>VWZW01002583.1:57453-124701 GCA_013397115.1 Edolisoma coerulescens
CCCCCCCGTCCCGTCCCCGCCACCCCACTCCGGGCCCGGGGTCCCCACGGGGCTTCAGGCTCCGATCGGGAGCACCTGGGCTGCCACCGAGCCGCCGACCAGCTGTGTGTCACTTGCTGGGACCTGGCCCGGCTGCCCGATTCCCGGGGCACCTCCCCGGGAACCTCCCGGGCCTCCGCAGCCGGGCGCTTGCCCAGGGATGGAGCCCGAAATCTCATGGCAAAGGACGGCGTTATTCCCTCCCTTCCATGGGTCTGTGCTGCTTGGGGGGGGGAAGCACAAAACCCGATTCTTTTTGTGATGCAGAGGAGGAAACCGCACATGCTCTGTGTCCAAACGCTTTGCTTTTTGTTCTCTACATCAACTTTAGATTTCTTTAGAATATATGTTTGTATAGTATCGGATTTGGCCTTGTGTTAACCTTGTGAAATTACTTAGATAGAAGGGTTTTGTCGTGTTGTGTGGTTCCTTCTCCGTTCGGTGTAATCCTTAGGACTTGCCTGTTGGTGAGAATGAGCTCGCTTTCCTGTTTGTGACTTCCTATTTTTTTTGCCGAGCCTTTCTCCTCTTAAATACATGCATGGCTGTTCCTCATCTCTGGCCGGTTACTGAATTCTGGTAATAAACTCCAGAGGTGTCATTAGAGGCATCTAAAACACTGTTTACCACTTCCAGTGTACGTGTTTTTGTTTTAGTGCAGGAAGTGTGTAAATATCGTCTCGAATTCTCCAGTTTATCCATCTTCTGCAGAGCCTGTTGAATTTGCAGGAGCCCGTTGGGTATGAGAAATAATTCCGTGCTGTATTCAAGCTGTTCTTACTTAAACAATCCCCCTAACGCTTTCCTTCAGTGTAGAAAACATCAGCAGAACTGAAGGAAGGAGCAATTTTAGCATAAGGGCAAAGCAATGCTTGCTGCTTCTTTTTTCCTAGGTTGATGGATTTTTACTTCCATTTTGTTTTTCTTCTGGATGTGTAGGGCTAGCTCAGTTTTAATGTCATCCACGGTGCATGAGTGGTTATTAGGATGCACAGAAAGGCTCAAGAAACTTTGTGGGGTATTTTTAAGGAGTAATTTCTGAGCAAAAGGTGCAAAATTCGAGTTCCTGTAGCCTCCAGTGGCCCTGCAACTGAAACAATACAGCAAGTCTCATCCATTTCAGAGAGAGCTTGGAGAACTGTCACTACAGCGTTAAGTTTGCTGGTGACTCGTGCCTGCAGCATTTCTGAGGGAAGGAGCTATTTCAAGAGCTGTTTTCATGTGAGCAGGCTGGATCTTGACTACGATCCGTAGCTAATTTGTGTGCATCCTCACCAGCTCTCGGGGCTGCAGGTTGATACCCGCCTGCTGCGCTCCCAGTGCTGTGTCTTGAGAATGCCAGAAGCTGACCTGTGTTATTCTTGTCTTTATTCAGCATTTACCTGAAAAATCTAATTGTATGGGATTACTAACTTATTAAGGAATTTCTGTGCGGAGCCTACTCCAGAATTTAATTTCTTCTCCTCCCCTTAGGACTTTTATGTCCAAGAACTGCTTTTCTAGTGAAGATTTTTGGAAGTTGGATGTTGAGTATTAGTAGGCCTGTCTGTTCTTGGAGCAAAGCCAGGCTATTCCTTGCACTTATCCCTCAAACAGGTTCTACTGACCTCTGGATAGCTCTCCCTGCTCTGTCCGAACAGGTTTTTTGTACGTTAGCTCTTTTAGATATATTATTGATTTTATTTGCATAAAAACTCCCTAATTCCCCATCCTGGCAACTTTAGCTTCTCTTACCTCTTTACCAGAGAGGGAATGCTCGAGGGAGTAATAAGCATTAGGATGCCAAATGCTGCTTCCTCCTGTGCTTGTACGTGCTCTAGAAATAAGTGTAATAAGGAGCAGCCACTGCTTTACCTGCACACATAAGGGGACACACTGACCAGAGCTGAAAGAAACCAAAGCTTTGACTGCTTGTTTTGTTTGTATTAACTTACTGAACTGTACTGATTTGTTTGCTTAACTGTAAACCCCTGTTCATCCATTTGGCTTTAGTTCAGATGCCCAGTTCACTCTTTGTTGTACTAAACCTTGAAAAGTCAATACAGTATCAAGCTCTGCTGCTCTGTAACCTACATGATCTTAGAGACACACACAGATCCAGGAAACTCCCTTTTTATTTGTTACGTTTCGTGGTCATAAAAATAGTTCAGGTCATACATGGCCCTTGTGTGTTCAGGTTTTTTACTGAAACTTAGAAAGAATCTGTGTCCTGTCATGACTGTATACTGTATACAAAAATACTGCTTTTTATATTTGAATTTCATTTAAAACACCCTGTTCTGCTGCTCCTCCCACTTCTCTCCAATAATTCATCATTCTTTAGGAATTAAGTGAGGTATACTTATCCCAGACGTATTTAATATGAAAACTAAACAGTTGCTGCTCAGCTGAGTGATCTGGTTTTTTCTGATTAACAAAAATAACCTTGAAAAGAAGAGTAGAATAAACAGAAGGTGAGTAGGGAATTTTATGTTTCGAGTCATGTTAACGTTCAGGTAACTATACACAAAACAACTCGGTTTGGGTGGCTAATGTAAATTAAAGCTAAAGTGAAGTTTTTCTCAGTATTATAAAAACTTGGAAGCTATAAAATTGTAATTTCCTTCCAATGTGGTTCTTAACAGGTGAAAAGAGAAGTAGTGCAGAGACAGCTCTCGAGAATGGCGCAGTTAACGTGCATTGACTTAGGGGACATCTCTGATAGAATGGACTCCAGAAGCATTTTTCTCTGTCTGTCCCTGCAGGTGAAGTTTGAGTCATCGATAGAGTTGCATTTCTAATGTAAAGGTTTGTTTTTAGAGACACCCTCAGTTCAAGCCCTCCCACAGTTTTCTGTCAGCTGCCTGAGGATTTCAGTGTGCTGTGTGGGGCTCATATTAAGAGGTGAGGCCAGGAATGTTTGAAAGCGTTTAAAAGCACAAGCACAGTGATCAGTTAGGATGTGCTGACCAGTGACATTAGCAAGGGCTTCTGTAATGGTAGCAGTGCAGCAAGCTGAACTACAGGGTATTTTTCTTACTCTCTGTAGTGCAAGTAGTATGCCCAAATACATATTGTTATGTCAGTCAGCAGCAGCATCTTATTTTTCTGCCATAGCTGCAAACTCATGAAATTTCTGAAGCTTCATGGGTTTCACTGGAAAGCTTTGCTCAAATATAAAGGCAGAGTTAAGTAAGTGCATCTTATAGTGAAAATCTTGTTTTGCATATTTTTTTTCCCCATACTGTAATTCATCATTGAATCATTGAATTTGTCAAATTCTGTTAAAACAGAAGGCAAATCACAGATTGTTTGGCATGTGAATTGCACCTCTGTCTGTATTAATAATGCATCATAATCAGAAGCCTGTATATGCCTCAAACATCTGCAGGTAAAGAAAAAAATAAAAAAACCAAACACAAGCCAAAACTTAACACAAAAACCATGTAAAACCACCCCCCACCAGAGTACGTTGGGAGATGAGAGAGACATTTACCTTGGCATATTGGTATATTTTTCACCACTAGAATATTTTTAACTGCAATATTGGAAGGGATATTTTATAGCCAATGCACTTTGGAACAGTAGTGAAATTCCAGGAGGTCAGAGAAGTGCTGATGTATCAGTACTAAAAGGAGATGGAGTGGATGAACATGGCAGGAAGTGGTGCTGTGCAGAGAGGGTGGCAGGTGCCCAGACCACCTTGGGTGTTTGACTAGCTCTGCATGGTGTTAACACACATGTAGTTCACATTGTTACCAGCTCTCCCATTTACTCTTAGTACAGAATTTAGTACTTTGAGAAAAGTATTAATCCCAGTAACTAAGGCTTTAAGAAAACAAGAGCTTGTTAAATTTATTATTTGACTTTGTTAAAGGACTTGATGTTGGCGACCTTACTGTATATTAATATTAGTACTGAGTATCAGTAAATGCCATTTAGTTCAGGATTAGTCTGGGGGTGTATAAGAGTGAATAGTTTCCATGGATATTCAGCAAAAACAAGTAATTGCTTGTCACAATTTCATTAATGATTTTGTTGGTGAAAAATGCCTTTAAAAACTTGTTCATGATAAACTTGTGGTTCATGGAAAATCGGTGAGCACTAAGGCAGCCATTGTGATTGTCAGGTGAACTAGATCCAGTCCAGTGTGTGTGCTAAGGCTGCTGCATGTAAAGCTGTGCACCTGGGAACAAGGTATTCCAGCTGAATTTAAATCAAGGCACATGATGTCTTAGAAAGCAGTGATTGAATTGCGTTTTGGAGTCATAGCGAATAAACAGCATAAACATGAGTTTCCAAGGTGATGCTGTGACAAAGAACCCAATGTAGTTCTTAAATGCATTAGTGGAATAAGCAGGGGTACGTTCTTGCCTGTGTGGGATGGGATGAAGTCATTCCCAAAATCCTACGTATGGCTTTGACCTGAGCACTCAAAACCCTCCAAAAAATTACTGCGTGAAAGGGGATTGGTCTCCAATTTGATGGAAAACTAAGCTGTATTGCCATGAGGTAAAACTTTAAGCATGTGCTGTGCAGCTTCACATCAAAACTGAGGTGGCTTGATGAGAGTCCTCAGATATGTCCCTGACAAAATAATACTGGATGTTAGTGAGCTTGCTCTAATCTTGCTGAAATACGCAATACAAATTTATAGCCCAATAAGTTCAAATTAAAAGGCTTAAGTTTTTCACAGGGAGAATGATTAACTAGTGGATTGATATGAAGAACAGTTGTGTATTTCTTAATTTCTTAACATCTTTGAATCAAGATTGTGGAAAAAAAATCTGAAAATTGCTTCAGCCAGCTGCAAGGTACTGACCTTTTTTTGTTTCATATATATTTAGAGAACTGTTATTCATGAGAGGTCAGGCTCAGTGATAAACCAGGGGTGCTAAAGAAAAAGGGTGGATAGCACCTCCTGTTCTCTTGAACTGCCTTCCCTCTTTTTGAACAGAGAGAGGTTTAGGACTTTTCCTTATCAATCAAAAATATGATCAAACCAGTAAAATCTTCTGAACGGGGGAAAGTAAGCAGATATTGATACATGTTGGAGATGTGTCAAATAGTGTCCTGTATACTTGGTCCAGGCTTGTGACTAATACATCCTGATCTGTGGCTGTGGCATTGGGAAGCTGTTGGAAAGATAAATGTTACTTCTCTGCTGCCAGGACAAGCTGCTGGCTCATGTCCAGCTTGCTGCCTACCAAGCAGCCCAAGGACCTTGGCATGAGCACTGCTGCCCAGACAGTCCCTGCATCAGCAAAGGAGTTCTTCCTTCCTGGTTCTAAGCATGGAAAATGCTCAGAGGGTGAAGCAAGGTGATTTTTATTGAATCCACTAAAGAAAACATAGCTCCATAAAATTTTGTGTTACGTAAAATTATTTATTGACTCATATTTTATATATTACGTTTGTATGTGTTGTGTGGAATTATATTATCTGCAGTGATCCTAGTTTTAAACTGGATGCTGAGTAAAATACTGACTTAATCAGGAATTAAACTATGAAGCATAAAGCTGTGGAAGAAGGAGTAAACAACACAATAATTTTAAGCTATGATAATGCCTCGTGTGGAGACTTGACACAAGAGTTTAACACTTTCTGAGCTCTCCAGGATGTTACAGTGGTTGAGGGTGGCCTAAGCATCTCTAGGTGGAGATTGCTGGAAGCTAAGGTATTTTTCGTGTGTTACTTATGTTAAGAAGGTGGGAAGGGGATATGTAGAATCTTGAGGACTCAGAGCTACAGAGCAAACTTGCATATAACCACGTGCTCCTCTGAGTGCTAATTTCGACAGAAGCATGTGATGCTTGAGTTTGGCAATTCTGGTTTCTCCTGGCTGTTTGTAAGAGGGTGAATGGTGTCACTCTGCTGCTGCCCCTTGAGTTCTTCACAGAACTCAGTCTATGCCCAGTCTGGCTGCTGTGCTTCCCCGTGCTCACACAAGACCAACTTCTTGAGTAGATGCAGTGAGTTTTGTGGTGAGCCTGTAGCTTGTAAGAGGAAAAAACGAGGTAAATACACCAACAATTGATGGGAAACTTGTTTTGGTAACAGACTGTGGAGATACTGTAGGTTCAGAAAGGGATCAGCAGATCCAGAGGCAGAGATCCCTGATACCATGACTGGGTGTTGGGATAAGGGTGGTAAACCACAGACATGACTGATTGCTCTCCCTACACAGTGTTTCCTGCTAGAGGTTTTGGAGACAGACTGCTGGACTAAATGGACAGTGATCTGTCCTTGTAGGGCTTTTTTTTTGTGCTCATGTTAGATAAAAGAAATTTTTTCTTTTTTTTCCCAACCTATCAATAAGAGCTATACAAGGAAATTTACAACTCTTGCTATTTTGGGAATAACACCAAAGCATTTAGGGAGGTAGAAGTCAAGGCTTCCCTGGAAAATTAAGTTGGCTTGCATCAGGATTGTTGTGACCCCATCTCCTTCCACGTGTGTATTGGCAATTGCGTCCCCAGGTGATAAACCGGTCAGCAGGATTTGCTTCATGAGGGCAACAGCATGTAAGTGAATGTGGAAAAAATGCAGCCTCAAGTTTGATTTGAGCCTTTATGGAACCATGCCCAAAATATTTTGGGGTAAGTAGAGGCTTTCTGCAGAGGAAGCCAAGAGCACAAGTAGTAATAGCAGTATTTGGCTATTTGTAAACATTTTTTACTCTTTTGAAATGGAGCTGTAAACTTCCCTGTATGTTTAAAATCGTTGTCCAGGCAATTGAATTCTCCCATTGTTTAATGTTGAAAGAGACATGGGTTTTCTGGACTGGCTTCTGGAAGAGCTTTTCACTGCAGTAGAACCAGTAGTGATTTTTGGCCAATTACTTCAGCTTCTTGTATAGTTTTTCTGTCTCCTTGTATTTGATTTGCAAAGTTCTTCCCTTGAAACCACTTCTAACATCCAGAGGTTTAAAATGAAAGCAGGAAATGCTACTGAATTAAAAATACCCCCTGGTTCTGGTTGTATAATTCTATGACATAAGTTAACAGTCTTACATTTTAACCAGCAGCTTTCTCCTATATGTAAACTGTTTGCAGTGGGGGTGCAATCTGAACTTCAGTTTTGCTTTCCCAGTATGTACTGCAAGAAAACCCCTTAGAGGCACTTCAGGAGTTTCCAGATTACAGGTTGGAAAAAAATGACATTTTTGAAGGCTAGTAGTTTCAGTCAAAACTTATCAGATTATTAAAACCTTTCTTCTTTTCTTTTCTTTTCTTTTTGGAGGATGGAAGAAGTTAGTGTTATCCAGCATTCCTGCTGAGTATATAACTTACTGCCACTTCTGATCTTTGAAGAGAGATTTATCGCTTCCTGTGGCAATACTGAATACTCAAAAGGTACTCATTGATTACTTGATCTTTGCCTACATTCCATATTTATTAATACTCTTCTCTCCTTCCTGCTGAAGAGTGACTGTTGACTCCTGCCTACTCTGAGCTACCTGGAGCATTATATGATCCCAGACTACTTTATGCTTTGCCCCTGTAGTGTGTGTGGAAATAGTTTTATCCTTTTGAAGCAGCTGCATCCTCTCCTTGTTCTACCAACATTTTGACCTATGTGAAGAAGAATTTGTCAGCATCCATGACAGTATGATGGAGTCGACTATCAAATATTTAGATGTCTCACTTGCCTGATGTGACATCTGTAATGTTTTTGGAGACATCTGCTTTGAGTGACTTGTGCAAACAAATCCTTAGAGATGTTTTCTCCATCTCCATCAGACTCAAAGGAGGGAGATAGCACTGAATGTTTGTCCTGCTGTGTTATCAGTCTGGCTCTTCCTGGTTAGAAGTGCTTGATCCAGTGTTGGTCAGTACGATGTGCTGCCTCTTGGAACAGGCTGTCCTGTGCTGTCTGCCAGGGGAGACTTTTCATCTGCTTTTTGGCACCTTTCCTGTTGCCTGTCGGACAAGATACAATTTCTTTTTAACATTCTGGAGAAAAGAGTACACTGTAGCCCTTGCTACTTCAAAGACAGATTTTTCCTTTTTTATTAGTTTAGATTTACTGGCTGTGGGCCTGGGTTTTCTCCTGCAAATTAAAAAAAAGTAATGAGGTCTCCTGTCAGTACTGCTTCCCCCTTTTCTTACTGAAGTTCCTATAGGAGCCTTGTCTGATGTGGATCTTCGTACTTCATAGCACATGTGATTCTCTGTCTCCTAAACAGTGGATCACAGTATCTGTTGCTCTTCTAGTGCTGTTCTCTTCAATAGTGGGTGGATTTGGATATCTGCCACTCTGAAAGTGCAGATCCCCAGCAGAATGCCAAAAGTTACTGTACATCTGTACGTTTGCTAAAGAACTGATGAGTATTTGAGAGCTTGCAGAAGTGTTCCAGGGCCTCTAGAACTTGTATGGAAGTGAGTGCTGAGACCAATAAATCTCAGTTCTAGGAGCATCATAGTTATAACTGCATAGATGGAAAAAAGTCCCAATGCTTTGTGTTTGAAGTTTAAGTATATCCTTAATTTTATGTAGTGCCAGAGAATGGTAGAATAGTTTGGGTTGGAAGGGACTTCTTGTGGTACCCTGGTTCAACCCCTGGCTCAGTGCAGGGCCAGCATTGATGCTAGGTGAGGTCATTTAGGGTTGTATTTAGCAAATATGTTTCTGCAGCATCACTGAGCAGCCTACTCCAGTGTTTGACCACTCGTTGCAGCTAGTCTGTTGCACTTGTCATTTCACTCTCTACTACCAAGAGTGTGGTTCCATCTTCTCTTTGCTTCCCTTTGAAGGTAGCAGTAAGATCTTCCCTGGGTCTTTTCACAGCTAACTCTGTTGTTCTGCTGTGTAGGTCTTGTATTCCAGCCACCTTATTGTTCTTGCAGCCTTCTGATGTGTTTTTTCCCATGTGTTCTAAGCTCAACAATGGACATGTGGAGGAGCACTTTAAATTTTCAGGTTATGCCTGTTTCCCTTCAAGCTTATCAAACCTTGCCCATACGTCAAAGATCTGATGAAATGTAAATTCATGCAAGGTATTTTATGCCATACACCAGGTATTTAACAGAAGTTTGCTATCATCCTTGCAGTAAAGGAGAGTAGAAGTGACTTTCTTTCCCTTTGGGATATTCCCCTGGAGTGGGTCAGAACAAGAATGCTTTGCATTTTTGGAGCATGTACGTTTGCGGTGCTGGGCAGCTTTGCTCCCTGGGTTGTACATTAGTAGGTTGATACTTCTTGAGTGGTGTCCAAGCAGCTTCAAAACATGTCTTTAAAAACTTCAGTAACTTATTTCCTCAATCAGAGCCAATACCTTGTAAAGAGAGAGGGTCAGTGGCTGTGCCTTGCATTAACTCGCCATCAGTGCTAATCTGCAGAGATCCCTGTGAAGTGTTCTCTGTGTTGTCTGTAGTGTAGAAAAGAGGTGCAATTACTGGTTTGTTTTCTCTTTCCCCCTCCTAGGAGTTTGGGTACAATCTTTATTCAAAACAGCTTTCTTTACTGTTAAGTCGTTCACCAAGCAGAAGATTAGGTTTGAAAAATGGAAGAAAACTGTTTCTTGATTCAAAATTTCAGGAAACCTGAGGTGGATACAAAGATGCTTCCATTCAATTCAGTGTGCTCTGTTGTCCTGGTGTGTGTAACAAAACTTCTGAGGTGGTAATATTCCACATGGGAGGTGTTCATTTTGTATCAAGTGTCTTCTGAAGGGTGAAGTCCTTCACTCCTGAGGCTTTTCTGTGTTAATTGCCAAGTTTGTAAACTTCAGGAAATCTTTTTCAGGGTTGCACAGAACCTGGTAAGGATGCAGCTTGCATCAGCAGTCTTATATAATGCCCTTAGCAGTGGAGCACACCCCATGGATCCTCTGAGCATCCCCTTTCCTGGTTAGGGCTTCTATGTAGCACTTGTGATTTTTGCAGAGTGAGTGTTAAATAAAAAGAGATAATTTCCAAATATATTTTAAAAGCTCACTATCACTGAGCACCCACAGCTCCAACAAACCTCTTATCAGTAATGCTCTTTGAAGCTGATAAACAATTAAAAATAGACTTGCCAAGTAAAAAAATGCAGCCAGGACCCAGACTTGAGTGCCTTGTACAAAATAAATGACAGAAGAACCTGGAAGGGAAGCACTTAAATTCAAAGGGTGTGAAATCCAACTGGTGTGAAATCCAACGCTGCTTGGCCCTCATCACTGAGTGCAGCAAGAATACGTGCCTCTCTTGAGAATTACTCCTCTGGACTTCCTTACCATCCCAGGGTTTTTAGCCTGTGTGCACGCTGAGAACTGACAAGGATTACAGAAAGAAATTATGTGCTGTCTTGTAAATATTGTATTTCTGTAAACGGGAGTATTTTAAGCCCTTAATTGATAAGGGTGACAAAGCTTGCTTCAATGAGCAGAGGCTGCTCTTCCTCAGGGTGGCAAGGTTAGAACTGTGTCAGAGCTGATTTTGTTATTTGATATAAGCAGTATATCCACTGCTGCATTGACAGTGTGTAAGGAGTGATATTTGATCTCATTTACACCTCTTTAGTAATGAAAACTTCTTCAGTGTGTGATTTGCTATTCCACAGCACAGGAGAAAAAGGCCATCTGAAGGAGGCAGAGCTGGCTCTAAAATGTCACATTGCACTTGTAATCTGGCATGAGGCATCCAGAGCTTTAGGTTGTCAGAACTGTAAATGCTAAAGAGTTTGAGAACAGGTAGGTAGAGAAGCTTGTAAAATGAGTTCAGTCATCCTGGTGAAAGTATTAAAGCTGATTAAAATATTCCTGTGGTTTTGCTTATGGCNTCTGACCTCAGGAGCTGCATGAAGAATAGCCAGCATGAAGAGAACAAATCAGTCCAGGCAGAAGTGCAGAAGCGTCAAGAACATAAATGTAAATTGAGGGGGTTTAAAGTGTGGTATGTGTTCCATGCTGAGGCAGTAGTTTCCTGAACGTAAAGCTTAACATTGTGCTGGTAGAAACCCTCTTGCCATGCTTCTCTTTTGGCTGGCCTTAGTGTCTGGGCACACCAGAGACCTAGTCTGGATGGAAATAAGTATCTTTATGGCTGCGTGAGTTCTGGCCTGGATTAGTTTCCTGACCAGTAGCTGCAGTCTTGAAAGTGCTTGTGTTAACATGAGGAATAGTTGGGCTGATGGAGGGAGTGAGTGGGCAGTTTAAAGGCAGGGATGATTTCTTTGCAGAGTTGGTGTGTTTGGTAATGAGGCCTTACTCCTTCCTGGTAGAAAGGGGTTTTTTTTTTCTTCCAAGGTCAAGTGCCTTTGTGGGATTTTAGGGGGTTTTTTTTGCTTCATCTGCTTTGAAGGTTGGTTGTAGCACTTTTAGGGGTTGGTGTGTGAGAATATTTGGAATACGAGTCCAAATGAATTAGGGGTGCGTGTAAAAGAGTGAAACTTCTTAAAATTTCAGCATGAGGGTCACTTNCCTGTGGTTTTGCTTATGGCTCTTCTGGTAAGTGAAGGGGTCCTCAAGCAGTTATCAATGGTGCTGCTGTTAGGGGTGTGGGACTACACATTTTGTTGAAGCATTAAACATTGAACACTGCTTTTATTTCCCACCCCACCCCCACCCACCNCCTGACCAGTAGCTGCAGTCTTGAAAGTGCTTGTGTTAACATGAGGAATAGTTGGGCTGATGGAGGGAGTGAGTGGGCAGTTTAAAGGCAGGGATGATTTCTTTGCAGAGTTGGTGTGTTTGGTAATGAGGCCTTACTCCTTCCTGGTAGAAAGGGGTTTTTTTTTTCTTCCAAGGTCAAGTGCCTTTGTGGGATTTTAGGGGGTTTTTTTTGCTTCATCTGCTTTGAAGGTTGGTTGTAGCACTTTTAGGGGTTGGTGTGTGAGAATATTTGGAATACGAGTCCAAATGAATTAGGGGTATGTGTAAAAGAGTGAAACTTCTTAAAATTTCAGCATGAGGGTCACTTTAAAGGACTCACTTGGGTTTGATTCTGTTTATGTCTGCTCCAGCACTTACTAATTCAGGCTTAACTTTTCTGTGATTCAAAAGCAAGAATGTCTTAATTTAGGCTCTAGGAGTTTGTCTTTTCCCCCACCCTTCTGCCATAGGTGCTTTCAAAACTCTCCTGGAATTTCCTGTTCCTGCTGCAACAACAGTAAACTGCACCTCTGTGTTTGACAGCCTGACATTAAGTTAACTAGCACTGACTTCAGCTTTCCATATGTGCATCAGGGTGTGATTTGTGAGGTGACTAATAGTGCATGGGCAGCTATTGTCCATGAGGTAGGACCTGAGTTACCATCCCTGGGATAAGCACTTCCTGCTCCTCTAATTTGGACCCTGAATTCCCTTGTCCTGGTAGAGTATCACTACTTAATGAGTACTCGTGCAAAGATAAAAGAAATAGCTGTTCCCCAAAAGTTTATTCTTGGATACTTGTTAATCTAGATGAAGCCTTAGAGGAAAACAAAACCCAAATACTTATTATGAAGTCTATAGAATGCCATGAAACTTGTTGCACAGGTCTTTTTTCAGGTGTGGGAGTGGCTGATGTTGCCATTTTGGTATCATGCAACACTACATCAGATGGCCAAAGAATCCTGTTCTGCTCAGACTTATTTTGAAGGAACATTTTCTTTTGCTGTTAGTAGTTTGCCAGTAGCCTAAATGAAAGCCTAATTTAGTGTGTAATGGGAGAAATGACCAGAAATACTTGTTGATAAACCTAAGAATCTTTTCCAGTATCTACCTATAGTATAACACTTCACTTTTTGTGGCAATGGATTTTATAGGCTGTTTAACCTGAAATAATGTTTGATTCTCAGTTTAATACCTTCAGGTATTCTGGTGTTCTTTCTCTCCATTGTAGGCTGCAGCTTATTACAGCAGAATTAGCAGTATTTGTTCTGGAAGAGCCATGATCTGGGGCTTTCTGCCACTGTCAGGTGCAAGGATTAAGAGGGAGCTTGTTCAGCAAACAGCTGAGGAAAGATGTGGAATTGAGTTTCCTTCTGGCTGGCTGGGGGCCCCGGGTATATACTTTGTTTCCAAGTCTTGCATGAACTCCCTGAGTTCTTGATCCAAAGTGAAAGGTCAGCTTTATTCTGAGTAATTGCAGGAGATAACAGGTGTGTGCTACTTGCTGACTGAAAAATAGGGGTCAATGCTGAATGAAGCTTCTCATTGCTTTGCATTATTTCATGAGACATGATGAAATTGGAAAGAACTCTGCTAGGATGTCTGGGCAGGAGCAACAACCAGGAAGATTGTTTCTGTAGGTTACAGGAGGAGCGGGGAAAAAAGGGGAAGTAGAGAAATGTCACAAGATGCATTTTAATTCTAACACTGCACCAAGCTGGCTGTGGGTGGGGAGTGTTCTGTAGCCAGGGACAGGCTTGGATATGCCCTTGGGAGTTTGTAGGGGTCAAAGGTAAAGATCACCTTTGATAACATCTGGGCCAAAGTGTGCTGCCTTCACATGAGTGTAAGTAAAAGGTAACTTTGGTTCACAGGTAACAACTCACTGAATAAAATAGGGATGGGGGAGTATGATCACAGATAAATACTATGGAATTCAAACAGTTTGCTTACCCATAAACTTGCTATAACCCATAGGGTTGCAGTATGCTTGAGAAAAAGCAGTTTCACTGTAGCGTCCTGCGTGGATGGCGCAGAGTGGAGGGACACAGCTCAGTGTAGCCATCTAGCTCATGGAATACAAGGTTTCTGATGCTGTGGTTTGCTGACAGCTCTAAGCTGGTACTGCAGCTTAAGGTGGCCCTGCTGCTCCCCTTCCTCTATCCAAGCATTTGTGTGAGGAATTGGGTCAGGAACTGAACATGTTCTAACAGAATTGTTTTCTCTGCATTAGTTTTCAGCTGGAATTAGTTCTCAATCGAGTTCATTATGGTGAATTATTCTGTCAGTGTGTAGGAAGGAAGAAGCTGAGAGCAGCTCTTTGGACAATGAGTGCTGTGTTTACCTGTTTTACAGGGACCATGAAACTATTATACAAGTTAAAATCTGGTCTCCTGTCTTGTTAGTGAGGAAAAACTGGGCTCCTCTAGATGTCAATTTAGTGTAGGGATCCACTTAAAAGCTTTGAATCACTCCCTGGAAGAATGTGTTCTTCTTGCTCTATTTAGACCAACCTCCCAGCACAGCCACCTTGGTTAGGTAATCACCACCAACGCTGACCGTCTTCTCTGATCCCTTCACAGGGTCAGTGCTCAAGGAAACCATACTTCTACAACTCTCCATTTTCCAATTGCAGCTGTCATTCCCATAGCTGGTTTATGTATTTCTTGGGGCTTAATCTTGACAGGCCCCTTTTCATGTAGAGAAAAAGCACAAACATTTATTAACCTGTGGTGAAGTTTGCTTTTCTCTTACAAGTTTCTTGCTTTTCCTTATGCCCTCTGAGATGCTGAAATATTTCTCAGAATAATTGCTTAATAGTAGGTTAATGAGACTGCCCTTTTTTTCATTTAAAGCTGCAATAAATGTTTGTCCATTTTACTCTTCTTGTTTGCTTTTGGTACCAGTGCTGTAAGTGTCACAGAGGAAATGAGAAAACAGTTGGAGATGGGTGTAGCAGTCATAACTAGTGGATATGGAATTGATTGCAGTAGCCAAATGAAAACCTTAAGTTTTTACTGTGAGAAAAGTACTTAGTAAAAGAAACTTATCCCAATGTTTTAGTTTCTCCTGTTGGTAGTAAATCTTTGATGTTTTGCTTGTGAAAGGCACAACTGGCCTGTTTGGATGTATGTCTGTCTGCTTTAGAATAAGTTACACTTATGTCATATTAATCTCTTACCAGGGTAGCTCTGCTGGAGGAAATGGAAAGGCTGCCTACGTGTTAAACTGCCTTATCTGTGGCTGTGCTTAGCTGGGAGGCTTTTCAGGGAAAAGATATGGCTGTTTGATGATGGGAAGAGAATGGCCAAGCACTCCTGCAGTTACTCTGCATCTGCTCATGCCCTTAAGTACTTACACAGACATGTGTGGACTGCAAGCAGGGGAGGAAAAAAGTCTGTTGTCTATAAATCCTGGTGGATATATATTTTTTAAAAATCTTTCTCTAAGTGGCATATACAGTGCGTAACTGCAGACTCTTAGTTGAAGTTTTTGTTTATTCCTCTGTTCAGCTTTCAAAGGTTCACAGGGAATGCAGAAGAAACATAAGTCTCCCATGTTTTAACATAAGGCTTTATTTCCACTCCCATGTATTTTTTCATAATTACACTCTATGTAATTTTTAGTAAGTGGCTAATCTATAAGTGTCAAAGCCATGTCAGTTTTTGAGTGGAATGTGTATGTGGATTGACTTGATTTCAAGGCCTGAATATGTTGCAAGGTGATAGGTTTGTTTGCACTAATGTAGCTGCTGATACTTTTCATTATTTTATGAATGTCAAAAATTTACTGTCAGCATTTGGCTTCATTGTTTCTATTGGAGTTTTTAATTTGTTTTTTTCTCAAGTGCATATTACAGCACTAAATGTACTTTTCAGTGTCGTTAGTGTCCCAATAGTTTTCATTGAGACTGTGCCTTGTTTGGCAAAAACAAATATATCTGTATTATTTGGTACATGAAACTTGATGCAGTTCAGGGTTTGTTAATTTTAACGTGGCTGAGAGGCAGACAAATGCCTCTTTGATAGCAGCTTTATTATAAATAATGCCACTAAAAAAAACAGGCACTGGCACTAACCATCCCGTCCTTGTCTCTGGGTTTGTGCTTTCTGCATTGACAATTACAGCAAGTTGTTTTTAATGCTTCAACAATTCCCTTCAAGTACCTAAAGGGGCTTCAAGAGAGCTGGAGAGGGACTTTGGACAAGGACATGGAGTGACAGGACAAGGAGGAATGGCTTCTCACTGACACAGGGCAAAGTTAGATTGGATGTTGGGAAGAAAGCGTATCTGGGCTGAGACTCTCCTGTGCTGCAATCAGTAGGACAATTGGCACTAAATTACTTTCTCTCAAGCAACCTTTCGGTTCCTTTTATTGGAATGAGGTGTCAGTTATATGAAATGCACAGCACTTGTTATTTCTGCTTGTTCCAGCTTTTTAGATGAGCTGTCCATCAGTCCTCTGAGCAAGCTTAGGTGTGTTGTTTGGACGTCACAGCTCCTTACCTGACTAATTGGATTGTGGCAGTGCACTGAGCTGTTCGGTGACATGGTGTCTCGGTAGAGCCTTTTGAGTGAGCCCGTGTTTAAGCTATTAGTGGGAATTGTGTTTTCAGATCTCCTTCGGTCTTTTTTTGGTCATTTTCATTATTGTGTAAGCTCTTCTCTTTTGCTGTTTTTTCAGTCTTGATGTACTGCATCTTTTAACCTGCTGTTTTGTTTTACTCTTTAGATTCAGTCATTGTGGAACTGAGCTGTTGGTGTAAGGTAGCAGTAACTGGTAGGAAGAGAGCTGGAGACAAGAGCCAGAAATAAAAATTTGAGAGAAACTCTGCAGTTTTTATTCCTAGTGGTCTGCTATAACAGTCTTAGTTGTAGCAAATGTCACAGGTCCTCCAATAAATACAGAACTTGCCTGTGAGACTCACTTTGTGAAAAAGGAGAATTAGGGTAAAGAAAAAAAAATAAGTAAAAAAAGTAGCAAAATTGTTCAAGACGGCAATTGAGAAGTGGCATGGACAGGGCAGTGCAAAGCTCACTGCAGCAGAGATGGAGTCCCTTACAGAGAGCTTATTTAATAGGAAAGCACACATACATTTTCCTCTCAAATTTAGGGTCCATCCTGTGTCCCCATCCCACAGTTGGAGAAATTTGTAAATCCACACTTTTTTGGAAGAAATCTTGGCAGTTTCATGAGATTTTTGAGCTGTCCAAGACATCAAGTGAGACGACTGCTGTATATTTCTGTAATTTTATATGTTGTTAATATGACATTTAGAATATTGTAACATTTCCCCTGTGGCAAGAGTTTAGTTTAAAACCAGACATTTTCAGATGCATTTCCTTTGACAGAAAGGAGCAGGCTATAGTGGATACCTTGGAATAGGCAGGAGTAAATGCTGATCCATGTGCTGAGTGTTGGAGGCCAGGGGGTCTGGGTCAGGATGCAGCAGCAGGCAGGGACAGTGGAAGTGCTAGGGTCAGGATACAATGTGTACAGGGACACTGGAAGGGGCAGGCAGGGATGGAGGTGACTGCGTGGCTGGCAGGGTCGGGATGCAGGTGGCAGGGTCGGGATGCAGGTGGCAGGGTCGGGATGCAGGTGGCAGGGTGGGATGCAGGTGGCAGGGTGGGATGCAGGTGGCAGGGAGGNCCCCAGCCCCGGTGCAGTGCGGCGTCTCGCCGCTCGGGGGCAGCCGTGCCCCGCCGTGTAACCCCCGATAGCCGCGCGGCAGGAAAGGAGGTGGGAGGTGACAGAGGGACAGGGAGCAGTAGCGGGGTCTGAGTTTCTTTGCCGGCCGGCTGTAAGAATCCATCCCTTCCTTTCACACACGTACACCCCTCACTGTGAGCGTCTTTAACCTGAGTCTTGCTGCAGGCATTTCCTTGGTCTCCCTGTACGCTTGCATTCCTAGGCTGGCAAACTTCCTGATAGTGTGAGCCTTATGCCACAGTCTTCATGTATGCTAGTGACCTGTTCCTTGGTGGGCATAGGATTTTCTGCTTTACAAGTCAGAAGTGGTGCCTTCCTACTACTCCACTGTAGGATCATAGAGGACGCTGGCAAAGTTTGGCCTGTTGGCTTGCTTTCAGGGGACTTAGCAGCCTTGTTACCAACTGATATTGACAGTGAATGTGAAGGTCTTTGTGAGGGCCCCACCTCTGCTCAGAGCTGCCTGTGCTTGTATCAAGGTTGCAGACCTCTGCTCGGCACCAAGATTGCATTAGCTTTGCAGATGGACTTTTGCCATTTTTCCCTCCATCTTACATATTTTGTTGTTACCTCCTTGCCTATTTACCACATTTTTATATGTTGCTTAGCTGTGTCCTTCCTTTTTTTGTTCAGGCACTTTTGGTCACCTGAAAAGTCTTCTCTTCTCTCTGCAAGTACTTAAGATAATTGCAAAACACGTTTGCAGTTGCTGTAGGCCAAAGACCAGCTCTGTTCTGATTGCCTGCTGTCTGGTGTTAAGTACTTACATCATCTCGTGCACTTCAGCTGTTTGTCCATATGGATTTGCTCCGACTTGAAAAGCTGATGGGTGGTAAAGGAAAGGAGAGGCGGGATCCCTGCAGGGAGCGCGTGTGAAGCCATATGTCGGTATTCCTGGGTATCTGGTGCCCTCTGGAGACTGTGGCTGCCCACGACATCACGAGTGTCAAGACAGCACGTTAATTTATGTCCCTAGTCTGGGCAGGCTGAAGAACAAGATGAGCTTTATTGTTCTTCCAGCTGAAGTGGAAGATGCTAGAAAAGACAGTAGAGTAAAAGCAAGAACTCTCTAAAAATAATAGCAATTACATGTCTTATAATTTTTAAAGCTAATGGAGACTTGATAGCTGTGCTTCATGTTTACGTCTATAAGCTTGTGTAAAATCAAAATTGAGTGCGTAAGATTAAGCGTAGATATTTGAAAATGGTATGGGGATTTTAAAGTGTTGAGTTAGCAAGGGAGATTAAATATTTATATTAATTCACTTAGCTAGTCTGAGAGGCCAGTCAGTCTAATGGGAAAATACTGAAGTCTCCTAGCAAATCTGGAACTGGATTCAGGAATTTTTCACAGGTTTATTAAGGAAGCTGGCTTTTTTGTTACTTTCTTCTTACCCAAAATTGGCCTTGGTACCTTTTTAATGCTTAATGAGCGGTATTCTGATGTAGGGAAAGTTTTTGGCATGGTTAGGGAACCTGCTTTTATTTTTACAAAGTAAACCACCTGGAACAGAGATGAACTTACAGAATGCTCCTTTACTATAATCTTATTCCTTTCATTTGGAAAAGATAGCTGCAAAATGATAATTTCTTTTAGCTCTTAATACTCTTGAAACGACCTTCCTGCAGAATGAGAATACAGGAGTTTCATATTTTTCCCCAACTGCAGTGAAGAACACTGGGTGATCTGAGGAGGCACAAAATCTCAGTGTTATGTTTGCATGCAGCTATTGTCAGCGTTACAGTTAAAGCCCAACAAAATGCTGAGCTTCTCTGTTGTTGTTTGTGACTGTATGGATGGATCTAACACAGGAATCGTGAGATCCTTAGAATCCACCAGCTCAGAGTGCACATCATTTACACTGCAGTAAGATTTTACCTGAGCTGTGTCTCCTGCTATGGCTCATTCAGCTGAGGAGGGAGTGTACAGTGCATCTTCCTGATCCACTCAGGGCCCAGCAGTGCCAGAGGTGGGAGCAGGAACTGAACCCCAGGCTGCTTATAAGAGACATGCTTGCCTAACTCCTTTATGTCCTTGTGTTGTTTAGAGGAGTTTAGACTTGAAGTAATAGTAGTTTGATGTGAGATAAGTGCAGCTTATGTTCTTCTGCTTAATTCTTAGTGCTTTTTCTTCCTGGAAGAGTTCTGCAGTTCTCACATGTAATACTTTCTTTAAGGTTGGCTTTTTGATTTTAACAGTGTGGTAATTTTGTACCTTTAAAATTTATAGCCAAAGACTGCCTCTGGTACTGCTAAGCTATGTGAAATGATTAAACAAGCTCAGTAAGGAATAATACTGCTGTGTATCTTCCTGGTGGGATTTGTGGTCTTTGAGAAACGGGAACATGCGTATCACTTAATCTCTCTTCCTTGCTTTCCTTCCTTTCCAAGAAGCTGATACAGTTGTCTCACTGCAGGCAGCGTTCTGTGATTGCCTTGGTTTGCAGTGGTGATGGGCTTGTGGAGACCTACAGCTCTCAGCTCCTGCTTTTTGAATATGATTGGGATGAGTTGGGTGTTTCCAGTTGGGCGACTTGTTCTTCTGTGGGGTTTGTGCAGCTGTTAAATACATTGGATGGTGTGCAGCATTCACTTTCTTGTTTTTACAGCAGGAAGGTGAAATGGAAGGTGAGGCAGTCGACGCTATTGTGGAGGAATCAGAAACTTTCATTAAGGGAAAAGAGAGGAAAACCTATCAAAGACGCCGTGAAGGTGGGCAAGAGGATGATGCTTGTCATATACCACCAAACCAAGCAGATGGAAGTGAAGTGGTGCAGGATGTCAGCAGTGGGGTGCAGATGGTGATGATGGATCAGCTGGATCCAACTCTTCTTCAAATGAAGACCGAAGTAATGGAAGGTGCAGTGCCTCAAGAAACTGAGGCTACTGTGGATGACACACAGATCATAACACTTCAGGTTGTTAATATGGAAGAGCAGCCTATAAACCTTGGTGAGCTTCAGCTGGTCCAAGTACCCGTACCAGTGACTGTACCTGTTGCCACCACGTCTGTGGAAGAACTGCAGGGAGCTTATGAAAATGAGGTTTCCAAAGGAGGCCTGCAGGAGGGGGAGCCCATGATCTGTCACACCCTCCCTTTACCAGAAGGCTTCCAAGTAGTGAAAGTGGGTGCAAATGGTGAGGTGGAGACACTGGAACAAGGTGAACTTCAGCCACAGGAAGATCCCAATTGGCAAAAAGATCCAGACTATCAGCCACCAGCCAAAAAAACAAAGAAAAACAAAAAGAGTAAGCTTCGCTACACTGAGGAAGGCAAAGATGTGGATGTCTCTGTGTATGACTTTGAAGAGGAGCAGCAGGAGGGTTTGTTGTCTGAGGTTAATGCAGAAAAGGTGGTGGGCAATATGAAGCCACCAAAACCAACAAAAATTAAAAAGAAAGGTAAGTTCCCCATCTAGAAGTGGATTTTGAAAATGCTTTTGTTGTGGTGATTGCAGTGTGATTGAGGCAAATGAATACGTGCAAGTGGGAGGAGAGCAGACATGCCCAATGCTGCTTGCTCACTGTGTAATACTGCTTGACTGCAGTGTTTCATGGGCACACCTCCCTTCTCCTCTCTGTAGGCTGCCAGGGAGATCATTTTCCACAACTATGATACTGTGGCATTAATATTCTCATATAACTATGATTGAAAAGTGTACCACACATGTAACAGTCTGTGTGCATGTTTTACATCAGGAGCCAATGTTATAATTAATTCTGTCAGCTTTTTCCTAACCAATTGCTGGGTGAGGTAGATGGTGAAAAATACAGTAATAAGTATGTTTGATTTCTGTTAAAATTGTAAGTTAAGGAACCCTTTGTAGAGTGGAGAAGGAACATTGAGTGCTGGCATACTAGCAAAAATTGTATCCAAACCAGCCACAGGCAATGCAGTTGGATTTAGTGGTGCATGGTGGTTCCTTGCAGTAGTTACACCCCCAAGAATCTTTCCTCTTATGTTACACAGTAGACCACAGTGCTGTCAAAGACTAAAGATGATTTCCTTCATGACCAGGTGTAAAGAAGACATTCCAGTGTGAACTGTGCAGTTACACTTGTCCGCGTCGTTCCAACTTGGACCGCCACATGAAAAGCCACACCGATGAACGACCGCACAAGTGCCATCTCTGTGGCAGGGCTTTCCGGACAGTCACATTGCTGAGGAACCACCTCAACACTCACACAGGTACTCTTGGTTTTGCATACATTGTTTTTGTAGGATCTGCTCTGCCATCAGAACAAATAGATTGAAGATAGACCCCTCTTGTTTTCCTAATTCCTCTTATGGAACAAGCTAAAAAAGAGGAAATGGTGCAGTTGTTTTCTGCCTGGCCAAGTCAGGTGCAGAGGTTATCCTGTTCACAGGTACAAAATTGATCCTGGGTTTGTTCTCGAATTACCTGAAGTTATAGAAATGTTCTTTTTGTCTTGGACATTAGCACTCATGTTTTCAGCTTGTTGTGCCTTAGTGCCAAAAAAAAGTGTGTAATTCATATCCCTCGTTTTCTCTGCTTACTGAAGTTATGTCTAACTAGCTGATTTCTAATGTGTAAACAACTGAGTGATACAAAAATAGAGTCTGTTTCCTCACTGAAAGGATATTAATTCTCTAAGATGTTATATCTATTAGTTATTTATACTAAACCCCTGATAATTGTTCGTGCTGTTGCTCTAATTTAATCTTTCACAACATGAAAGCGGTGTTGCTAATTCACTTTTAAAACAAACAAAAAAAAATCCACAACCAGCACTGTCCCATATTTTCTTTTGTCACTAAATCTGTGTCACTGTCTTCCTGTCTTGCTGCACACCCTTAGGTACTCGCCCTCACAAGTGCCCAGACTGCGACATGGCCTTTGTGACCAGTGGAGAGTTGGTTCGGCATCGCCGCTACAAACACACCCACGAGAAACCATTCAAATGTTCCATGTGTGACTATGCCAGTGTGGAGGTATGGGACTTGTCACAGTGCTGAGTGCTTCCTTGTGCGCTTCAAAGCTTCCTCACCAGCTGTTACAAACTTTGTTCTTAGGCATTTCCTCTTTGGTTATTTGGCTGAAAGGCTCTGGGCAAAAGAAGTGATAAATCAGGGCTGCTCTTGGAAGCAAATGGTGGGGTTTCCTCAGTGAATCAGAATGCAGTTTGAGATCACTTACATAAAACCTGGGTGATATCCATTTCCTCTTTGGAGACAATAGTTGTCATTGTTTCTTAAATGGTTTGTCCTTTAAGCTGATTGCAGGAATTGTAGTGTGCTCCATGTTGAAGGAGACAGACATTTCCTGCTGCAGTGGGATGTCCTTTCAGTCCACAGTGCCCTCCCGTTTTAGAAACATGCATTCTGCACATCGTCTGTTTATGCCATGAAGGTGTCTGTAGCTAAAACTAATGAGCCTTTGTCTCAGTATTGGTGAAAAGCAGCTTTGCTAATGTTAGATGATAGCTTAATTTGCCTGAGCGGATTAGACATTGTTGAATGCCTTCCCTCCATGCAGTATTGTTAGATACTTTATAGGACAGCTTTTATATTGTGAAAGGAGATTTGAGCCAGATGATGAGCAACATAATTTTAAAAAATGAGATGTCTGCAGTGGAAGAAGGCTACAGTGGGAGAGCTTGAGTAGGGGCTTCAGGCTTTTTTTTCCTACCCACGCTGTGCCTGCAGTGCTGTCACTTCAGGCCCTGTGGTTTGAGTGCTGAATAAGTTATGTTGCAGAGGTTTTCATAGTATAAATTAGGGAAGAATAACCAAGTTGATCCTTATGAGGTCATACTGCTTTTTGTAGGCATAAGTTGGTGATTAAGCAGCATGAGCATGCTGGAGTAGAAAATGCCATACTGTTGGTGTTCTTGCTTTGAGCTGGGTTTGTACCTTCTAAATAAAAGCAGGAGAAGAAAAGAATTAAGCTTCCCCACGACACTTCTGTGTCTCTCTAGGATACTTTAAAATTTTAGGGTGTCTTCAGATGCTGAGATGGTCAATAGCAGTAAGGTGAGCACAGTCTAAATCAGGTCTCAGTGAGTGTGGGAACAAGCGTCAGGCAAAACTGGGAGTGAAGCTGGGAGGTGAGGTAGAGTGGGAGGAGCAAGTGGCTGCGTGCAATGAGAAAATGGCACTGAAAATGGCAATGTGCTTGTTTGGGTTTGTGCCTAAATAAATATAAATTACCTTAAACTCTTGACTGGTTTCTTGTAGTTTTGGCAATCTGGCTTGCTCATCTGTGCTAACTTCAGTCTTGCTCTTGGCTTCCAGGTTAGCAAATTGAAACGCCACATCCGTTCGCACACCGGAGAGCGCCCGTTCCAGTGCAGCCTGTGCAGCTATGCCAGCAGGGACACCTACAAACTGAAGAGGCACATGAGGACCCACTCCGGTACTGATGCCAAATTCTCTTAGTGTCAGAGTGCTGAGGCTGTGTACAGTGTGTGCTGACACACAGCAAAACAAATACTATTGTGTAGCTTAGTATAAAACCTTTACAAATTGTGTAGCTGAAGAGAATGCATCACAATTTGTAAGCACTTCTGAATTCATAACCTGATAAAATTACTGTGCTGAGAAATGAGCTTGGAGGATTCTGATGTCCAGTTTGACTGTGAGGTGATAAAATGCAGGCACCTGTAGTATGAACACTACGGTTTTCAGTGTTCGAGTTGAAGAATAGAGCCACTTGCAGTTTCATGCTTTAGTGTAGTTTTAAAAGCGTCTCATGCATGTTAGTTCATAAAGATGTAATTTTTTCTACAATATAAATAGGGATGATTTTAGTACAGAATGTTACTGCAGTGCCAAATTAATCATATTGCTAAAATTGAAGGGGGGAAAGATGCCTTTTTATGTATACATGAACATTCAGAACCTCCACCCCAAAAAAATCTGATGTCACTTGCTCTCTTCTGGCAGCCCGCATGCAGGTCTTGCTTGCATTTCTCAGAGTAAGAATAATTTAACTTCCTTAAGGATCGAACTTTATTTTCTTTGTAGAAAGATGCTTACTGGAGCCAAAACTTGTAGAGAGAGATGTTATTGAGCGCTTTGTAGAATTACTATTTCTGTTGTCTAGCTGTGTGGTGCCAGTTTCTGGGAGGTTGTTTGGGGCTTCTTGGTGAGATTTCTTTTTAATAAAAGTACTTGTTCTGTTTTTTTTCTTTTGTTTCTGAAGGAGAGAAGCCATATGAATGTTACATCTGCCATGCTCGCTTCACTCAGAGCGGTACCATGAAGATGCACATTTTGCAGAAACACACGGAGAATGTGGCCAAATTCCACTGTCCTCACTGTGATACTGTTATAGCGAGAAAGAGTGACCTGGGTATGTGTCCCCCAAATGTGGCCATTAGCTGAAGATGGTACAAAACTTCCCAGTATTAGAGTTCACGTAACCCAACTGCTGTCTCTTAACCCACTGTACCCAGTCTGGTAACTGCACAGCACGAAGCACAGCTTCACACATGGGGCTGGTAACACACACCTTTAGCTTACCAGAGCTGCTGCAAGTTAGAACAGTTTTCAGTTTCTTCTCATTATTTGAATTTTTTTTTCCAAGCATACAAGTTAAGTTACTGTTTGCCCATAGATGCAAGGCATTTATTGAACTTGGACTGAGATTTCAACAGCATAAGGATTGGGATCTGAAAAGTGAGATCACTTGGCTTAACCTTCTGCGCGTTGGAGGCCATTAAGTTTCATGCAGAGATATTTTTATCAAGTTAAAAGGTTTGAATTAGACCAAGTATTTAACTCTCTCCAGGATTTGGAGCTGTGTGCTCACAAAAGCCCTGAGTCCTTGCAGTAGGACATTCCTGATCTAGTGAGCAGTACCCAGTGTGATTCCAGCAGGCAAGCTCTTATGTTTCTAGGTGACAAACAGTATCATGTCCAGAGCAGCTGAGGGGAAGGAAGGAGCCACAATTTGGCAGAACTTTCTGTCTTTAAACAGAATTGTCACCCAAGTAATGGGAAGGCAGGCTCCCTTCCAGTAAAGACAAGTGCTACAGTAAGAGGCAGTTTGAGAGGAAGGCAGTCAGTTGATGTCAGGAGCAAACAAGCTGATTTACAACAGAGGAAAACTGATGTTAGCTATGAAGAATTTTTCTTCTAATAATGCTTTAATCTACCCTAAGCTACCTCGTGCAGCTGTGGTATGCTCTTAGTTGGAGGATTTTGAAGAAGTGACTAAAACCTCTGTTGGGGATTATCTGCTGGTATCCCTGTTGCCTTCTAGCCCTGTCACTCTGACTTCTAATCCTGCAGAAAATCCTGTTTCTCCTGCTGAATTACCTGGCTTCTGGCTGTATCCAGGCAATTTGAGTTAGTCTTAAACATAGCAGTCCACAAGACACTTTAGTTTGATAATCATATGTCATCAAATGCGTGTGTCCTGAATCAGCGCAGATTGCAACTAATAACCAAATCTGGGATTCTGTGGAAAATATTAATGGAGTTTTTCTGCAAGCTGTTTCTGTTTGGAAATTGTTCTAGTTGGTTCTACTTGCGAGTCCTTCAGGTTTTTAGTTGAATCCTAAATTAACTATTCCACTGTTTTGGCTGAGCTTGGGAGGGAGGATCACTGAAGGGCTGTGGGCTCGTCTTTCATGCTTGGGAAGCCATGGAGGTGAAAGCTTCTGATTCTTCTTCCTGTAGGTGTCCACTTGCGGAAGCAGCATTCCTACATCGAGCAGGGCAAGAAGTGTCGCTACTGTGACGCTGTGTTCCATGAGAGGTATGCCCTCATCCAGCATCAAAAGTCCCACAAGAACGAGAAGCGCTTCAAGTGTGACCAGTGTGATTATGCCTGCAGACAGGTAAGCTGGGGCACCGGCACCCCTTAGGAGTGTTAGGACAGGAGCTGAAAGTATGGGGTCAAAATCTTAGCTGTTACCAGCTGTCAAGATCAAATTAGCTGTCTAAATCTTTTGAAGGGTGCAAAGGAAAGTACAAGTGGCCTTTTCTTGGTATGATTCTGTCCTGTAGAGAAGAACCTTCTAATTCACAACCTTGATGTGCCCATTGACCAAGGCATAAGAGTCCATGTAAGATGGAAGTAGCTAGGACTGAATATGCCATCAATCAAGATGTTCTTGCATTGTTGTGGAATCATTCTTTTCCTGACATTAGGCATAAAATTTTGGCCTCGTTTTAGCTGAAAATTCACTTTTCTGTATCCATTTATGTGAGTTTCCATTTTCCCTGTCCGTGCCAGGAGCGGCACATGGTCATGCACAAACGGACCCATACTGGAGAAAAGCCTTATGCCTGTAGCCATTGTGATAAAACCTTCCGCCAGAAGCAGCTCCTCGACATGCACTTCAAGAGATACCATGATCCCAACTTTGTCCCTGCTGCCTTTGTCTGCTCCAAGTGTGGCAAAACATTCACTCGCAGGGTAAGGGGATATGCTTTGAATTGGGGAGGGTTGGGGTGAAGTGAGGCTTTTTTAGCCAAGGGGAGGGAAATGTTTACCCAAAAGGAAAGATGGGTGAGGTACAGGGTAAAATACAAATCTTTTAATAGAGCCCTTCTCTCTGAGAGGAAAAGAGAGGAGAGAGAATTCAGAATTGGTACCAACACACATTAGCATTGATGTCATGAGCAATGTAGAAATGCAACTTTATTCATAAAGTTAATGAATGTACCCATTTCCCCTAAAGAATCTCTCTTTAAAAAAAAAAGCAAAAGACACAGTTATCAGAAATGTGTTTGAAAATACCGAGCCAGAATGTCTGATGTTGAATTCAGTGCATGTTTTAACTTTTCTTGTGTTTTTAATCTTTCACTGGGTAGAACACAATGGCCAGACATGCTGATAACTGCTCTGGCTTAGATGGTGGGGAAGGAGAGAATGGAGGAGAGACAAAGAAGGGCAAACGTGGCCGAAAGAGAAAGATGCGTTCTAAGAAAGAAGATTCTTCTGATAGTGGTAAGAACAGCTCAGTACCTTCTGAGAATTACAGGTCTGTGATTCACTGTGTGTGTTAGCTGCTGGTTTGCCAGTTCTGCAGGTTTCTTCTGGCACTTGAAAGAGTCTTGTCTGGTTGGCAAACAGAGAATGTGATGGTACACGGCCAAGTACAGAGGGATGTACTGCTTGTGAGAGATAATACAGATCCTGCTGTCCTAGGCCTGTTCCAAGACAGTAGTTTAAAAAACACTGCCTGACACCCCTTGTGTCAGCTGTGCCATTCCTGTCCTGCCTGTGTAGGAAACTCTGGTAATTTTTTTCAGAGTCCCAAAAGAGACTGCGTGGTTCTGCGGTGCATTGCTACAAAATGTTGCTTGATCCTGCTTCACCATTACTGGGTGGCATGTCCAGGAACAGCTTGGCTAGTTCTGTGGAGGAAGGTTGGCAACATCCAAGGGAATGGTAGAGATTAATACTATTTGTGAAGGAAAAACTCAGTCCTAGTCCTGTCTCCTGGTAGAGGAAAAACTTCATCATGTCATCCACAGGAAAAGCCAAGTAGAGTCTCAAGACCAACCAGTTCAAAGATGATTTTGCAAAAGGAGTGTTGCTGATTAGTCTTTTACCTGGAATGCTTTATGTAATTAATCAAGGGGTGTAGGTTGGGTGAATGGGGATATTTCTGGCTAGAGAACGTGTATCTGAAATTCTCACATGGCAAACAAGTTTTTGGATGAGTATGATCAAATGATTTGCAAACCTTGATTCAAAAACTAGAAATTGGTGTTTAAACTCATGTTTGTATAGATATTTGAAAAAATGTGGTAGGTGAATTAAGCACATGTAACTAATTGTGCATTTAAAACATGAAAAGGTAACAGAGGCAGGGTAAAATAACTGATGGAAGGTAATTCAAAATGTGGCATTCTGGAATATTGCATTCTTAGTATCCGATTTGAAATCTTCCTGGGAGTTTAGCCTGTTCTGAAAACACATTTTATTTAGTTGATTTGGTCTGGGTTTAAAACAGTTTTTTGTTGGGGGAAGCTGGTCAAAAGTCAGGCTTGTTAGTGAGCTGATGATATGCACGGAATGATGCCCAGGCTCTGTAGCTGAGGGAATCCTTTCAGCCTCAGTGGAAGTGGCAAGTCTGGGTTGACCTCAGGAGTCATTTGATAGATACGAAGAATTGACCAGTGTGAGCTGAACAGCTGTAAAAAAAATATCCTAATCACCTGCTTGAGGAATTGCATTATTCACTGTTCTGTTTATTTGGAGATCTGCAGTTTCATGAGATTTGGCAGCTAGTAAATACCTAAAAATTATGAGCAAAGCTGGGATGAAATAGACCCACTTGTGTTAATGGGGGGAAAGACCCCCCCATTAGTGAAAGATAGTTTTGTCTCCTGGCTGCCCAACATTAGACAGTGTTAATTGATAGACATTGAGTTGAGGGGAGAATGTAAAGAGCCTCTAAAAAGGTGGGACCTCAGAAATCCAGTAAATAAATTCCTCATTGGGGATATCCCTTGAGTGACTGTAAAATCATGCAACATATACATGCCTCAGTGTGGGTTGGGGTTTTTCCCTTTAGTCAGATAAAAGAAAGTATCCTTGTGGCCCCAGTAGTCATGAGTGAAGCCACTCCTCTGGTGAACAGCCTTACAAATTTAAGGGCAATCGTTTTGCTGTCCAGACAAGATTATCTTATTTGACATCTCTCACTGCTTTTAGTCTGCTCTTGTTTTGCCCAGAGCATTCTGAATGTGTCAATGGTCCTCACCTATTAATGTTAAGGAGTGTTCTGAAGAATAAAGTGTAGAGCTTGAGGGGTGGGAAACTGGCTGTTGGATACCTGTTGGGGTTCTCATGTTTCACAGAGATCCTGGAGTGGCTGCTACAGCAATTTACATGGGATGTACCTCTTTATCCTCTTGTCCCTCTGTTTTCCCACACTTCTTGAAATCACCTCATCCCCTCCCCTAAACATCCCATAAGTAGTCCTGTGTGATCCAAAACAGCCTTCCCCTGCATCTCATTGTGTCCCATCCCCACCCAGGAATTCCCCAGCACCCCATAGTATGAAAGGTTCCCGTGACTCACTGGGGTGGGTTTCACACCTGGTGGCTCTCCTGGGAGTAGCCTGAACACGAAGTTTGTTCCTCAGAAGCTGTGAATTAGGGTTCCCACCTTCCACTGTGCAATGCTGTGCTCCTCTGTGTTGTGCAGGTGGGGCTTGGATGGGCCGTTGGGATCCTCTGATGGGCTTGGGAGCAGCCCAGCCATGTGTTATTTGGTCTCCCTCCTGCTGTTGTCTCTGAGCTCCTTTGTGGATGTGCAGAGTAGCTTTTATCACATAATCTAGCATAATTAAATTTCCTTTTGCTTTCTGAAGGACAGCTTGTTCCCTCTAAGTGAGGGTAACAGATTAACAATCTGTGGCAACAGCTTCTGAACAAAGGCCTTGTTTGCCCTCTTTCTCAGCAGAGTTGACTCCTTTTTGGGATTTGATGGTGCTTTTCTGTAGATGGATGTGTTTTATTCTTGTTAAAGCTGAAGATTTATCTGATGTCCTTTCTTACAGAGGAAAATGCTGAACCAGATTTGGATGATAATGAAGATGAGGAGGAGACAGCAGTAGAAATTGAGGCTGAACCAGAAGTTGAGCAAGAGGCTCCTGCACCACCTCCCAGTAAGAAAAGAAGAGGAAGACCACCAGGCAAAGCTGCTGCCCAACCAAAACAATCCCAGCGTAAGTCATGAGTTGAAGCTTACCCCTTACCCTGCTTGCTTGAGCACCTTTTTCCTTGGATTTGGCTGTTCGTGTAGATGTGATCCCTTCAAATGAGATTATTTTAAAAGTATGTAGCTGTACTTGTCTCTACATTGCTAAGAACGCACCTTGGAATTTGTTGCAAGGGTTTCCTGGTCATGAGGGAACATGGCCACTTCAGGCCATGCTAAAAAGAAAAGATTATTTTTTGTTAGGTATTGTTTCACTTCATAGTTGTGCAAACTGCTCACTTCTTTTTGTACCAGTTATGGTGTCTCTGCTGACATAAAGTCCTTGGGAAAGCAGCTGTCAGTAAAAACATCGTGGTGTTCTTACCTGGGTAGCTTTTGCAGGTATTGCCACAATGAACCTTCTTCAGGCCTTTTAGTTCTGAGCAAGGGCCTGTGCAGGTGTTGTTTCAGCTCTACAGGGATGTCCTGAGGAATAGACGTTGTAACTGTGCAAAGTCGAAGTAAATACATTTTAGGCTCAAAGCAGGAAGGGGAATTAGTTCCTTCAAGGAGGTAGTGGCTACCTCAGTGGCTTGGCTGTTTGCTCAGTGCTGCAAAGCATGGCCTGTGTTCTCTCTGGAATTATTCTACGGAAACATTTAATGCTGAATTTGTCACTAGCATCACTAAATTCCCTTCAAGTTTAAGTTTTGCCTTAGGCCCATATATTGATATGGGGTTTGGTTTTGTTCATTATTCTACAAAATCCATTGTTTGAAAAATGTTTTAGTATGAAAATGCACACTGGAACTGTTGTACTGGGAGCCCATCTTCATACAGGGGCAAGAAAATAGATGCTTGATGCTTGGGTGAGTGAGGTGGATTGAATTGTTCCTCACTGATGTGGCAATGCTTGTTGTGGGCTTCACCTTCCCTTGCCATGGAAGACTCTTAAAGATCTACCAAAAAGCTGCTTGAGGCATGCAGGCTGCCTGTGGAAACAGTAAAATAATCTGTTTCTCCCCCCCTCCTCCTTTGTTTTTGCCCTTCTAGCTGCAGCAATCATTCAGGTTGAAGACCAGAACACTGGTGAAATCGAAAATATTATAGTTGAAGTGAAGAAAGAACCTGATGCAGAAACAGTAGAGGAAGAGGAGGAAGCTCAGCCTGCTGTAGTGGAAGCTCCCAATGGAGACCTCACCCCTGAGATGATTCTCAGCATGATGGACCGGTGATGGAGGAAGACCACGCTGGCTGACTGAACTGGCCTGGGCTGTGTTTAAGCGGCTCAAATCTATTTTTTTCCTTTAATCTTTTTTCTTGGCTTTGGGAAATGCATCATTTTAGACCATTTTACCAAACATACTGGGAAATAAAACGATGTTAGAATGTGATTTAACTAGAACTTGCTGTTTTATGTTAGCATTACAGGATCATGGAACATTAGGAAATATTTTGGAGTCCTTGAGGGTTTCCTCTGAGATGCTTGATTTAGTTTTGCTCTGAACTGCATTGTAAAGCTGGTCCAAGGGCCATGTTTACATGCACCAAGTTTTAATATACAAAAGCGGAAGCCTTGACTAGAGTATGTGGAAAACCACTCTGGACTTGCCCTTCCAGTTCCCAGAGTCCTTGAGCCTCTTCTCTCAGTAGTGTTTTTAACTGTAAATGCAGACTTGGGAGGGTTCTAGACTTTTGAAATTGTTTTTTTGGTTGGTTTTTCTTTTTTTTTTCCTTTTTTTTTTCTGCTTTTTCCCACTGAGTAGCTCCGGTTCTCCAAGTCGGCTGCACACGGTAGTTTTGGCATGCTCCAACTCGTTTCTGTCCTTAATATGCTTTGCTTTCTGCAAAGCATTTCTGTAATGGTCAAGCTTGTAAATAACTTTTTTTTTTTACATTTTAATCTTTTTCCATTAATTAAGAGGTATGCAAAAATGCAGTTTAAATAAACCCCAGTATTCTAATTCCTTTCAAACTAAGTGACAAGAGAATTGATAGAGTGTAAATGTTGGAAAAGCTGTTGATAAGGTAGAGAAAAGATGTACCCAGACTATTGCTTGCAGAACAAGAGAAACCCACATGTGAAATCTGGTTTTGAAGCACAAAAAAATGGTATTTCATAGAATCTTAGACTGGCTTGGGTTAGAAGGCACTTACAGACCATCTAGTTCTACTCCCCTGCCATGGGCAGGGACACCTTTCACTAGACCAGCTTCCTCCAAGCTCTGTCCAACCTGGCCTTGAACACTTCCAGGGATTCAGGGGCAGTTTCTCTGGACAACCTGTGCCAGGGCTTCCCCACCCTCACAAGGAAGAATTTCTTCCTAATAGCCTGTCTAACCCTGCCCTCTGTCAGTTTAAAGCCATTTCCTGTTGTTCTGTCTCTCCATTCCCTTGCCAAAAGTCCCTCTCCAGCTCTCTTGTAGGCTCCCTGCAGGTTCTGGAAGGCCACAATTAGGTCATCCCAAAACCTTCTCCTCTCCAGGCTGAATAACTCCAGCTTTCTCAGTCTTTCCTCATAGGAATGGTGCTCCATCCCTCGAATCACGTTTGTGGCCTCCTCTGGACTCGCTCTGACAGGTCGATGTCCTTCTTGTCCTAGGGATCCCAGAGCTGGATGCAGCACAGCAGGTGGGGTCTCACCTGAGTGGAGCAGAGGGGCAGAATTGCCCCCTTCCTGCTGCCCACGGGGCTTTGGATGCAGCCCAGCACCCATGGCTGGGACATGTCCAGTCTCACCCCCCAGCTCCCCCAAGTCCTTCTCCCCAGGGCTGCTCTTGATCTGTTCATTCCCACGCTGGACTGATCCCAAGGGTTGCCCAAACCCAGGTGCACCACCTTGCACTGGGTCTTGTTAAGCTTCATGAGATTCCCGTGGGCCACTTCTCGAGCTTGTCCAGATCCCTCTGGATGGCCCTGTCCTTCAGGGGTGTCACTGCACCCTAAGCTTGGTGTTACCAAACCTGCTGAGGGTGCATTTGATCCCTTAATCTATGCCATTAGTGGTGATACTAAATAACACTGGTCCCAGTAGGGACCCCTGAGGGACACCAGTCACTGCTGTCCATCGGGACTCTGAGCCGTTGACCACTGCCCTCTGGATGTGACCATCCAACCAATTTGAAACATATAATTAACCTTTTTGAGTTATAATTTCACGAATACATTTTCTTTGCTCTATCTTGTAGTTGTATTTTGTGTTTATGAATCCTATGTTAAGACAAAAGTGGTGATTTATAAGTGGGTCACTGCAGCCCTCAACCTGGGCCAGGAAATTTTATTAATAGGTCAGTAATTCTACAATTTTTGAATCTCTGATAACGACAAAAAAAGGAATAATGTGAAATACAAATGATGCCTGTATATGAAATGTCACATGTTAAAATATGTAAGCTTTTTATAGAGCCTCAGTCTTGCTGATTTCAAACAAATTTTTCTTCTATGTATCGCTTTTAAGAGAGCTATCAGTTTAGCTATCAGACTCTAGGTTGATGCATTTTTGTACTTAGCTGTACTGTGTGATATTTTTCATTATTTTAGGAAGCCAACATGGGAAAAAAATACTGTTATAAAATATGTAATGGGGTTTGAAAGCTGGGAAGGAGAATATACTGCTGTACAGCTAATAAATAATAACGGATTAACACGTGTGCTCACTGGCTGCTTTCTTTGTGTACATCAACGGTGCGACCTGGCAGCCATCTCCAGATGGAAAAGCTGCTCTTCCCAGAAGGATGCTGTCAACAGGGACCAGCTCCTTTCTCACTGCAGGTGTTCCCTCTGCCCCGTGCTGAATGCAAGGTACCTGTCCATGACCTTAAATCAGAGTGTGCTGCCCTGTGTGTAGAGGAGAGAGGATGTAAAATGCAAATGTTGGCGTTCACAGCTTGAGCTTGGAGTAACATGGGAGTAGTTGTTACTTCTGTTTGGTTTGGCTGTGATTTTAAATGATTATAGCTGATGGTTTAGTTAACAGGAATATCGTTTCCATTTCATTTTGAAAAACGGGACTGGTACTTGGGTGGAGTTTCTGTGGTGTATTTTTTTAGTTGCCTGTGACAGCAGCTTAGGGAGGCAGCTGTGGGCAGTCACTGCACGTTCAGGATAGAACCTCCTGCTGGTACAGGAGTCACTGCAAATGGCACTACTTAGGAGCTTGTAACCAAGCACAAGAGTTGCTAGTTGTGGTTTTCACTAGGTGTTGGGTGATAGTTAGCACTGGTCCTGAGAGATGGTCCTGTGACTTCCTAAGGAAAGCCTGTCTGGAGATGGAAGCCTGGAGTCCTGAGCAGGATGGAGGCTTGTTGGAGCAGTTGTGTAAAGGATGCTTCGGTGAGAAGTCAGGTCTGAGAAATGGGTAAATCCTCAAGTGCTTTCCCAGGTGAACAAGGAGCTTGTGTACTCAGAAGCCAAAGATGAGTAGTGCCTCAGTCTGAGGCAGTGCTGAGGGGGTTTTGCATAAGCCTGAAGCTAGGGAGGCTTTGTGGTGAGCGGGAAAGCCAAAGGTGTCCTTGGGATCTGTAAGGAGAACCACCATCATCTCTTAAACCCCGTGGCTCAACCCAGTGCTGATGGGTGGGGTGGGCAGGATGGTGGAGTGGCTTTGTTCTGGGTGGTAGCCCAACGAGGTGCCACATGTGCTCCAGCAGAGACCTCCCTTGGTCTGTGTGAGTGTTCCACATGCAGCAGCTCGTGCTGTCGTACCCAGGCCTAGGTGACACCAAAGCAGGTGCTGCAGCTCTCCTGGAATTCAGAAGAGCTGTAGGAGGTGGCTGTGTGTGAGCAGCTTAATGGGAGGCTGAAAGGAAGAAAGCCTGAGAAGTGTATTTGTCCGAAGAGCACAGGTATGGTTGGTCCCGAGTGGCCTCTGTAGTGCTCATCTGAGGAAATACCAGCTGAGGAATGATTTCTGAGCAACTTTTTTATTGTTATGTGATCCCAGAACTTCCTTCACAGACCTCAGCAAAGGTTTAGTGAGGATGGGAGCTGTCACCCTGTGGCCATCCTCCTTTTTTCCCTAGCCTAGCATGTTACCTTACGATCTGCTCAGTTGACCTGGTTTCTCTGTGCTTGCTCAGTCAATGGTCCTGTTACGCAGGCTCGGTTTTATTTGATTTGAGCTCAGGGTCCTGCCTTGGGCAGGGATCTCTGCTTGTGTGCCTCTTGCAGGCTTCTGGTTTGCCCTGGGAGGAGCTGTTGTGGAGGGAGGCAGAGCCATATCCCAGCCTGCTCCCGAGGACACCCATCCAGGGCAGCATCCACAGCCTGAGTATGGACAGAACACCTCTGTTCAACCCAAGAGCTGTTACCAGTGCTGGAAAAGCTGGGCCTTGGGCTGTGAGTTGAAAAGCCAGGCCTGGGATGCATCCAGGGAGCATCACTGCCTCTGCCAGTGGCTTGGCCTGGCTGCCATCCCTGGTGCTTGGGCTGCTGTCCTCTGCTGGTCACAGAGAAGGTGTGTTGCTCCGGACATCCTGATGTGCCTGGGCTTGTAGAGAGGCAGGGAACACTTGTGCACATGGATGTCTGCCCCTCTCCTGGAGTCCATGTCCTGCTGCACTGGTGCTCAGAATGTTCCAGCAAGTGGCACCCAGTATTCTGGGGAATGAGCTTTGGATGCAGCTTGCCTGGAGATCCTCTGTGCTTCTAATCTTCCACAGAAGCCATTCTGATGGGTGCAATGGGCCAGCTGCTCCCTCTGTGTCCTGAATATCCTTGCATGACAAAGCTGGGAAGTGGTGCCCTTTTGAGAAGTTCAGATACCAACAGCCTGGCCTCATCTCATCCTGGAAAAGACATGGATCCAGCCAGGACTGTTGCTGGTGGCCGCTGACTCCACGGGGTGGTGAACAGCCTGTGCCCTTCCTCTTCCTGGTGCTCATCCATCAGCTGACGTAGCTCTGGAGGCTCGAGGAGGTGCCTTGGCAGAGGTTGGTCCTTGCCCTGAGCCGCATTCTCCCCAGTCACCTCCTTGAAAAGAGCTTTGCACTGTGGTTGGGCTCTGTGAAGACACCGTCCCTGCAGGGAGACACTTCCTGCCTTTGCCTTCACACGGAAGGTGGTTTTGGAAGCTCTGTGGCCCCAGGTGCATGTGGCAGGAGGGCAATGTCACCCATCCCTTCCAGGGAGCACCTTCTCCCAAGTCATTCTACCTCTGGGAGAGCTCTGTGAGCTCCTGGTTGGCAGACTGCAGCCTGGAGCTTGGAAGTTTGTCAGAAGGGGGCAATTTAGGGGAGAAGGCAGCTGGCACCCTCTGGACACTGGTCACAGGGACCCAGGCTGCTGGCTGAGAGCAGCTCTGCCTCTCCCTCAGCAGCTTTCCTGAGTCTCTAATGGGGCCAAGCTGAGCCAACAGTGGGAAATACTGAGTCCAGGGAAGCTCTGCAGCACATCACAGGGCATATGACAGCTTCTTGGTCCAGAGCCTTCCTAGATGAGTGGAATGGTTCTGTTGCTCCAAGGAGGTCTCCTGGCTTCTGCCTCTCGTCCTTGCTTTGGGACAGCAGTTTCGTCCCTTTAGCAGGATGCCTGGGGCATCTCTGCTCTGGAAAAGCCCTTCCTTCAGCATCCTGCCATGGGCATTGGCATCCATCCTCCAGAGAGCAGCCTGCCGTGGGCACCAGCACCCATCTCCATCAGCTCCCCTTGCAGATTCCCAGTGCAAGGTGATGGGGCTGGGCTGACTGCCCAGTGCTGGGAAGGGAGTAGACTTGCCCTCACCCCACTCACCAGCCATCTTCAGGCAGAAATATGTCCCCGTGAAGCGCCTCGGGAGGCTGCAGGATGGGGAGAAGTCATGGACCCTCAGCCCTGGGAGGCTGGAACCGTGGGGAGATGCTACTGCTTCGTGCCGGGAGGCACCGGAGGGGTGTCCTGCTCACCCAGGGGAAGCCACGCGGGAGAAGAAGAGTGCTGGGGAGTGCCGCCCTCTCCTCCCGGCGGGGCCGGTGGGCCGTGGGCACCGTCACTTTCATTTCGCTTCTCTTGCTCAGGCGGTAAATCTCGCCTGACGGGGCAGGAAGAGGCACCGGGAGGGGGAGGAGGCACCGAGGCGGCGGCGCTGCCGGTTGGTAACCTCAGCGCTTCCTCCCGGCAGGGTGCCTTTCCCGCGGCGCCCAAGGATGCTGCCCTGACACCGCATCCCCGGGCAGGTGACCCCGCGGTCCCAGCCATGGCTGCGTCCCCGGGAGGGATCCCCGCCGAGCTGCAAGGTAAGCATCGCCCGCCGCCGCGCTGCCGGGGCATCGCTGCCACATGGAAAGCGCCCGTACGGGGCCTGCTTGGCCCCAGTTTGCCTCATTGGGGTTGGCAGAGCCACTTTTGGGTCCCTCAGCAGCAGCAGCTGAGGTTCAGGGGGGTCCAAGCAGTGTCTGGGGGTTCTTCTTGTCCACAAAATTCATTTGCCTGAGGATGGAGCTTGGACCAAGAGCATCCCCAGATAACCTGGCTCCTCAAGGATGGGATTCTGCACAGCTCAAGCTGCCGGGTTTGTGGGTACAGCTTGGTGCTGCTTGGCTTCCTCTGGCCAGTTGGAGGTCCCCAGCAGCTCCCCAGCACGGCACAGCCTGCAGCTCAGCAAGGGGGGCTGTGAAGTACCACTGCTCACAGCCTTCTCTTGGCTGACTGGAAAAGCAAAAGGCCACAGAGATCTTGGGGTCCTTCAGCCTCATCAGCCCCTCCGAGGCTTGCAGTGAGGTGGGAAGGAGCTGGGTCACCATGTCCCCACAGCCTCAGGACCCAGCTCTACCAGAGTGGGTCCCTGGGGACACATGGCTCAAGCTACTTAACCCGTGGGACTCGGTGTCGTGGTGAAAGCCTGGTTTGCTCTGCACAGCGATGGACAGCTGTGGTTTTGGTTCTGTTTCTCTCAGTGAGAGACAGGAATCAGGCAGGCAGGGAGGTGGTGCTCACACTGGCCCAGTGACCATGGGAGTGACCAGTCTGTGAACTTGGGGAGGTTGGCACCTGTAACCACCCTGGCTGCTCTGTGGAGAGGAAGGACTTGGGTGACCAGCTGCTCCCCAGTGGCAAATTTAGAAGGGAAGGAAGAGAAATCAGGACCCTCTTGTCACTCAGTGCCAGCTCCCAGTGGGTGAGGCAGCACAGGCAGTGTGAACCAGCCACCCCAAAGCCCTGTGCTTGGTTTGAGGCCGTGGCAGAATTTGGGGAGGTGGGTGCATCACCCAAGCAGCAAAGGAGACTCACAGCTGGTGAAGTGTGTGGCTGTCAGAGAGCAACCAGGGTCTGACTGTCAGGTGTGCAGCAAGAGGAGATGATTCAGGTGGGGATGGTATCCCCAAGGGCAGCAGGGCGTGTGGGAGAGGACCAAGGTGACTTCAACCACCTGATTTCATGTGGACATTGGTCTTTTCAGAGGGCATCACCGCCTTCCTGGGGACAAAGAAGGTGCTCCTGGTGCTGAGCATCCAGCTGCAGGTGAAATCCAAGTATGACGACTTTATCTTGGTATGTGCAGAGTCCAGCCTGGTTCCCACTTTCCTGGTTTCCCCGGGAAGCTGTTTTATGGCTGCAGCGAGGGACAGAGGTGGCTCCCATGTCACCATGGTCCCTTGTCACACCTTGCCTAGGTCCTGACGCCCTGGCGAGCCTATGTGCTGCCTGTGATGCTGCCAGTGAGGGTAAGTGTGGGGACCCCGGGCCTTGGTGCAGCCCTCTGGCTCCTGGGGGGGCTTGGGGCACCGGGGTGAGTGACCCATGAGTTACCTGGGCCACTGGGTCTGGGAAGCCCTCAAGAGCAGGATGAGGAAAGGGATGGGGGGAAGGGGAGGGGGTCTTGTTTGGGGGCTGGTGAAGGGTGGGACCAAGGCCAAGCACTGCTTGAGGCATGGGACAGTGTGGGAGTTGAGGTTAACCCTTGGGTTTCCTTTCTCCACCAGCACTGGGGTTGATCCTGCTCCTCTCACCCACAGGTTCACAGCAGCTTCAGCTTCCTGGAGGTGAGGGAGATGACGGTCCAAGAGCCCAGTGTGGTGAGTGGCACCAGCAACTGGGACAAACCCAACCTGGGCATTACCCCCCTTCTGCCCACTGCCCCGTGGCAAACCCTGGTCCGGAGCCCACCACAGGGTCTGGGGGTATCCTGGTCCCCCCCTGCACATTGAGGGTCACCAGTGTTGATCCCTGAGAGCTCCATAGGGTGCTTGTCCCTGTTCCTTCTCTAAAGAAATCCTTTTATGGCCTCATCAGGGGTATTGCCCAGGAGCTGGAGGTGCAGGGAGGCACCCAGGGGTGCTGGGTGGGTGCCTGCACTTCTTCCCCTCTGGCATCCACAGACAGTGCCTGGCCGTGGCACCTCCCACTCTGCAGGGACAAGGCTGCAGGCTTACCAAGGTGAAGACAAATTTAGCAGGAGGGTGTTTTAAACCCCGTTAATCCTCTTAGAGAGAGGCGGGCACCTAGGGCAGATGTGGCAGCAGGAACCGTGGAAGAGAGGAATTGGATATCAAGGCTTGGACGAAACAGGGCTGTGGTCCTTGCTAACCTCATGTCTGGCTTTTTCTTGTTAAAGCATCACCAGCCACCATGGCCTCAGCCTCCACGCAGGGTTTCTGCTGCTCAGCAGGCTGCGTGGCTGAGCTCTGGGAGAGAACTGAAGGAGCTGGGCAGAGACAGAGGGGTGCAGGGGGTTGAAACCTCAGGATGGAGGGGGGCGAGACATCTGACTGGGATGTGGAAAGCCCAGGGATTGTTAATGTGCAGGCAGTCCCACGCTCTCCTGCCTCCACAGCCCTGGGCACTGGCGGAAGCGCCGTCCTCAAGCGATGCCAGCAGATAATTGTCATCGTGCTCCCACGCCTCAATCAGCGTGTAATTAAATCAGGGAGCGTGTTGCCATGGGATTTTTTTTCCTGGTAGGAACCATAAGCTAAAAAAGCCCCAAATTTCGATTAAATAAATTCAGGGAGGAAACCTCCATCCTCCAGCTGCAGCTGCTGCAGGCAGAGACAAGGCTGCTCTCACCCCACTGCATTGGGCTGCCTCTGCATCAGCTTAAGTTGAATTTTCAGGAGGTTTATGCCTTATTCTGGCACACTAATGCATTTTATCCTAAATTCCTGGTGCTCACAGCATTCCCTGTGCTTATGGTGCTCCGACTGGGTTGGCAGTGAGGAGCTGATGGCTGTCACCGTTGTGGCTGGGGGCTTGGGGACGCTGTGTGCTGCCAGCTCGCTCAGGCATCTCTCATCCTTTGGACCCTGCAGGTTGTCATAGAAACAGATGCAGCGTCTTACGTCTTCCGGTTCATGTCCTTGGATGATTTGGAGCAAGTTGTTATCCATGTCACCATGTCACTTAAGAAGGTCTTTCCAGACTCATCCCTTGGGTAAGGGTCTTCTGCTCCTCAGGGGTGGTTGTGTAGGAACCAGAGCAATCCCTTTGCCCAGAAAAGCCCCAAATTGTAGAATCCTGGAAGGGTTTGGGTTGGAAGAAACCATAAAGATCATCTAGTTCTAACCCACCTGCCATGAACCAGGACACCTGCAGCTAGAAAATCCCAAATACAGGATGGGTGCACAATAGTGCTTTTAGCAGGAGAAAAACATATGGATGGAGGCGACACCCTGTTCCCTGATGGAATATTTCTGCCCACCCTACACTCAAGGGTTGTAGCTAAGCATAAAGTGGTGGGGATGCTCTCCTGGCCCACCCTGACCCACCCCTCTGCCCCCTCNAGGACGCTGCTCAAGAACTCCCCCCCCAGCCTGTACGAGAGGATCCAGCAGATCACAGACTCACTGGAGGAGATGCTGCAGAGCAGCCCTGGGCCTTGTGGTAAGTCCTGCCATAGCCTCCCTCAGGCAGGACCAGCAGGGCTGGAGCACCCTGGGGACCATTCCAGCCCTGCCTCCATCAACAGCAGCTCTGCTGACAGCCCCCACCTCTGCTGGCAGGGCACCCGTGGTGGCTTTGGTCAGATGGAGCCCTGCTACTGGGGTCTGCTGTCCACCAGCCCACCCCATCCCATGGGGCAGGAGCATGTTTGAGGGGATGTAGCTCCCCAGGAAAGAGCAGGACAGTGGGCAATGATGCTCAGTATCTACCTGTGAGGACCTGTAGCTGTGGATGCTTCTATCCACCTCATACAGCACCACTGCAGAGCCAGGAGCTTTTCCTGCAGCCTGGTTTGGAGCAGGACACCTCCATTACCAGCACAGCAATGTGCCTGGCCTGGTATCCACACGGATCAAGCCAAGCAGGCCACAGCCCCCATTTTGGGGCTGACAATAGATCTCTCTCCCCTTTGAGGAGGGAAGGGGGAGCCCTCAGCATCCCTTCTGAGTCCCTGTCATCCCTCTCCTGTTTCCCACTCTCCCCAAAGTTCTCCTCTGTGTTCCCATGGGAAGGTCTGCCCCCAAGACTGCCTCTCTTTGCAGGGGGGTTTTCGGAGACCTACGCTGCTCTGTGTGACTACAACGGCTTTGCCTTCCGCGAGGAGATCCAGTGGGTAAGCCTGTCCATCCCCTGGGTGCAGGCAGTGGCAGTGTGTCACTTGGTGGGCAGGGAAGCAGGTCATGGGTGCCTCTGGGAGCTGCTGGGGCTGGGGCAGCCCAGATCTGGGAACTGCAGCTTTGCCTGGCTTGAGTGCCCCCTGCTCCTTGGTGGGCTGGAATCAAAGTGCAGGTGGGAGCAGAGTGCCTTGGACCAGGTTACTTCCCAGACTGTGACCTAAGGGGAGCCCCTGGAAATCTGGGACCTTGCTGGGTGCCCTAGTAGAGGAGAATCCTGCTGGGACCCAGCCGTAGCAGGACCTGCTGTCCCCCCTTCCTCTGGACACTGATCCCAGCCCCCCTCTCCCCACACCCTCGCTCCCACCAGCCTGGGGTGCATTGCCTTCTGACCATTGCCTGCAGAAATTGTCCAAGACTCACCAATCTGTCCCACCAAGCAGGGACGTGTCCCCTGCCAGCCAGAGCACTAGGGAAGGTTTTGGGCTTGGGGTTTAGGCAAGGGATTCCCCAGAATCCCCAGGGGCTCAGCTCCCTCCAGCAGCACCAGGCACCTGAGCCCTCCCCAGGAGCCAGTGCTGAGCCTGATCCATGTGTCCATCATTCTGGGAAGGATGTGGACAACATTTACCACAGCCAGGACTGCCGGGAGTTCAACCTGCTGGACTTCAGCCACCTGGAGAGCCGGTGAGTCCCCCAGCTGTGCTGCCTGCAGTGTCCCCTGCCACACCAGCACTCATCCTCATTCTCCCTGTCCCTGTTGGGGGGCCCAACACACTCTTCTGCCCATGTTAGACGCTTTTATAGCTTACACGCTCCGGGGATGCCACATCTGCAGCCTGACACTCCCCCGCACCAAACGAGCTGAGCTCCGTCCCTTGGGGCAACAGCTGAGAGTCCAGGCAGCCTCTCTGTTCATTTTTAACTCTTAGATCAGCCTGGGAGCTGTTTATGGGGCTGAAAACCCAACATCACAGTGGCTTCTCGCCGCTCGTGGCTGTCAGGTGTTTCCCTATGCAAAGCAGCCGGTGCCGCTCACCACCCTGAAACTTGCACTGCTCCCTACCAGCCCCCCAGAGATCTGTTATAACCTTGTTATCACTTTTTAATAACCTGATAGTGGGGCCCTGAGCTCCAGCTGTGCCTGGAGTTCTCCCTGTGGGGCTCAGCCACCTCTCCATCCCAAGAAAGATGGAGCAAGGGCTCAGCTCTCAGGGGAGGCAACTGCCAGGCTGGGCTGCAGCGAGTCCAAGTTCTGGGCTGAGTGTTTTGGGGAACAGAGGATCTGTGTTCAGTTGGCCAAAAAGGAGACCGTTTGAGAGATTTCTTTGGTTGAGGAAGTAAAAAAGAAACTTGTTTCCACTCAAGCAAAACCTGTGGTGTTGCTCACATGAGAGCTCAGAGTCAAAAAGAATTTAAAACCCCGAGGTTTAGATAGAAGCATGCAAATATTTTGATTCATTTTATTTTCCCCAAGGGAATAATTTGGGGAAGATGATCTGTACCTATGGGTTGCTTTAAAGCCACAGTCCCCAGTCCTGTTCTGTTGAACGTTGTGTTGGGGCACATGGAGGGTGGGTGACTTGGGGCATCCCAGGGTTGGGTCACTTGGAGCACCTCGGGTTTGGATGTGTTGGGGCACCACGGGATGGGTGTGCTCTGGCATCCCGGCTGTCTTGGGGCACTCCAGGTGTCTTGGGGCACCCTGGGGCTGGATGCCTTGGGACACCCCCCAGCTGGGTGTTTTGGGTCACCCATTTGGGACCAGCCTTGGCTCATCCTTGCCCTTGACTCCCTCATCCCTGTCACCCTGCAGGGATGTGGCGCTGAGTGTCGCTGCCTTGTCCTTCAACCTGTGGTTCACCAAACTCTCCTGCAAGGACTTCAGGCTGGTGAGTGCTGGTGCTGTGGCTCTGGGTACACCACAGGTGGCCGGGTTCCCAGAAAGGCTTTCTGCTTCCCTGCCAGAATCAGGAGATTTCGGAGCAGCTGCTCTACATGCTCAGCAAATCAGTGACGCTGGAGGAGCTGGTGCTGGAGAACAGTGGGTTGAAGGCGTAAGTGAAGGTGTTGCAAGGCAGCCATGAGCAGGGTCTTGGCAGCCTGGTGGCATGGTCTGTAAGGCTACAGGGTTGGTGGCTGTGTTTCCTGGAGGTGTCCAGACATTGTTCAGGTGGGTGACCCTTCTGCCCACAGTGACTTTGTGCAGAGGATGGCCCAGGCGCTCAGCAGCCATCCCAACTCTGTCCTGCACACCATCAACCTCTCTGGCAACCAGCTGGAAGACAGAGGTACTCAAATCCTGGGCTGGGATGAGTTTACACCCACAAAAACTGATGTTCAACTCCAGATCTCACCAGCAGCTGCCTCCTGTCCTGGCGGCTGCAGCTCAGGGTGGGATGGACATGAAGCTGTGCTGGCACAGCCATTCAGGGCTCTCTGCTCTCATCAGGGGTCACTGCCTTCAGCCGGCACGTGGAGAAGAGTCCCAAGGGTTTGCAGAGCCTCAGCTTGGCCAGGACAATGCTCACAGCCAAAGGTACAGCCCAGGTGCCCTGGGGAGGGTGCCAAGGTGGCACAAAAGGAGTGACTGGAGGGGCTGCAGGGGCACCCTGGAAAAGGCATCTTCATGGATGCGATGTCCTGCTGCTCCAGCTGGAGGGAAGTTCCCTTGCTCTGCTCCACAGCTCTCCTCAGGGCAGGGGGCCTGTAGCCATCCATCTCTCCCACTCTCTTCGAGCAGGGATGAGCACGTTATGCAAGGCCCTCACAGATAACAAAGCCATTGGATTCTCCCTCCAGCACTTAGACCTCTCTGGAAACCCCTGCACGCTGGCTGGGGATGACATCAGTGTGAGTACGCATGCTGTGATGGGATGGGGTGACATCACTGGGGCTCTGTCCCCAGTGTGGTTTGGACGGCTTTGGTCTCCTCTGGTCTGTGCCCTGCCCTGCAGCACCCCAGGGATGGGGACATCATGGCTGCAACACCCCCCTGCCTGTCTGGGAGCAGCTGGGGACACCCTGGGGACATCCCCTTGTGGGAGTGTGGGAGATGCCATCTGGAGCAGGGATGTATCCCATGAGAGAGTGGGTTCCTGTGTGCAGGACTCACCCCTGTGCTCAGCAGGAGGGAGGAGACAGGCTGGAGCTGGGATTCCAGGGCTGCAGGGTGCTGGGTGGGGGGTGGGATTCAGGAACAAAGCTGCTGAGTCCCCTCTGCTCACAGAACCTGCAGAGCCTCCTCCGCCACTGCCACTCCCTCTCCCACCTCAGCCTGGCTGGCACAGACTGTCCTCTGGATGCTGTGAGTACCACGCAGGGGGTCCTGGCAGTGAGCCCTGCCCTCAATCCCCCTCCATCCCCGGGCTGTGTCAGAGGCTGCAGTGCCTCTGGGTCCTCCTCCACATGGCTCACATCCCCACTCTGGCAGCTCTTTGGAGCCCTGGTCCACGGATCCCACACCAGCCTCATCCACCTGGACCTCTCCAAAAACGTGTACTCCCACAAGTAAGCCCTGGGATGGCGTGAGGGGCGCGTGGTGCCCAGGGGGTGGCTGGCGCTGGGTGGCAGATGTTGCCATGTTGTGCCCATCCTTTCCAGGAGGGTGAAAACCATCTCCCCTGACATCAAGGAGTTTTTCAGCCAGGCCTGCTCCCTCAGGCACGTCTCCCTGGCAGGTACCAAGCTGCCAGCCGACGTCGTAAGGTGAGGTTGGGCTGAGGGGAATGGATTCGGGGTGAGCGTAGCCTGGGGAGACCTTGCTCAGGGCCGCTGGGGAGGATGGATGGAAGGGGCTGTGAGAGGCAGAGCTCTGGGAAGGATGCCTTCAGCACCCCACTCCCACTGCCTGGATTGCTGGGGGTGCCCCATAGCAGGTCCTGGTGCCCCCATTTCTTGCACTGATAGGGGGATTTGGTGACTTTTCCAGGGCATTGCTGCAAGGGCTGGCAGACAACAGTCACATCAGTGACCTGCACCTGGACCTCAGCAGCTGCGAGGTGAGGGCCCAGCAGCCACGGGCACCACCCCTCAGGCCAGGGGGTCCCACTGTGGCAGCGTGGGCAGGTCCGTGCCCTGTCTGACCTCCCCCACAGCAGGATCTCACTTGCAGGGCTCGCTGCCTCCCCTTGTACTGATGTCTTGCTGTTTCTTCCAAGCTGAGATCAGCGGGGGCCCAAGTCATCCAGGATCTCATCCCTGATGCCAGCTCCATCAGTGACCTGGACTTGTCTGACAACGGTAGGTTGCTTTTTCGCAGCCTGGGAGAAGATCTCCTCCATCTCCTGGACCTGCATGTCCAGTCACCCAGCACAGGGAGTGGGGTGATTTCTTTACACCCTCCTGCCCTAGGGCTTGCCAGAATTTCTCATTTCACATCTTTGTTGGTACAGTCCTCTTCAGTTCACTGAATCTGAAGTGGTCTTGTGTCGCTGGCTCAGGGTTTGAAGCACTGAAAGGGTTTCCCTGGGCAGAAACTCTTCCCACCTCTCTGCAGGTGTTTGCAGCCTCTGCTGCCAACTTTGTCCCTGCTGTGGCCTCTGAAGCCATGGGCAAGTGATTCCAATCATCACAAACATCACCTCTGCCAGTTGTTAATTTCACCTAGAAATTTCACTTGTCAGGGACCCCAGCTCTGCACAGGTCTTCAGTCTCCTTGGGGAAGCCAGGAAGGGAAGAAGATGTTCAGGATCTTCCCTGAGCATCTCCATCATCCCACTGTGGCAGCTTGGTGGCTCTGCAGGTCGCCTGTGAGGGACCACCTTGGTGCCACCTCCATGGATTTGTTGGAGCATCTTGGTGGGAGTCTCCCATCTCCTGCAGGCTTTGACCCCGACATGGTGACACTGGTGCTCTCCATTGGCAGAAGCAAATCCATCAGGCACGTCTCCCTGGGGAAGAACTTCAACATCAAATCCAAGTGAGTGCAAAGCAGCAGCACCCAGGCTGGGAGCCATCCTGGAATGGTGCACCCACCTTGACTCTCTCTCGCCATCAAAAGCCCATGGGCTGGTAGGAGCTGCCTGCCCATCCTGGCTGCTCCAACACAACAGGGAGGGGCACCACTGCCAGCACCTGGTGCAGTGTCGGAGATGGGTCATAGCCCAGGCAAGAGTGGGAGGGAGGACAGAGCTCTGCCAGCTGCCTCTGTGGCCCCAGGGCATGCACACCACACACCATCTCTCCCGTAGGGAAGGTCTATTGGATGTCCTGCACCGCATTGTCCAGCTCACCCAGGAGGAGGATTGTGTAAGTCCAGCTTGCCCTCAGCCACCCCAATCATCCCATCCATGCTCCTGGTCACCCTCTGCCACCACTGTGCAGTCTCCATGCCAGGGTGCCATCCAGATCCCTCCCACACAGGCTGGGAGCAATCCTCCCTCTCTCCCACTGCCATTCAAGTCCTTCCACTTTTATTGTCCTCAGTCTGAAGCAGATGCTCAGACAGAGAAGCAGGAGCTGTTCCTGTTCATCTGGGAAAACAGGAGCCTGTGTCTGGCTAAAGGCATGGAGGAGACACTTGGTGTAACCTGGATTCAGCACAGCTTTCCCAAAAACCTCTCTTTTCTCCTCACTGCCTGCCAGGCATCTGAGCTAAATCCAGCCTGTTGCCTAAGCACTCATTGCCCTCCTTGGGGTTCAGCATCACTTGGTCTCTCCCAAACCAGCACCAGCCCAGAGGCTGCTGGACAGGGATGGAGGCTGTGTCTGAAGGGTGACATGCACCTTGACACGTGTCCTGGCCACCTGTCCCCCTCCTCGTCCCTTTTCTAGCCTCTCCAGTCACTGTCCGTGGCTGAATCGCGCCTCAAACTGGGAACCAACGTCCTGCTGAGCGCCCTGGGCAGTAACACCAGCCTCGTCTCCCTGGACATCAGCGGCAACGCCATGGGGGACACGGGGGCCAAGATGCTCGCCAAGGCCCTGCAGATCAACACCAAGCTCAGGTAGCAGCAGCTCTGTAACACCCTGTGGGTGACCCTGTGCCAGGTGGGCCTGATATGATGGTTGTGATGCTGATGCCATCAGAGGAGGCTTTTCACGGCTCCTGGTGGCCATGGATGCAGTCCGGGACCACTCCTGGTACATGGTTGGATGCTATGCTGTATTTTCTGCCCATGGCAGTCATCTGGCAGTGCTGGCAGGGGACATGTGAAGGGCAAGAGAGCAGCTCAGTGCCTGCCCTGGTGCTTGCCAGCTCTTTTGCAGGCTCCTCCACAGCCCAGCAGGCTGCAGACAGACCTTTGTGGTCACTGCCCTCGCCTCACGCACTGCCATCAGTTCCTAAAATGCCATATTTTGACCACATTGTGTACACAAAGCCAAAGCAGGGGTGTCTGCAGAGGACAGGGAACGGTGTTCAGCCAGAGCTGTTCCTCTGGGAGACATCTGTCCCTGCCCACAGGATGGTGCCAGAATGTGTCCTTCCAGCCCTTCGTTCCCTCCAGGCACCCACCTCATTTATAGCTCCTCACGAAGTCCAAGTTTAGGTTTTGGATACTGAAAATTGTAATTTTTAACCCCATTTTTAGGCTCGCTGGTGCCTGGGGTCAGCCTTGGGCTGACTCTTGCTGGCACCCACCTCAGGGCAGTGTGAATGTGGGCAGGGCTCACTCAGGTCCTTCTTTTTACAGGACCGTGTTTTGGGACAGGAACAACACAACTGCCCATGGGCTGCTGGAGGTGGCTCAAGCTTTGGAGAGGTAAGGAAGGAGCCTCTTGGTGCTCCTGGCTTGCTACCACCATGCAAAAGAGCCTCTGTCACCAGCATGTCACTGTCCCCAGGGCCTTTTTTCCCCTCGAACAGCAAGGCCATCACACAGTTTCATATGTGTCCCAGGGGAGCTGGTCCACAACTCTGGCCTTGCAGCCGGCAAAGCAACCTGACACCCATTTGGTGATGGCACCCCCATTTACCAGCCTCAGGGACTCCCCTGGGCTCTGCATCCCAACCAGCACAGCCTCATGTCACCCAAGGAGCCCCCAGTGAGCCCGGGGGGATCTGCTGGTGGTGGTGATGTGATGCTCCTCTCCTCCCTGCCCATGACACATGGGTAGAGGTTGCTCACCTGCTGAGCACACCCACCTCCAGGTCTGGTGTTTGGCTGTGCAGATCTCTGGAAGTCTGAAGAAAGAGGGGTGCATGGAGAGCCTGGGCAGGTGGTCACTGCCACCCCATCAGGGTTTGCTGGTCATCAGAGTTTGGCCATCCCTATCTCCAGAGCTGGACCTCAGGACAACATCCAGGCTGCCGTTGGGTGGGCTCTGGGCCTGTGTCATGTCTGTGGGGACATGAACAGGGGGGCTGAGCCGAGGGTGCAGCAGCACCTGCTCACCCCACGCTGCCTCACAGGAATTACACGCTCAAGTCGATGCCGCTGCCGATGAGCGACGTGGCGCAGGCCTATCGCAGCAACCCCGAGAGGACGGAGGAGGCCGTGCACAAGGTGGGGGGATGTGGGCTGGGGGATGCAGGGCCAGGTGCCACCATCACTGCTCATGGCCTCTTGCTTTGCAGCTCCAGTCCTGCCTGACGAGAAACCAGCTGCGGCAGACGCTGCCGGTGCAGACCTTCCGGCTGCAGCAGGGCATCCTCACCACTTCTTCCGAACAGGTTTGATGGACAAATTTACTGCATGGGGCTGCTCCTCCCCTGCCCCCAACAACCCTGGCTTGCTCATGTGAGCTTTTGCAGGCACCAAAACACCTTTTTAACCTTTCCTGAGTGGAGGGCAGAGCAGATTGGAGGGGTGGAACAGGTTGCTCAGAGAAATTGTGGATGTCAAATCTCTGGAAGTGTTCAAGCCCAGGCTGGGCTCAGAGCAACCTGGTCTAGTGGAAGGTGTTCCTGCCCATGGCAGGGGGGTTAGAATGAGAGGGCCTTTAAGATCCCTTCCAACCCAAAGCATTTCATGGTTCTATGGTGAGGGTGGGGGCCGATGGAAAGCAGATCTTGTGGAATCGTGCTGGTTGCATCCATGCATTTCATGTGTGTGCACTGCTGAGATAACTTGCTGCTATGATAACCTATACAGTGTGTTCCTGCCCCCTGCGCACTCTTCCAGCAAATCCCTGCTGTGTGGCATCCCTGGTTATTAGGCAGGGATGCTCTAGGAGGTGTAACCTGCCTGTGCCCCCTCCGAGCACACTCTTCTCTGGGAAAGTCACGGCAGGGAGGGGAACTGGCAGTGCTGCTCCAGCGTCGGCGCATGACGCAGCCCCTCTGTGCTCCAGATGGTGAATGAGATCTGCCTGAGTGTGCAGAAGTACGTCGACATCCTCAGCACCTGCACGGGCAGGGAGGTGGAGGCGGACATCCTCTGCGCTGAGGAGGCCATCAGGAATGCCAACCTCTCCGTCAGCGTGAGTCCTCCGCGCGGGAAACCCCCTCAGCTCACCCGGCATCCATTCGGGATCGAAGCGGGGCATTGATTAGTTAATGACGTCATTAACTGGCAGTCAGGGAATTCCAGAATGTCGATGCAACAGATGCACACCACTGAGCACTTGCAAACATTAAAGAAGAGCTGGAAATTTCTGAATTCCCTTCTAGAACAAAGATCAAAATGTTCTCAGTCCCCGCACCCCAGAGACACACAGCTGTGTGCACACCCCCCGCAGGGTTACATCCCCCTCTTCCCCAGCATCCCATGCTCACACGTCCCTCCTTGGGAGAGATGGGTGCTCCGGCTGTAAGCACACCCTGCAACCCAGAGATGCCCACACTGGTAAGAAACTTCTCTGAATCACTGAGGGGTGCCTCCCTGGGGCACCTTCATCCCGCCCCAGCAATGAGAATGCTCCATCAGCCCATGACAAAATCCACTGTGCTGGCTTGGCAGCTCCTGGCTCTGTCAGACCTGGTTTGATCCTCCTGGTCTTGGTCGTCTCTCCCCATTGCACCTTTTCCGCTTCCTCCTCTACTTCTCTTCAAACCACCTCCTTTCCCCTTTTCCCCAGCTCTCTGGCACCCCCCAGGTCACTTAATCTCGCTGAGATAGGATTTAAGAAGACAGTGCTGATGTTGGAAAGGTGATGAAAGGGTTGGGGAAGGATGCGGGTAGCAGCGTAGTGAGGTGCAAGAGGGGAAGGAGAGTCAGTGGGTCATGGGGAGAAATTGAGGGGACACAGGGACTACGAGGGACGAAGATGCCCAAACCTGGCCCAGCAAAGCCAAAAGATCACTGGGTTTCCCCAGCTGATGCGGGTGATGCTCTTCCATGGGGCAGCCATGGACGCAGGGTGTGCATGGAAGTATGGGAAGAGAAGATGAGGTGACATGGGATGATCCACACCGTCTCTCTTCCCATGCCAGATCCTGCCCCTCTTGTATGAGGCAGGAAACACCCCGTACCAGAACAGCAAGCTGCAGCACAAGCTGGAGTGTCTCACGGAGGAAGCATCACAGACCTGCAGCCGGGAAATCCAGGTGGGCACCCATGGGCAGCACGGGATGCCCATAAGGATAAGGGAGATGGTGTCTACTGAAAATCATGTGAATCCTGATAGAAAAGACATTGAAACCTTCTCTTTCCTCCCCAAACTTCAGGCAATCATGCAGACAGTGCTGGACACGGCACACAGCCTGTGCCCAGCTGTGGTGCAGAAGAGCGGGGTCAGGGATCAGCTGGTCAATGCCATGTCGGAGCGGATCTGCCTCCAGGACCACCTCAGCCTCAGCGCTGTCCTGGACCAGATGGTCACCGACGTCTTCAGCAAGCTGAAGTGGGTGATGTGCTGTTCTTCCTTCTTGCTCAGCCACTGGCACTGACCCATGGGGCCAGAGGAGCATTCTGGAGGCTCCCTACCAGCTTCTCCTCTCCCCACACTTTGGTAGTGGTGTGCTGGGGTCCTGCTGCTGTGTTTTCCCAGCTGTGGCTCTGCTTCCTGCTTGGATCCAGTTTGGATGTGTCCCTAGGGTGCTGGAGAGATCCATGGGGTGATGTTCCTGCAAGCACATCCCTTTGGCTGGCAGAGGGGAGTGCTGGCCATCAGCAAGGGGATGCACCTGGCACTTTCCATCCCAGCCAGTGCCTCTTCCCATTCCTGCTCTGGCAGCACAGACCCAGCGAGCTGCAGCACACGGGCATGTCCTAGGTGCCCCTCTGAGTGCCACGGCCAAGCACCCACCTCCTCAGCAAGGCTCTCCCTTGGGAGGTGGCCCCATGGCTTGCAGGGCTGGTCGGTGCTGGCCCTGAGAGCCCTCTTTCTGCTCCCAGTGAAATCAAGCTGTCCGTCACAGCCGCTGTGGCCGACTGTATTGTGGATGCTGTGCTGGGAGACCTGACCATTGCCCAGTGCAAACTGGTGAGTGCTGGGGGCTGCCAGCACCTCCGGGAGGGGGATGTGGGGCTGGGATGCAGGATGGGGGTCTGGGTACCCCAGCATTGTCCAGGCACCTGGACGCCAATGCTGTGACCATGGATTTGCAGTCTGGGAAGCAAGACAATTCCCACCCAGGCTGGTTTTGCTCCCAGGCAGTCCTCTCCCAGTGTGGTCACAGCAACATTAACACCCTGAGCAAAGTCCCAGTGCTGCTGCCGTGTGGTGGGGGGTGCTGGGGTGACGCCAGGCACCGGCCACTCCTGCAGCGGGGCAGCTGTGCTGGGCTGGACGCCGGCTAATCAGGCCTAAATCCGCTCACAAATCCCAGCCGTGGGTAGGGAGCAGAGCAGCACAGAGCACACAGGGCAGCCGAGCACACTTCAGCCCCTGGGATAATTTAAGCGCTTCCTAATGGTTTTAGGCAGAGAGCCTCTCCAAGCAGGGGCTCGACCTCCTGGTGCTGCTGCCGGAGTCGGCTGAGGACGATGCCACCGCGCTGGCGAGGGGCAGGAATCCTCCGGACCTCGCCGCAGAGGAGGTAGGGTCTGGACCCGCTGCCGCCGCATGATGCCCGCGGTATAACCGCCCTTTATCCGCCTTACCGGATGATGCCGGGCTTAACGCCGCAGCCTCCCCGGTGCATGCACCCCCCAGCACCCCCCAGGGCAGTGCTAAGGCAATTAGCACTGGGAAATGGGACCATTAGCCTGCCAGGCCATGCTGCGGGCACCGGGAGTGTGTCCTTGTAGCAGCCTAGCTGCTTGTACCTTGTCCTACTGTTGCTGCTTTGGGACCTGGGATCCAGTGCAGTGCATGGTCCTGGATGGGGAAGTATCCAATCCAGTACCGTGGGTAGTTTTGGAGCTGGGACAAGATGAGGGGGTGCAGCCCTGGGAGCCACGGGGTGATGGAGGGATTGCACCCATCACTGGGTGAAGCCTGGCTGGCTCTGGCTGCCGTGGGATGCCTCTTGGCACAGCCAGCTTGTCCATGCCGGAGCTGCCACCGTGCCTCTCTCCCTGCAGTACAAGATGGCCCTGCGGAGGAGAAACAAGCATTTCAGGAGCATTCGGCCCACACCAACTGTGAGAAGTAAGGTCACCACGGAGCTGTCCCTCTGCTGCGGCGCAGTGGGGGCCGCGCTGCCTCCACGGGGCATGGCAGGGGCAGGGGGCTCGCAGCGGCCACCTGGGGGCCCCACGGTCAGAGCCCCCCATGGTGATGGGCTGAGGGCAGCAGGATCTGGACCCCTCAGAGAGCCTCTCCCTGTGCTGTCGCTGGGGTCTGTGGGGGAAGCTCACCTTGACCTTGCTCTTGTGCTGGTTTGGGGCCTCAGCTGGCTCAGTGCCCTTGGGCAGTGGAGTAAATGCCCTGAACTCCCTCCCCACATAGCCAGGCAGGGGTGGGAGGCTTGTCTGTGATTGTGGGTGCCATGGCATCTCCCACAGCCATCCCAGGGTCCACCCCGGGCATAGACATCACCCACTCACCCAACAACCTCGGGGAGAAGACACTGCCCATGGGCTTCCCTCGCTGGTGTTGCCCCCAGAGCCCTGCATGCCTGGGAGGGGGGTGAATCTCAGGGGGGGCACAGACAATGAGCAGCTGATGGGTGACTCCACTTTGGCTAAAGCAGAGCTCGTGCAGACTCCAGCACTCGGCACCCCTGTGTCCCCAGGGGACCCCGAAGTCCCTGAGCCCCCCAGCACCCTGCTGCCCATCCAGAGGGTACGTGGCAGGGTGAGGAGCTGCCTGCAGAGCAAAACGGGTGTGTTTGTGAGTGCTGCTGGCCGGGCCAGCGCTGGCAGAGCTCCTGCCGTACCACTGCTGCCTGCTGCAGGTCTCGGGGCTGGCTGTGGGGCTCGGCCCGGCCCCTGCCTGAGCATCCCCCCGCAATCCCCCCACAGCATCCCCTGCACGCAAACCTCGGGCGGCGGTGGCAGGATCCATCCCGGGCTGCGCCGCAAAGCCGCCACGCGCGCTCCCGGCGGGCACGGCCGCGCTCCCCTCCCCGCGGCGGAGCCAGCGCCCCGCTGACCCTCCACGCGTGGGCGAAGGTGGCGGCGCCGGTGATGATGATGATGATGGTGGTGATGATGATGATGATGGGGAGGCCTGGCGAGGCCGGGTGTCAACAGGGACCCTCTCGCCTCTCGTAGGTGTCTCGGAGCTGGAGCCGGCAGCGGGTCGAGACGCCAGCGGGCTCCGAGCTCACCGGGCGCCGCCGTCACTCAGCCCCGCCGCGCCGCCGGCACGCCCTGCCTCCACAAAGGATGCTGAGCCTGCGAGCGGCTCGCTCCCCGCCACGCAGCCTGCCACCGCCACCGGATTCCTTATGGACCTGCCGACCGCCGGCGAGAAGCTGGAGCATTGCACCAAAGCCAGGCCCCGGCCCAACCGCCGGCACAAGCAGCCGCCCAGCAAGCCGAATGTAAGGGGGGGCACGGCTGGCAGGGGAGGTGGGGTGTATTCGGTGTGTTGTATTAGGTGTGTTTTTCCCTCTTTTTTTTTTCCGCTTGGGTGAATTATTGCGGTCAGTATTTGTTGCAAGGCAGGAAAATGAGATGCGCAAAGACGCGGTGGGTTTATTATTCTGCATTTCAGCTGCTGCCGGAGCCTCCTCCTCGGAGGGGGGCAGCCTGCAAGGATGGGCAAGGGGGCTGGGGGGGGCGAGGGGAACCATCCATCCTCTTTTCTGCTCCCCACTGGGAGATGCTGAGCGGTGGGAGCCAGGGGAGGAATGAAAAAACCTGCAGAGTTTGGGTGCAGAGGGCCAGAGATGTGTTCGGCAATGGCTCCAGCTGCCTCCCTCCTCCTGAGCTCCATTTGCTCCCCCTTATCCAAAATCCATCATCCCTGAAGCACTGGCGGCCACCACGGCTCCTGGTGATGCTGGTGGGGCTCTGCCAGCCGTGGTGAGGTGGGTTGTGCTCCCCCCATCCAACAGGCGACTTGATGGGGATCCTGCCTTTGCACCCCCCTTCCCAAAGGAAAAGTAACTTTTGGGTGCAGTCAGTGGTGAGTCCAGCTCCGTCACTGTCTCTGGGGCTGGATCCTGCTGGCATCACCTCATCCCCATGCCACCATGATGCAGCTGGATCCTTTCACTTGCTGGAAAGCCCTGTCTTGCATGGCTGTGGTGATGCTTGCCCTTGGATCATGGTGGGATCGGGGCTGGCATGGGGCCGGAGGGGAGGCAGGAGCTGTGTCCCGTGGGCAGGGTGGGTGCTGGAGGTTGGCAGGGCCAGGGGGCCATCACCCTGCAGTGGGACAGGCACGCCTGGCACCCGGGGTGGGCCAAGGCTTGAGCAAGGACGGGCTTTGATGGATATGATGTGACAGGGAGAGCAGATCTCAGATGGCTGGAACGGCTCCTGAGCGGCATCAATCCAGCCGTAATGAAAAGTCATTATGGATTGAAATGCCACCGATGGGGAAGCGCCTCCCTCTCATCAATAGGAAGCCACTGATGCAGTGCCACATGCCAGGGAGAGGAAGGTGCCATGGTGGAAAGTCTTGGCCGTGGCATGGACCACTTTGTTATGGGGATGGAGCAGGTGGCTCTCATGGAGGCTGTGGTGGCACTCCAAGGTTGGACTTGAAGCATCTGAAGGATGCAGATGTGGGTCCCCGCAGGCCACCTGCTCCATCACCCGCCAGCAGCACAGGGGTCCCTTTCTTGGAGCTCGGATGGAGGAAGCATCCCTGTCAAAGGCTTCTCCCACAGTTCAAGTGCCATACCTCAGCCACTGTGCTGGGCAAGGGGCTGGAAGGAGCCTGGGGCTGCCTGGAGCTCCCAGTGCTCAGGGGAGGGAGCAGGATTAGAGCTGGGATGCAGCTGATAACACCATGGTTTGGCTTTAATGCTGGGTATGAGATGGAGCGTGCCAGCACCCATCCTGCAGGGGCACCCACTTGTTCATGCTCGGGGGTGGGTGACACATCTTCATGCCTGGGGGCACCTTTGCCCCGTGCTGGGCTGACAGGAGCTGCCACTCGCAGGTGCAGCCCGTGGCCTGTGAGAACAGCGAGGACAGGAGCATCACCCGTGTGGACGAGGGGCTGGAGGACTTCTTTGCCAAGAGGCTCATCACAGAAACACTGCCGTAAGCCTGGGGGAGCTCAGGGCCCCTCACCTGCCCACCACACACCCATCCCCGGGGTTTCAGCAGCCTCCCTGCAAACGCTGCTGGTCCCAGTGCCAAAGGGATGCTGGGGAAAGCAGCACGCCCAGGGACATCGCCAAGGGCAAGGCTGGGGGAAGAGGAGTGGGATGGCAGCCATGGTGTGCAGGATGTGGCCTTGGAGTTTGTTCCCCAGTGGGGAGGCAATGAGGCAGCACCCCTGGGAGCCATGCTGGGAATGGGTGCCCTGGCCACGACACTGCCATCTCAGGTGGTGTGTGCAGGGTCTGGATCCATCCCTTTCAGGTGGGCAGGGAGAAAAAACTGATCCCTTACCTCTTGGCAACGCGGAGCTCACCTTTTCCAACGCTTCATCTCTTCCCAGCCCCACGACTCCGGAGACCTGCCCAGGATCAGCCCCTCTGGCTCCCTCTGGCTCTCGCACCCTCAAGAAGAAAATCGGGAATTTTTTTGCCTTCAAGAAACCCAAATCCAGCCGGGGCTCGAGGTGTGAGAAGGAGCCCGAGGGTGGTCCCACTGCCCCCAGGAGCAGGCGCTCGATGCTCAGTGACATTTTACGAGCCCCCAGCAAGGCGGGCGACTCAGGGAAGCCCCTGAGCAAGTCGGAGGAGGGGGGGCTCTCTGCCGAGCCCCACGCAGAGCCTGAGCACTGCCAGACCCCTGACTCTGCCCGAAGGATTCGGCCCAAGTACTCTCGGGAGGGCAAATCCCAGTCACTCATCTTGCTGTCCGGGGAGGACGAGGATGCACTGGGGGTCAGACATGACAAGGTAAGCACTGTCACAGTCACCAAGCCACCACTGCTGTTCAGCTCGCCTGGTGGGTGCTGCTCCCACCCTTGGATGCCGGTGGGGTTACCAGGGGGTGTGGGGACACTGGAGTGATGGCTGGGGATATCCCCACTGGGTCGTGTCCATGTCACCATCTCCTGGCAGCATGCCTGGGGTTGGGAATGTGGGTGCCCCGCAGGCAGGAATGTGGGTGCCATAGGTGCTGTGGTGGGTCCGTGTTCCTGACAGGGCTGTGTCTCTCCTGCAGAAGAGGCACCTGGAGAAGAGCGAGGGGGAGTTGTCCAGCTCCTTCGAGCAGCGCGTGCAGGTCATGCTCCATCGCATCGGCGTCACCAAGGGCCCGGCTGCTGAGAGCAAGAAGCAGCAGGTGGGGACTGGCTCCATTTTCGGGATGGACCCTGCACCTCCAGGGTGGTAGGAGATGGTGGTCCAAAGAGTAGGGGACATCTCCCTGCTGGGACTGGCAGCACCCAGCTCTGTGCTGCCACTGCCCATGGCCTCTGCCCTGTCACCTAACCCTCTGCAAGGGGTGGATTCCTATGCACTGCATGGTGTCTGTCAGTCTGTCCCCTCTTTCCCTGCATGCAGCCATCCCCTGCAGCCACCTCAGAGCCTGGCAGCAGCACTCTGCCCTCTGCACCCATCGTCTCTGTGGGCATTGCCTCCCTGACACCCCCTTACCAGTTTTTTTCCCCTTGCAGAGCAAAGACAGCGAGATCAAGAAAGCCGGCTCAGATGGTGAGGGGCTGCACCCTCCCCACCCTGACCCCCACCCAGCTGGGCACCTGTGGGTGGCCACGGGCAGGCCCCCTTGGACTCCCAGCTGTGGGTCCCACTACATCTTCCCCTTGCTCGGTGCTGGTGGTACTGGACAGACACCAGCTCACTGATGCTGGCCGGTGGCTTGTCCTTGCAGGGGACATCGTGGACAGCTCTGCGGACTCCCCCCCCTCCCTGAAGGCCCGCACACACTCTGTGTCTACAGGTGGGTCAGCAGTGCATGCTGGGGGGTCACACCAGCCCCTAGGGCAGAGGGCTCTATCCCCTCTCCTAGCACCAAGCATGGGGACTGGAGCCAACAGGGACTGGTGGGCACAAGCACGTGGGCAGAATTCCACCCTCGGGAGGGTGCCCTACACCCATGGGTGCCCATCCCTGGTGATGGTGGGTGGACACTCAGCCCATTGCCCAGTCCCTGGGCTGGCTGCAGGCTGGTTCCCAGCACCAAGAACCATTCCTGGGGCTGTCACTTCTGGACACCCATAGCCCCGTCCTGCCTGCCCCACAGACGCACCCTTCCGCAGCCCGGCCGCCACGATGGAGCCCAGCGCCGAGCCCCGGCCAGCCTGGAAAGCCCTGGGAAGGCAGCTGCCCGCTGAGCCACCAGCCACCAGCTCCGACCAGCCCCGGCGCTCCTTCACCCTAGCGGAGCCCAGCGGGCTGCCGGAGCCCGGGGGCCGGGAGGGCTGGAGCAGCAGCCTGCCACGGCTGGGCAGGAACGTGCCAGCGGCGCTGCCGCGGAGGGTCAGCCATGGTGGGGAGGTGGGTGCTGGCACCCTGCCCACCCTGCCCACCCTGCCCAATACTGAAGGTAGGGATGAATGAGCTGCCCATGGGTGCCTCATTCCACCGCCGGCCTGTTCTTGGAGCCCTTGGGAATGGAGGGCGGCAGGGAGCCAAGCACACGGCGCTGGGTGCTGATGGGGCCTGCCAAGTGGGGTGCTGTGGGCTCCCCTCCGATGGCACCTCCCCATTGCTGTTCCAGACAACCGGCTGATGGCACGGCTGGCAGCGCCACGGGGGACCGGCCGCCGAGCATTGTCCGTCCACGAGGAGCAGCTCAGGGAGCCCGAGTGCCCGGCCGAGCTGGGAAGTAAGTTGGGTCTGGAGTGGGACCCCAAGCCCTCCTTGCCCCTAACACCAACAGAGGTGGGTGGTGGCATTCCATGTGCGTGGCGGTGCTACCTGTCCCAGCTGGTGGGTGATAGACGATGGCACTGCTGCACTGGGAAGTCCCCGAGGGGAACTTGGCATGGGGATCAGTTCCAGCAGGAGCCAGGCCACCATGCCCCACCCTAAGATGGGGCTGGGTTGTTTTCCCCCAGTGGGCACCGTTCCCCTGCGCCTGCGGCGTTCGCCTGTGCTCAGGCACAGGACCAAGCACGAGTCCCTCTCAGAGATGGAGGGTGAGCCCGGACCAACCTCAGATGCTGAAGGTGAGATGCTCTCTCCCTGCTAAAGCAGGTGTTGGGGTACCAAGGGTCCCCCCATGCTTACGCCAGCACCTGTGACCTCTGTAGGTGCCACACCGCAGGACTGGCCCCGTGCCGGGCTGGAGGAGCCGCAGGCTGGCACAGGCACTGAGGGTGAGCAGCCGCAAGCCCTGGCACAAACTGTTGGGAATGCACAAGACTCAGCTGCCGTAGACCAAAGACGCCCGGTGCCGGGCCGGGAGGAGCCGGCCCTGGGACAGTGAAGCCCCTGCATGTCACCACGCTGTTCCCAATAAAACCCTGCAAGCAAGTGCGCCGTGCCGGGGTGCTTGGCAGCTGGGGTGCGGAGAGGGTACGCGGGGCACCGGGCTGGCGTGGATGTGCCAATGATGGCATCGCCCAATTTTCGCCACGGGGACAGCCGGGCCACCAGCATCGCCCAGGATGCCCAGGGACTGTCAGAGCCTGCAGGATGCATCCAGCGGTGTTGCGGTCCCCAACGCCCTCTGTCGCTGCGGGCTGCCGCAGGGGAGCCGCTGCTTTTAGGCAGCCAGCTATTTTTAGGAAGCGTTCCCAAGGCACTTTCACCACTCCAGCTCCTGACCCCACGGGGTACCGCTCTCTCCAGCCCCCGCCAGACGCAGGCTTCCATCAGCGGGACCACGACCCACCGCCTTCCAGCACGCAGCTCCATCCCCGCAGCTCCCTGACGGCACCAGCGTGATCCTGACACCCCAGTGGCTTTCTCCTGTGTTGCCCTCTGCTCCGGACCAAACGCATTCCTTACACGGATGTTTACGACAAAGCAAGATGCTTGTTTTGGTTTGGTTTTTTTTTTTCTTTTTTTTTTTTTTTAATACAAGAGCTGTGTATTTAAAAAATATACAATTTTTATTTTTAATTTCTACAGCAAAACCCTGCGGGATATTTTTTGTAACAAACAGTGCAGGACCCTACCTAAACTATTCAATAAACCATCCAAGCTCCTGGGGTACCTTCGGAGCAGGATCAGGTCATGGGGCCTCTGCCATTGCTGCTATGGTGGCACTGGGTCACCTCTTGTCCCCACTTGCTGGGCCAAGGCATTTGGAAAGGATGAAGAGGTGGGAGAGGGATGTGGCTCACATACAGGCACTCCTGAATGAATGCTTTTCTCCCCTCTTGGCACTGAGGGTATTGGTTTTCAACAGGTCATGTGCCAGCACCCCCGGAACCAGGGTTTCTGCAGCCAGGCCAGCCCACTCAGCAGTCCCCTGGGGCACAGAGGTTCTGGTGTCTCCATATCCCTCCCCCAACCACTCTTCCCAGTGTTTTGACGGACCCATTGAAGAAACAAAGGAGTGAAAGATGGGTTGGGCTCAGGAATCGTCCTCCTCAGTCAGTATCCAGCATGCCCACTTCAGCATTGCCTGTGAGATCCTGAGAAACCAGACAGGAGGAGCCAGGGTGAGAAGAGACCCAGCTGTGGACACACCACTGGGGCAGCTGGTGACAAGGGGTAAGGCAGAGGTTGGGGACTCACTTGTAGGGATGTGAGTCCCACTGCAGGGACAAGGGACAGCCAGGAGTCCATGGCTGATATGGCACTGACCTGATAGATTGTATCTGCTGGCAGAGCTCAGGGCTCGGTGCCTCGTACTGGTACTGGGGTGGTCTCTCCATGTACTGCAAAAGCAAAGGGGAGGGTGATACAGGTCCACCCCAGCCACAGTGACCAGAGTGCTGCCCCACACAGCCTGAGAGCCCAATAGCCCCAGGAAAACCCCCAGGACTGAGGTGCCTCTCCCTCTGTTCTTTTGATCTTTTACCCAGATAGCTTGGAAGATACTCCAGCAATTGTCTGTTCCCACCCAGCTCAGGCTAAACCACATCTTCACCATCCCTGGACGGATTTAATGGCATGTGGATGTGGCAGTTGGGGCTATGGTTCAGTGGTAGGCTTAGCAGTGCTGGGGAATGCTTGGACTTCCATCTCATGAGGTCCTTTCCAGCCTAAAGGATTACGTGATTCCCTCAGTGTTCCCAGACCCTCCACCATCTACACTGACACCTGCACTCAGCTTCCCATCCCCACCAGCCTGGCGAGGAAAGATCCTAGGGATGGACACCAGCGGTGTGGGCACAGAGAGCCTCCCCAGGCACCCCCAGCCCTCAGGGGACCTCACCAGCTGCTTCACATTTACCAGCTCCGGAGCTCTGTGCTGCTCTGGCCTGGAGCTGGGCCCAGCTCTCACAGGGGATGCTTGCTCTTCCTCCTCCTCCTCCTCCTCCTCCTCCTCCTCCTCTTCTTCCTCCTCTTCCTCTTCCTCCTCAAGCTCCTTTCTATGCCGCAGGCCTGTCTCCTTTCTCCTCTTCTTTGCACCCTGTGGGCTCGTGGGCTCCGATCTCCTGCCTGTGCCTCTCCCCCTGCCCTTCAAGGTGCTTGGGGGATGCTGCTGCCCACTGGAGGCCTGCTCATCTTCCTCCCTCAGCTTCCTCTTGGCACCCACAGCCTCTCCTCCCTTTGTCCTGGTGTGAGCCAGTCCAGCCTTCAATGCACGTGGAGAGGAAGCTGTGCCACTGGAGCAGGCCTGCTCCCTGCGAGGCGTCCTGTCGGGCGGGGATTGCAAGCTGCTGCTGGGCAAGACTGGGAAAACTGGAGAAAGAGTGGGCAGGGTGGCCTGAGAGCCCCTCGATCCCTGCGGGCCTTGATCAGCGCACAGGGTATCCCAGGCTGCCTCCGCAGCTGGTGCCGCCTCACTGGTGCTGATCTCCCCCAGACTGGGATTGCTGTAGGGGCGGAGCAGGGAGGGAGAGGAGGTCTGCACCGGCTCTCCCTGTGGCAAGTGCTCAGGAGAGCCCTGGCCACACACTTCCAACAGGTCGGTGGTGTTGCTGTCTGCAGCCACATCTTTCTGGGTCTTCATGGGAGGGTCAGATTGAAAGGTCTTGTCTAGTAAGAGGAAAAGCATCCTCAGTTTGAGCAGTGGGCTGGTGGTGGGCCCTGCCCTGGCACACAGGAAGAGTGTCAGGGCTGGAATGATGAAGGCACAGGGCAATGGGAACACCACAGCACTGCTTTATGGCCAGGGAAAATCAAGCCAGCATCTAGGATGAGCTACACCCAACGAGAAGAGAGGAGCTGTCTCCTGCCAGGAAGGCAGGCTGGATGCCCTGGGACATGGGGACTCACCATCTGAAGAGCTCGGGGTCAAAGACAATGAGGGCATCCTGTTCCAGGGGTTGTCCAGGGATCCCTCCAAGCTATCCGACAAGGTTGGTGATGCGGCACCTGCAGTGAAGAAGCTGGAGGGCTGATTTTGGCAAAGAAAGCAGCTGCCCATTCCCTGTGGGTCCCCTGTGCACAAGGTCTCAGAGGGAGACAGCTCCTGAGGGGAGCTCTGCAGCCCTTTCCAGCCCCAAGTGTGGTGTGTTCCAGTCAGACCCTTTCCAAAATCTCCTTCAGCAGGCCGTGGAGAGGCAGACACTACCCAGAGAGCAGGCAGGTATGAAGAAGGCCTTCTCCTACAGCCTGCACTATCCAGGACAGCACCTCCCTTCAGCTCCTCCTCTACATGGAGCTTCTGCAGGTACTTCTGCAGCAAAGCTTGGTGACACCAAGCCCAGTAAGGTGACACAAACCTATCCTGCTGCTGAGCCAGAGCCAGTGAGGAGCCCACACTAGGGCAGGAGACTGATGCTCAGTGATGGCATCAAAATGACTTCTTGTGCTCCCAGCCCAACGAACCGAAGCTGCAGGAATGGGACCATTCCCTGCCTGCTCTAGGTCTCCCAAAGACGTGGCCATGCCAGTACCTCCTCCACTCAATCCAAGGAGATGGGCTGAGCCAACTGTAGAGGAAACTAAAGGCTGGATGGGATCTGGAGCGTTCATAGGAGGCCATGAGGACGATCCAAGGGCTGGAGCACCTCTGCTATGGAGACAGGCTGAGAGAGTTGGGGTTATTCAGCTTGGAGAACAGAAAGCTCCAGAGAGACCTTAGAGAACCTTCCATCTAAAGAGGCTCCAAGACAGCTGGAGAAGGACTTTAGACAAGGGCATGGAGTGCCAGGACAAAGGGGAATTGCTTCACACTGACAGGGGGCAGGGTCAGAGTAGATATTTGGAAGAAATTGTTCCCTGTGAGGGTGGGGAGGCCCTGGCACAGGTTGCCCAGTGAAGCTGTGGCTGCCCCAGCCCTGGAAGTGTTCAAGGCTAAGTTGGACAGGGCTTGGAGCAACCTGGTCTAGTGGCAGGTGTCCCTGCTCACGGCAGGGATTGGAGCTAGATAGTCTTTAAGGTCCCTTCCAACACAAATCATTCTAGGATCTGGAGGTCCTGCTACTCACAACTGGTTTGGGATACCACACTTGGGTCTTCTGGCACTGTCCTGTCATCACTACTCCTTCCAGGAGCTGTTTGGCTTGTATCTGCAATGAAAGGGGCACTGTTGGTCATATCCCCAGCATCAGGCACACCCAGAGCAAAGGAAATCTTCTCCCCACCCTAGGGAGCCCCTCATTTCACATGCCTGGGTGCTGCACTGCCCACCTCTGTACCCTGCAGATGCTGCCTCAGAAGAATCACAAACAACTGCCTCCTCCTCAGGAGGGATCACCAGGGCACTGACGGGGACCATGAAAACGTCCTCACCGCGCTGAAATGAGACACGTGACAGGGTTTTTGCTGGGCAGTCCCTCTCCAGATGCAGGAGCCCCCCTGTACCTGCCAGCCCAACACCATCTCCCTCCCCAGCAAACCTCCAGCTCTGCCCACTGTCCTTCCCCTTCCTTCTCCCACCCTACCAGAGCACCCCAAGCTGTCACAGCCCTGTCTCAGCTGGTCCCAGCAGACAGAACTGACCTCCTTCTTGCGCTCTGCCTCCCACTGGGTGATGGGAACCTCGTCCTCCACTGTTACTGGCTTCTCCTTGGATTTCCATAAATCCAAGCATTCCTCGGCATTTTCTTTCAAAATCTCCAGCTGGTTCTGTCCTATGGCATCAATCAGCTGAGAGACGGAGGGCTCTGGAGCAAGAACACACAGACACCAGTGGAGGAGACAGCTGAACTCAGGCAGCCTCACTTGCAAACACTTTTACTCTGTTGCCTGACTTGGTGACTGTCTTGACACTGAAACCTGTGGGAACACCCAAAATTCTGCATTTCCTTTGCTTCTAGAAACTATCTTTCCTTTCTGCACACTCTACCATGGACCAAGCCGAGGAAACCCAGGGGCCCCACCAGGCAGCCAGAGCATGGCATGCCACCCACAACCCTTTACCTGAGCTGGGAGCATTCCTCACAGCGAGATTCTTCCTGTAATGACCAAAGAGAAGACAAAGCCAGGTTAGGGCTGGGGCATACACAGCTCTTAGGCACAGATCAAGCACCTTGGCTTGGAAGAAGCAGCTTGTGAAAGGAGTGGATCCCCCACTGGGTGCTGATCTGGCCACTGGCCTATGCTCAGTATCCCAGGAATAGCCATCAGGGAGCCTCACTCCTGGAGATGGACTGATGGAAGGCCCTGAGGATCTCCAGAGTTGGATCTCCAAGGGTGAAGGATGAGCTGTGCAGGGCTCAGCCACGCAGCTGTGCTGCCCACCACTGGCAGGAACAAGCTCCCCACAGGTGTTTCCTCCCAGCTCAGAGGAAGAGACTGGGGATGTGTCACCACAATCTCATTTTTCATGGTCTACTCAACTCTTGTCATGTTCTGGGGCAGGGAGTCACACAGGTTAACCAGGAGCTGCCATAACCTGTGCCAGCCCTTGCCAGCCTGCTCTAACCCCAGTCTGAGGTTGCACTCTCTCATCAGGGTGTCTGGATACATCCCTCAGCCCCATACTTACAGCCAGAGCTCCTTTATCTTCTTCACCACAGAGGGGTCCTGGTTCCTGCAGCAAGAGAGAAGCTGGTTACTGATTCCCTCCAAATCCCCATCTTCCTTCTCCCTTGCCATGGAGACAATCCCTCTTTCAAAAGGTCCCCACCACAAGCAGGTCACATCAGGACTCCCAGGGTCAGGGCTGCTGTGGGAAGATGAGGAAGTCCCCCTGAGCAGAGTCCCCACCCACCCATCCAGGGGCCATACCCGTCGGACGATTCCATCCTCTGCCTCTGCATGGGCAGCACGATGAACTGCTGGGCCACGAGGTAAAACTCGCAGTCCTCCTGCAGGGAGAAGAGCCTGTGAGGCACTTCTGAGTCCCACCTCTGCCCCTGCCTCCCCTGGGGCCAGCCAGCACTCCCACAGCCACCCCAGCTCTGCCACCAACCCTCCAGTCTAAGAGAAGGTCCCCTCAAAAAGGAAAACCCCCCGTTCAAAGGGGAGTTTCTATCTTCCTGCATCAGCTGATGGCTCTGCAAGAGCCACACGCCAGGGTGAGCCAGCCCAGGGGAGTCTGTGGGGACACCTCTGGACCCCTGCAAGGGGACAGTGGGCAGCTCTGCCACCAGTCCAAGCAAGTCTTCTGCAGCTGCCCGACAGGCAGAGGTGACAGCCAGGTGACCCTGGGGAAGATGCACCCCATCCCCAGCGAGGGCTCATCCCTGCCCAGGTCAGCTGCCACAGACCCCACAGGAGCTGCAGATGAAGATGAAAGGCCACCCATCACCTGCCTGCAGCTCCTGGGAGCAGCTGGAAGCAGGCAAGAGTGCAGGAAGCACAGCAAGGTAAAGGAACAGGCTGCTTCTACTCCTCAGAGCACTTACCAGCCTGGCCTCGTCCTGAAAACACACCGTGTACTTCTGCAGGACGATAATTCTGCAATTAAGGCTGGAAAGCCTGAGCTGCAGGTGGGCACTGGAAAAGGAGCAGAGCAGGAATGCCTTGAAGAGCAGAGCTGGACCCCCCCTGACACACAGTGGGGCTCCCACAACAGCTCTGCCAACCACACTGGGGCATTCTGGAACGTGTCTCAGCATGACCAGCGGGGACCAAGGGCTCCTTATTCCTCAATAATTCCTGCCTAAGAGCAGCTTCTTCCTGCTGCTTATCCTTGGCTCTGCTACCAGCAACCCACCAGTTTAAGGGCGTCCAGATGGGGAAATGGAGGAAAGCACTGAAGAAGCAGCCCAGGCTACCATGGTTAATGCTCTGGCTCCTTTCACAAAACCCAAGGGCTCTACAGTCCTTCCTAATGGCATCACAGCCACGGATCCCTGCCCATCCCCACCAGCGGACACCGGAGCAGGGGCACTCCAGCTTTCTTCTCTTAGCAGCTCTTTCACACCAACTTCCCACCCCGAGGTTGCTTTAGCTTAACACAACCTGAAACAAGACCAGGCAGGAGCCCCAGCTCCTCACAGCAGCTGTGGAGAACTGCTGTCCCAGCCATGCCAAGTCACGCTGGAACCCACTTTTCCTCTGCCTGCAGAGCTTCGGGTGTAATGACCACACGGATGTAGCAGGATCCATCAGAGACCTGCACGACAGCATCTTGGAGGACCCCAGGCTGGTCAGGAGCAGTTGAGTCACTCAAGACCTGTCAAGAGATTGGAGAGGGGAAAAAAATAACTCTTACTGATAGACTTGGAACAAGCTTAACAGGAAAGTGGTCACAACACCAAGCTCTTCCTCCTCAAAAAAAATTAAAATCAGGGACATTGAGGAGGAGGAGTTGTACATCCACAGCCACCGACCTGGGAACCACTGAGCACTTCCCAGAATTTAGATTTCAGAAGCTGCTGGAGCACTTTGGGACAGTTCCTCTGGGTACCTACCCGCACCACCTGCCCAGCCAGGAAATTCTCACGCTCATCCAGTTGCTCGTAATTCACCAAGAGGTCAGCAATCCATGGCTCCAGGACATAGAGTTTGGGAGAAGCCACATTCTTGTCCACACACACAAGACTACACGAGAAGAGAGAAGACAACAAGCCATAAGCAGTGTTCCATCATCCTGGGAAGGGTTTTGCACCCCAAGCACAGCCACAAACCCAGGAGATTGCTCAAATCCACCCAAAAGCACCCACTTCTCTGCAAGGACCCATCCTAAGGGCATTGTGCTGAGGAAGCCACGTTGCTGGGGGCACACAGGTCCTGCTGCATCCTGCTCGGACAGTGGAGGGGGACACTCGCAGCTCTGGAGTGTGTTCGGCCTTCTGCAAGTCTCCCACACAGGACAGGACATTGTATTTCTACCTCTTTCCGTATTGTTTATTATCACCCAATAACTATTTTCCTGGGACCAAGTCTTAACTATAACTCTCTGAACTGCGAAAGGGAGAAGAACTGGGGACAGGCAGGGGCTGGGGACAGGCGGGGCTGGGACAGACGGGGCTGGGGACAGGCAGGGGAGGAGGACAGGCAGGGGAGGGGGACAGGCAGGGGATGAGGGCAGGCAGGGGATGAGGGCAGGCAGAGGCTGGGCCAGGCAGGGGTTGAGG
>VWZW01002585.1:0-81533 GCA_013397115.1 Edolisoma coerulescens
TTAACTAATGATGTAATTTCTCCGAGCTTACTCCCCCTTCTCAAGACATTGGTTTACACATTTTGGGCCTAGGACAGTCTGGATGTCCTTGGAGCAAACCTAGAGAGGCTTTGTTATGTCTATCTTAGCATGAGAGAGCAGAAGGCTACAAGAAACTTCAGAGTTACACACTAGGCAGAACAGGATTTGAAAAATATGAAAGTTAAAACCCAAAGGCATCACTCTCTTCCTGGCTGCAATTACATCTGTGCAATAACTTTTTTCCCTTCTTAAATATGTTGTCACAGAGGCTTTACTACCATCTCTGACGAACTCAGCCTTGGCCAGTGGTGGGTCCATCCTGGAGCCAACTGGCATTGGCTTTGTTGGACATGGGGGAAAGCTTCAGCAGCTTCTCACAGAAGCCACTCCTGTAGAGTCCCCTCCACCACCAAAACCTGGCCACACAAACCCAATACACACACTGATATGGTACTCTCATACTTCTCGTAACCTGACAATAAACCCGCTAAAGAAACTTTCTGCGCTACTACTCCACACAGATCTATGAGAAACAGGTGTGATGGCCCTTTAAACTGGTGACAAAGTTATAGAGAATACAAACTGACTTAAATAAAACAGCACTTTAATCTCTGCTAGGATATTAAACATTCTATAACAAGGAATCAAAAAAACCAATTCAAAAAGTACTTGCATTTATAAAGGTAACATATGAAAATAGAATGCTCAAAACTCAGAGGAGAGGGAAAAAACTCCCACAAGCAAACTTACAGGGTCAATGGGGTTTTTATTCCAGACCGAATTTTTGGCTTCTTAGACAAATACTATTCACCACTGAAGTGGTGGGGAAGAATCCAAGCTTAACAGCCAATTTGTGTCAATGGTTAGCGATGCTTAATGGCCAGTCTTGTTTCACTATTTAAAGAGCAAGTGTTTAATATGCAAGTTTACCTACTACTCTGGTTTTAGTTTGGCCCACTGACCAGCGGTATGTTGGGTTTTTTTCCAAAAGGTTTGTCTGAAACTGCCAGTCATAGTGCTGATTATTAAAACTATTTTTCTATCTGTAGCATACATGAGAGAAAGAAAACAGTTTTGAGGGAAATATGATGTTACTGAAGACAGCATAGAAGTCCTTATTTTATATCCACAGTAAAATAAAATAAAGTGAATATTAAAAAGCTTCAGCACAAATGGTAATTTTACCAATCTTTTGTCTTTCAATTCAAATCAACATTGTAATGCCTATTAGAATGTTAAATATATTCCTACTGCAAGTGATCAGAGATGCAATTCAAATACTATTTGTATTTTTAGGCCATCAAAATCAACTCCTACTACAGTCTGCTATTTTCTCAAACATGAAGGGCAAAAATTCTCAGGCCAAAACTCATTAGTGTGATAATTAATTTCTCTACAGTGAAGAGCACAGCTTATAACCATTATAGAAGCAAAAATTTTACTGGAACCTAAGTTTTTTTGGTTTTTTCTTTTCAGTTAGTACAACATTGTTAGAGAAAGGAGGTAACTGTACAGTTCTCCATTCCTACTGAAGCCAGTAATCTCTATGAAATTTAGAACAGACCATATGAAAATTGTTTGAGAAAACAATTTCACAGTGACATGTCTGGTTTTTGAGAGCATAAAAATGCTGTTTGAAGGGAAGTAAATTGAGACTGAACACTATCCACTAAATCAACAGTCTGACAACATGCCCATTATAAAACCTGCCACCCCTGCCTCGTAGCAAGGAAGACAGTCATATAAGAAGTGAAATAAACTTTATCAAATTATTTCAACATTTCAAGGTTTTGTACTTAGATGAGTTTATTTTCTTAGAGATAAAATAGTTACATCTGCAAATGTACATTATTTTGTAAACCATTAAGCCCTTATGGCTGTTTGAAAGTTAAAATCATACACAAAACAATTCAAGAAAACTTAGGAACCTGAAAGCTTTCTTCACAATGGACTTTTGATTTTGTAGTTTGTTGCCTTCAAAGTGATTCAGTTCATACTGCACTTGTGAGATAATGGGAAATTGACACTTAAAATGGAATGTATGCCTGTATAATCTGGCAAACAGATTTTTTCACTATTTTATGAAATCCCTTGATGCTAATTAATAGTCTTGGAAAAAATGACAGGGGCTAGCAGTCATTACTGATTGCCATACTGATTGTCTGAATCCAAAGTTTAATTACTAAATGTGCTGCAAAAAATAAAAAAAGTCAGACTCCAAAAGAGATCCTTTCCAAGCCCATCCATGTGAAATGGGAGCCAGCACTGCCAGTGAAAGAGCAACGGAGTATCACTCAGCTGGCAATATATATTAAAATCATATTCTTCCAGCTCAGTGTTTCATACTACATTTTAAACCTGCCAAACTGTGCCTGGAAATATCCTCTGCACCACAAATGCGTATATTTACACACACCAAAAAAAAAGTCACCTCCCAGCTTTAAAAAAACCCACACTCCACTGGTTTTTGGAGGCTGAATAAATGTATTTATATCTGAATTGCAACTTTCTCCACAACTGTATTTTTACAATGGTATGGTGCCAGTAAATTTGCTATCCTATATTAACATGTAGTAAGAAATAGGAAGCAAAATGGGAAGAAAAACACCATAGTTTGCTGTTTCTCATGATTATTGTGTCAGTGTAAAACATTTCAGCCTTGTTCAAAAATCCAAAGATTTCAGATAAATGCTTTGGCTACTTTTAAGTTCAGGGAAAAGCCAGGGTAAGCCTCTTGCCTGCTGTATTTCAAACTGGTGTCCAACACTGCTTGTAGGGAAGCAGGTAAAAAGGGTCCCCGCACTGTCTTTGAGCAATAACAAAACTGTGTAACAGACACAGTTCAGCTAAATTGTAGATGTGATCCAGATTGTACCTTAATCTCTAGTTTAAACTAAAAAAAAAAAAAAATCCTCCTAGACAAATTGAACCTCAGAGGCAAAGACATTTTCGTATTCTTTTGACTTATTTATGAAAGCAGTGTCCAGAATAGTATTCCGGATTAAAAAAAAAAAATTGTATGTTTTTAGAAAGATACAACGGTTTTGCACTTTATTAGGCCTCTGCTTCTCAACACAGAAAACCAGCCATGTACCACTTTTGCCTATTTCTTAAGGGTAAAAACAAAATACAACGTCATACTGCATTCAAACGTATTGCTTGTTGCTGTCAGTATGAGCACTTAAACCGTTTGCCAGCTCCATTGCCAGACCACCAGAGGGAGTCGAAAGCTACATATAACTGAGGAAAGTTTCTAAACCTGTAGGTTGCTAAAACATTGACAGAAAATACTGCATGTTCTGAGTACTGTGACAAATAGCTAAGAAAGTAGCTGAGGACAATGAAACAATTTTAGCAACATCATCAGTTCATTACTATCCAGAGGCAAGAAAAACGTTGGTGTCAGAGACAAAGGAGTGCTCAGCAACTATTTTTGTTCTGTGTTTAGAAACAATGAAAAATCATGCATTTAAATTAGATTTTTCAATTATGTTAATAACTGGAGAGAAGTCTTTAAAAAATAAACAGATCCAGAATTAGTACAAAATAGTCTGAAACAAAGAGTGGCTCCCTTGGGTCTCATCATGTGCCTTTGAACAGGTCATGGAACACCAGGGGCACCCTGAGGACCCTGGGCTCGTGCCTATATACCAAAGGAAGGTGGAAGACAGTGGTAGAACAGAGTCTGCTCAGCCTGAGGTGACTGTAAGAGAAAATTTGCATACAAGGCTATATTATTTTGTTCCAAAAGCAAGGTCCTTAGCAGAGAGGGGAGAAGGAGACTTTCTAGGATCAGATGGGGAAAATTCCAAGACATCCATACTCCTACTGGTCAGAAGTGGACCCAGTAACACCAGTGCGAGCTGCTATTTCTGCCCACCAAATATGAGTTCAGAGACCTGGCCAGTCATCAGTCATCAGTTTCTGCCATAACAACTGGCAGAATCAAAAAAATACTTGCCTCATGTTTTGGAAATTAAATACCATGTAAAGAAAACAGCATTTAAAAACAGGGTAACAGAGGGAAAAAAAAAAAAAGTTAAGACCTGTGCCAAAAAAATTTATATAAGAAATTTGGCTTTTTAGAAGTTATCACAATAATTAACTATTTGGTTAAATACCAAAGAGGCAGTGGATTCTTCAAGTCTTGATGTCTCCAAAACAAGACCGGGTGCTTTTCAGGTAACATGAATTGGTCAAACACAAATGTCTAGAGACTACTGATTTACATTTGATACAGGATGTCAGGCAATCACAGACAATTCCCTGAAATCCTTCCTGCATTGTGCAGCAGCAGCCTGTGAAACATCAGGCATCACCAAAAAGACTACTGAGGACAAAGCAGCCAACATCGTTCTGCCACAGTGTAGCCCACACTGTAATCTGCACTGGAGTGCTGCCTGCACTTCTGGTCCCGCCGGTTTGACTCAGCATTGCATCTCTGACATTCTTACAATATTCAGTTGGCTTTACACACTACAACTTTCCTTATCTGGCCTAAGTCAATCTTTCAGAACTCTACTGCCTAACACTTGCTCTGGTTGGTCAGAAGACAAACTCTGCTTGCAGCTTCTGAGATTCTCTAAAAATCAATTCTTTTCTTTTTCATATACTCTGATAGCTCCTTTCTATGAAAAGCTCAGCTTGGTATTTCCAGAGAAGATTAGGACTGAAACACAGTTCATTTAAAATACAGTAACATGATCAAAGAAGTCTGCAAAAGGTCTAGCATTTGTCTGAAACCACAGAACATAATTTCCAGTCTACTTCACTGCCCTGGAGATCATTCTATATATCAGCACAGACAACATAAGAACAGCATATGTGCTTTTTTTTGGCCGCTTGATAAAAACTCAAGTAGAAAACAACAATGTTACTGTGACTACAGCTGGTTGGGAATGGATGTGAACTATCCTTCTGTGGACTTCATATATGTTCCCAAAGATGATTGACAAACAAAGCTTCTGGGGACTAACTGCCAGTTTTCAGCTTCTTACTGCTCCTGCTGGATCCAAGTACATGTTCCTGAAAATCTGAAGTTCCACATCTGCAGGACAAAGCTGATTTCTCCTACCTGCTGCTGACCTAACTCTACTTCAAGGTGTAAAAGGTAAGTCAGCCAGCCAGATCTGGCACCTTGTTCAGAGTATATTTAGATCCAAGTTTGAAGGTGCTACTTGAAGTTGTACCTTTTCGTTTGCCCTCACTCCCCCTGCCCAAAATTTTTAATTATTTAGTTATTTTAAAAACTGTTCTTTTTGTACTTCTAACACTATTCATTCTGTTTGTCAGCCATATCATCTGAAGAGTAAGGTACCTATTTATTGGCCAGTGCAATTTAAGCTGGGTATTTCCACACTAATAACGGAAAGTGTTTATTCCATAGCCTTTCTTCATACTTTTATTTCCTCTGTATATTGGTCATTTGACTCTACAGTTCTTTTTGGGCAGAAAAATCCACATATTACCTTTCAGGACAAGCAGAAAGACTACAGAAATCAAAGAGATAAGTGGGTTAACACAAATAGAATGGCCAGGAAAGTAACAGAACTAAATATACAATATGGGGGGTAAAAATAAATAATAGTCATTAAAAACAAACACCATACACACACACCCCAAGAAACCAAACAGAATCTGCATAACCTACTTAATCCAAATGTATCCTAGAAAACTGTAGGATTCTTAAGGTACACTGATAGCATTATACCATAGGACTTTACCACATATAGGCATTTTCACACATTTTCCTCCAAACCCAAGCTCCTGACAGTGCTGGAGATCAGTAATAGCTCAAGTACTATCAGCCTGTCTTAGAGACTTGTTCAGATACTTCTCCCTACTGCCAGAGAAGTCGTGCATAACGCAAAAGCCAATAAACTCCCTGGTTATTACCAATAAAACTGCCTTCACCCAAGTATCATCTGCCTAGCATGCAGATGTTTAGGTTATTTTTTTCACATTTGTTTGTGAGAGGAGTTCCCAGCATGCACAACTTCAAGAGTCAGAAGAACAATGGACATGCAGACCACCAGCTACCACAGGGAATACCCATGCTATTGCTCTGCACTGTGCACAGCTCTGGCAAGAGCTTCTCCTAAGGGAATCCGAGGCTGACTTGTTAACAACAACATGATGTACTTCTCTGGATTGCTTTGCATTAACTTTGAAGCCACCACAGTGGTTAACCACACAATTTAGTGCAACAACAACAAAAAAAATCTCTATTTTGAACACCATAGCCTGAAGAAGAAAACAGGCTGCTGAAGACCAAAACCTCCATTACAGCTATCATTCCACCACTGCTGAAGAGTCTGATTTGCCAAATGTTGATCATACCCTGCTGGTTAGCAAGACTTGCAAATAAGGAAAAGTACCTCCAAGACAGAAGCCCAAAACCAGATTTTCCTAAAACCTGTGGCTCTGACAGGACTGGCCAACAGGCTGGGCTTATCATCCTTCAAATAAGCATGGTTAGCTTTAACAGCTCTAGAGACATTCTAGGAGCTGTTGTAGAGACATGCTCTAGGAGCTGTACAGAAACATGCTCTAGGAGCATTCACTTGACATCTGGTTCCACTAATCTTCCCCAAGTCCTGAGCAGTCATCTAGAACACAGCTTTCCTGTATTTTTTCCACCACTGTATTCACAAAATTGTCCTTTCTTCTAGCACTTTTCCCATCAAATTCAGAATCATCCTCTGGACTCACTCCAACAATCCTCATTCATTTTCTGAATACTGGGCAAAAAAACCCAGTTCAATTACTTCCCTTGCTTTTTGGTAAACTTCTATCACAAGGTTTTGCACTTCGTTGGCAAGACGAAGAATTTTAGAGAGGTGCATATTTGTCAGAAAGAAAATTTCACTGTAATCTGTTGATAACTGGCATTAAGGAAATCAGGAAATCAATGTCCGCAATGCTGTATTTGCCATTTGAAAATGGCACTGTTCCCAAGAAGAAAAGTCGTCAGGTAAATCCTGTGGGGTTTTTTTATTCAAAAAGATTTTAATTACATATGGAGATCACTGCTCCTTCAAAAGCAACGGTGTGCAACCAGAATGTCCTGTAAATTACAGTGAGGCAAAGCACTCAGCATTCCCTTCTTCCCATTTCTTTCCCTCTCCCCACTCCCTGCCCACACTGACACAAGAAATAGAACGCCCTGTTCCTCTCACTGCAAATTAACACAGCCTGCTCCTTTATAACCAGCTGTCAGAATCTGTCACCAATTCATTTTTTGCCTTTACAGCTTCAAAGGTAAAGGTAGAAATTAGGGATGATTTCTTCTACTGGGATTCCAGCAAAAGTTTTTATCTGGCAAGAAACAATTTTGCAGGTTTCTTTCTGTGCAGGTGAAAGAGATCAGTACTGTAGAGGTACCTGTAAGCATCCATATTTGCTGCAGGAGCATCTTAGGACTGTCAGGGTTGAAAGCCAAGGCCAAACTTTTATTCATTTTTGTAATCCAGATGTATGTTAAGATTCAAGGCCTGTTCTCACTTTGGTCCTGAAGTAGATCTCAAGTCTTCCTTTTAATTAGACAGCTTTAAAATTGAACTGACCTGCCACAGCTGCATACCAATTGGACTGACATGGTGATACATACTAAGCAGAATTGAATTAACACTTGAACTTAAAAGCAGCAGGGACACAGCACCTTGTTTGTACCATCCCTCTACAGTGAACACATCACCAGAGAGTGGGATCCTGTTCCCTCAAGCAGGCATAGCTTCAACAGGAGTAACCGTTCCGTACAGCGGAGTTGTCTATTTAAAGGATGAGAACTCATTAAGGAGACACCTGAGAAAAGCTTTGAGGTATTTTCTGCTTTTGTGAATTTAGTTTCTCTTCTCCACTGTATATTGATTTTAAAGGGAAAAAAGCCTATGTACTGTTACTAATGAGTAAGCTTCTGCAGACAATACAATGACACCTCTGTAACCAGTCACCTGTAGTAACTTGGGGACAAATTTCGAGCATTGTCCCCTCTTTGCACCATCATCTTTACAATTTCCCCCTTTCTTCTCCCTTTGCTAAACTCCAAAGACTTTACACTTGAAAGCTTTTTTAACACAGCTGAATGTCACACAGAATCACACCCATAACTTAGATAAAATGTACTTGGTTAGACATAGTTTTATCAGCAAATATTAGTAATATATATGCGTATTTTGAAATGGTTACCCTTCCAAATAGATTTCTTTTGGTTATTCACAAGGCCTAATCCTAAATCCTTAGATTTTTCTCCTACTTAGGAAAATAAACCTTTGGTCACAATCATACTAAGACAACTACATATTTAACAAAATAAAAAAACAACCAAGGAAAATCAGGCGAACATAAATGAGACACCAATTTTAAGACTTGATGCTGGATTTGTTGACAAATATCTTTGTATTAAAAAAGCTGTAACAAGTTTGCAAGCAGTTTGCAGTTTCATCTGTTAGGTCTTCTGGCAGTTCCTGAAGCAATTAAAGAAGACTTCTGTTTTTCTTTCCTTTATTATTGGCATTTCAAAGGAAGTTAGCAGACTTCTGCATGAATCTTGTAAATACAGTCAGATTGGCTGCCAATCTTTAACAGCAATTTCACAGGTGAATAATATGGATTCCTCTCTACCACTGAAAAAAGTATTAGTCAGACCAGCTCATAACATCTCTACCTAAACACTTCTAATTGTTTCCCAGCCAGTTGCTGTCTTCCATTTCTATCACACAGAACATGAAGGTTGTCAAAATACATGTTTTCTTGAAATTTACATTATTGCAGGTCTCTCGCATTTCTCCATTTTGCAGTTTCTGGGTATAACAAACAAGAGACTGTTTCAGCTGGTCTATGTAATGGAAAGCATCACTTTATTTTCCAGTGCAGACTACAGGAAACAGTCTGAGTTTTCTTTTCTACACAGGCGTTCTGAACATTCAGAATTTATTTAATATGTGATATATAAAAATGTGTGATGGCAGGTGAGAGCAACAGCTCTGCATTTCTTTTACTTTTAGAGAATCCAATGCCTTGTGGGTCAAAGAGCCAAACTGAGAAGTGTTTCTCACCGGCAGACAAAGATCAAAGCACTTTTATCTCTTTGCAGCTGAAACAGCCATGTTATATTGTGTCCTCTCAATCCAGAATATTCAGTCAACTATCTCAACTGAAGGAAGGCAATGTCATGTTTTGCCATGTAAAAACTGGATTTTGAAAAAGACTGTCACTTATGGGGGAAAGAATGAAGACCATCAACTTAGTAAAAACACCTGGAATGATACTTGAGACATAACAAACATTTCAATATGATGAACTAAATGTTATAAACCTACATACGCACATACTCAGAGACCTGCAGAGGTAGGAAATATGTTTATGTTGGACAACTGGCAAGAAAGCTTGCAATTCATTGTCAGTGAATAATACATGCACATGGAGATAGCCAGGGGAGAAATTACCCCTGAAAATATCTTCCCAGAAGCCTCTCACCTCTGACTTCCTATAACATTCTTCCTCTTCTGTGGCAGCCCTCTTATCTGGTCCTCTGAACCTGTGTGAGTCCAGAACCCATTTTTAAAATATAAGTTCTCTTAATCAAGGCATATTACTTTAAATTGAGATCAAGACATGCAATACAGCATGTATCTACATGCAGAGAAAACATGCACAGATTAAAAATATAAGATGCTTGTGCAATATTTCATTACAACCAATGAACGCATTTTCTGCTGAGAATTATTCTGTTCTCAGATGACTGAGAAGGGATACAGCTGTGTAGTAATCATTATCTTGTTCAGAAAAGTAGCTATGGAAAAGGGCTGAGAAAATACGTCCATCAGCAGAGTCAATTTGAAGCCTCAATCCATTCTGAGATGCAATACATGTTACCTCCCACCCCCAACTGCTTAATGAAGTATTTAATAGGGTTTTTGTCATAGCAGTAAACAATACATATGTCAAATGCACTGATTCTTTTCCTTAAAGTACAGAAATTTCACTAAGCCAGAGGAACAGTAAGTCATGTTATTTTCTTTGAACGCCTCTAAATCCTTTAGCTGAATTACCTGCTAATACTAGTATTTGTGTTTCTAAAAGTATTACAAAGAAATGGCTTTACCAGATATTCAGTATTTTGAACATTAGATTAAGACCCACACTAATGTAAATCTTTACTGATAAGAAATTTGATTCTTCACACAAGTTTGCCTACAACATTGCTGACAGCACTGTATTTCTGACAGCAGAGAGATACCATTACTAGACATTAAAGCTGATTGAGGTATAGCAGCAATGTGAAGAAAATACTAGTATACACATAATTTACAGTGTAACATCTCTTCACCAGGGCAATATAAAGTATTTATAGTACTTATGAAAATTAACTTGTACACCTCAAATTTGACACAGTGGTCTGAGTATGAAAAACTTGGCCCACGGTCTTTATATGACCTTGAGTTCCAGGCTGTGCGACAGATTAAAACACTGTTCTGCCAAGAGTAACTACTCTCCTGCAGAGACATCAGAACAAGAAGTAAACTTACTCTTGAGCTGCCTAGTCTGCAACTCAAGTTTCAATCTATCAGTGTATATGTACACCAGCAGTTGTTTATGTAAAGATGCTAATCTAAAAATTCAAGCGGCTTAGTGTCAAATACACTTCCTCAAGAGCTCTGTAACCTGGAGGCAGCAGACAGAGGTCATAAACATTTCAGCTGCCCTGGGTAACTGGTTCAGAGCAATTACAAGGTGACACCTAAATGTACTTAGCCCTGCCCTGGGTTTAAATTTTTATTAAACAACTACTGCGAGAGCACAAAGAGGACACAGAAATATTCAGCTATAAAAGTTGTCTTTGATACAAGTGATGTATTCTAATAATTTTAGTCTCACAACAGTCTCTCAAAACCTGTATAGAAAAAAATATTGACAATACAGCCATTATCTCTAGCATTTAGTATCTTGTGCAAACATTCTTGCTGTTTCATCAGTTTGTCAAGAAAATGTTTAAATTTCCCAACAGGGAAACAACTGTTCTGTGTTCCTAACATTTAAGTTCTTTCAGCTGGGTCACAATATTCCAAATCCACCTGGTATCCAGAAGTTTCTTACACTTAAATGAAATCAGACCAAAATTGCTTTTTTTGTCCTCATGCTGAAGACAACAAATTCCAAGAACTGCTCAAAGTGCAAACTTCACAAGCAACCTGTTCTCCAATCTCCCAATTCACTAATACTGTCTGCATAACAAGTATTAATGGTGGATTGCTTGTTGTATTTACAGCAAGTTTATTTGGGAGAGGAAAAGTATTCTTTTACAAATGAGCCATGTTCACTATTGAGATTACTTCCAAAGAGAGCATTCAGAAAGCAAATCTGAATATATTACATTGACAATTATTTTTCAATACTTTAACATCGGCCACTTAAAATTGGTTCTGTTATTAGCACATAGACTGATCTTTAAATATACTACTTCTACATAAACAGTGCAAATCTCAATATTCACATCAACCTGAAATTAATGCTGCAATTACTGTTGACATTCACATCAAGAAAGTAGTAAACTATTTCACATGAGCAATTCCAAAATCTCAGAATGCCATTATTTATATTAAAGAAACACAGAACAAACATGTTGGGCTTCAAAGCCTTGTTTTGATACACACAATCCCTGTAAACACGGATGTATTGTATTTGTCAATACTGATATCTGATACAATTCTATAAATAAAACCACCGATATAAACATTTCTATAACCTTTTTTTTTTTTTGCATAGGGTTTGGATTAAGGTTACTTTAGGATAGAGACAGCTGTTAACAAAATCCTCTAGTCAATTAGTCTTCCATCACACAAATTTAGGCCTATGACAAGGAGCCTCTCTGACTTCAGTGGAAACTTACACATGTAAGCATTTGCAAAACTGGAGTCATCTTTAGCACTTAAGTTACCCCTAGTCATTGAGAATACAAGCTATAAAAGAGCTATCCATAAATTTATAAAATATACTGATTTAAAAGTTTATGCTGATGTTTCTGTAAGTCACATTTATGATTCCAAACAGTTATGTACATACTATACTATCACAGTAGGAAATACTTCACTGTAGAACACCACAGTGAACAAGTTGTGAAGCACAGTGTTCAATATAATTTCCCTTTAGTATTCCCAGTGCATAAGTTGTTAACATCTACACTACACAAGGTGCCCAGGTCTAGTATTTGTTATATACAATGTAAAAGCAAGATAGAAAGAGCTTTGCATTTTAAAGTAAGGAATGAAAACAGTGGGTAATATACAGGGATTCACTCCTGCGAACTACAGAATTCTCCTTCACAATGACCACAGCCACCAAATATGGTGGATTTCATGTCATTCAGCCCAGTAAAACAGTGCTCAGCACCTTGTAGAAAGAGAGATCTGAGTGCACTTTATTCTAAAACATCTCCTTTGGATGTTATAAAGTGCAAAAAATAAAACATATATTCTAATATATTACAGTCACTATTAAACTGCCATATTTGCACAATGCAAAATTCAAATAACTTGGTATGCATTTTTATGGACCCTATAATAACAAATGCTGAAACTGGAGATTTCTCATCTTTAAAAAAATCTTAGTACTTTAAAATTATTGTGTAAATATAAAAAGAAAATATAAATTATAATTAAATCTTGAAATAGGTATTTTAACATGTGACCATTTTCCAAAGCATCAAATATGAAATTTAATTTTCTCTTATAGAATTACATTTTAGAATCTGTAAAATCTTTTAGAAGTTAATAACTTCAAAAAAATAAAAATTATTGTATCACAGTACTAGACATCTCACCTTATCAGACATCTTTTACCCTAGATGTGTTTAAAAAAATAAATAAATTAAAAAAAATCTAAGACTTCTATTCTCAGTTGTTTAGAACAAGATATGTGGAGTTACTTTTTAAAACAAAATAAGAGTTCCATAGTGCTTCATTTTTATCTTAAAATTCAAATAAATGGGACAGAATGTAACCATAAATTTAAAAGGCTTTAAAGTACTATACTACTTTGGTGCATTGTACCAATGATTCTTCACATGCATGAAGAATCAAATTCTATAACATTCTTCACAGAGCTTGGGTAAAAGCAGAAGATCCCAAAGTTCTAGATACCTTACAAAGCTTTCCTTTCTTTGAGCAGTGGGGAAGAAACTGGGAGGAAGGTTGTGACACTGAGAAACAGTCTTCTTCCAAGCAAGTACCATGAGCAGCACAGCTCCTCACCTTGAGCTTGACTGCACACCAGTAATTTAGCCCTCAGAGAATACAATGTTGGTTGTATAATAGTATTATACTATATCCAGTGATACCAAACAATGCTAAAAAGAAATGTATGGAAATACAAAGCTTAAAAGGTATGACTAAAATACATTTCTAAAGCAACAGACATCTTCCTGTAGCAGCCTGTAAGCCACAGGGAGGAAGGATGGGAGAAGACAATACAGGTACTGCCAAGTCTATAACCACTTAACTCTTCGAGACAGGATATTCTCTGCTTCTCAGTCGGAGAACTGGAAGATGGTTTCTGGGTTATTGCTGTCTGTAGGGTTTGTGGGCTGCAATGTCTTTGTAGGTGTAGTTTTACCATGAGAGTGAGAGGAAGAAGAATGTGAACTTTCACTGGAGCTGCTACGTGTCTCTGTGCTTGTACTTGTTTTTTTCATTTTCCTTCTTTTTGCAAGAGGTGCCTTGTCCACATTCTGGAGACAAAATCCTTCCCTTTTGTACTTATTAAAGGCCTGTTTAAAAATAGAAGGTAATTCTAAGTTTCTCAAGAGATTTAACACATTTTATGCCTTATCATTTATTATGAATGGTCTATGGTACATCACAAGATAAAACGTAATTTCTTGACTAATTCCTATTGTAGCTTAAGGAAGACTCTATCAGCCTTTTTACAGGTGCATAAGAGCCAATATATAACATTATTAATTGGCATCTTCCTCTCCTTGTTCTTTTTACTTTAGAAATATTTTTATTAAGCCTTAATTTACTTAACACCACATTTTTAGAGAGGACACTGGTAAATTACAGTTTTTCTTTCAGCCCAAATTATGTTGCATTATCAGGACCTCTCCAAGAAACAATTACTTTCTTTTTCTCTCCTTCCTAGAAAGTGCCCACAAGCATTTCAGCATAAATCTGCTCAATTTTGGTTTATTCTCTGTAGAAGGTATCATGAGAATCAACACTATGTTTGTAAAATACAGTTGCAGTTCAAATGATTTTAATAAATATAGAATAGTAGACAAGCAAGTCCACTAAAAAAGCACCCATGATATAAAAAACATGAACTACGCATATTCCAGAAATTTTACCTCAATTTAGTAACCATCAGGACAAAAAGTCAGTTACTTAAGTTAAATATAAAGTTTCTTCTCTTTTTTTTATAAAAGTTTGAAGACCTTTCAATAGATTTCTCTAAGAAATAGAGTATTTTTAATAACTGTTTCCAAGAACAGCACTCAATGCCCAAATCCTCATGAATATAAATATCTTCAAGAAATTTATTCTTGCTTCATCATTCATATTTTCATGTACTCCATCAGAGATGTTATGAGGATATGTTACTGAGGAAAAAAAATCCAGCCATAAGCATATACTGAATTATAAGGACAGATATGTTCTGTTGTTAAGAGAAAACATATACAAATCTAGATGACACATTACAAAACATAGCACATGACATAAAATTTCTCAGAACTTACATGGAAAGTGGCTTTGACATATGTGTGCACTGCAGCTCCTGAAGAGCCTAAATTATCAGGCGTCATTAGAGGATTAGATGAGAGCTGGCTGCCATCCTGAAGCCACTCGTTGTATCTCAGGCTGGACATTTTAATTCTTTTGTTTGGATCCACTGTAAGAAGTCCTAACAGAAACACATTACCTTCTTTAAAACTGTGAGCTATTTATCTTTGTTCAATAGAAAATGCAAATATTTCTTAATAAAATCTCATGCATTGCTTTGATAAGTAACTAATATCAATATTTATCCCAGGTATGCCAATATTTATCTTAGATAAGGCTCACACAATGTTACACTATCATCCTCTCCAGAAGGATCTTAAAAGCAAAAGATTGATATTAAACTGTTTGATAACTCACATGTCTTTTCACACAAACTCAGAAGTACCAAATGATTTCTTAACTTCAAACCTGTCTAGGATGAAGTTCAAAAGAGTAAGCCTCAGACTCCCTGCAAATCCACTCAAGTCTGAATCTGGAAATCCCTACGTTTTTGGCAGAAAAATTCCTTACAATTCTGCTTCTACAGAAATTCAGAACTCCATGTAAATAGAATTAAGGTAGGTGTCTAGCTCATGATGAAAACATAATTAGATACTCAAAAGCTTAAGGGGACCCAAAGCACAGCAAATGTCAATGAAGTAGCTCAGAAATACACTAAGTAGTCTTGGTACAGGAATTAAAAAAGAGCCAACGGAAAAGAAATAGTAATAAATTCATTTTCTGCAAAAGCTCAGCTTTTAAGACATTTATCTCATAAGCTGTTTTGTTTTTTTTAGAAAAGCAAAAATAACATATTAGAAAAACTCTGCTTTTAAATATGTGATAAAGAGTGAGTTCACTTTTTCTGAAGCTCTTCAGTTCCTTCTAATCCCACTAACCTTATCAGCATCTTACCACATCAGGAAACTCTGCTAGGTGTACAAGCAATTTGTAATGCATTCTGATGTGTCCACCTCTACTCATTGTTTGTATTAGAGGTCAGTATATAGCTCAAGCTGTGGATATTGCTCTGTCAGGTTAGACATTTTGGTGCTGATTACAGCATCCAGATATTGTATGGTTCTCTACATTTTATCTTTTGAAATAAAAATATAATGTACATGAAATACTTATAAATACATACCTCGAATTAGCTCTTTAGCCTCTTCAGAAACATTTTTCCAAGCTTCTCCTTCAAAGGAAAATTCTCCCTTTTTTATTTTCTTCATAATTTCCAATGCACTGGTACATGTTAAACTTCTGTCTTGAGACTGAAATGGTACCTGTCCTGACAGCATCGTGTACTGTCACAAGAACAAAAGCAGCATTAGGAAACAGTATATTTACAGACAACTCTATTGTTATGTATGAAGGGCTGTTGTTTGCATCACCAATGCTATGCAATAAAACTTGGACTAGCATAACTTTAAGGCTATAGAAAATTTAAAATATGCAAGATTTTCTCTGGAGTCCTTGTTGGAAAAAACATTCATCTATTCCAGGAAGCTATGAACAAGATATATTTCTACCTCATTTATATCTAATGAAACTAATTTTCTGTAGATCAAAATACAGGCAGATTCCTTCTCTGATTTCAAACTGTAGGAAGATTATATGGATGCCTGTAAAATCCCCTAGCATGCATATCTCTTTGCGAGAAGCTGACTGTATCAAGTAATTTTTCCATTCCCAAAAATGTTAATTTTATTTCCTACTTGGTAAAAAAAAAATTCTGTCCCTGGAAAAGATCTCCAAAGGTCTTTGGAAGACATTATTTGTGCAGCAGTATTTTCACCTCCCTTGAATTCAGCATGTACCCAATTTGTGTCTGAAACCATTTCAAGTCCTTTGCATTTTAACAAAAAGTAAATACATGCAATAAAGTTACACTTAAAAACCTCAAGCACTCACCAAAATGACCCCCAAACTCCACAGATCACAAGACTCATCATAACCATTGTGATTCAAGAGCTCTGGGGCAGCATAATGAAGAGTAAAACATGGAGTCTTAAGAGGCTGATTATCAGGTGGTTTTAAACGAGCGAAGCCGAAATCAATTATTTTTATTTCTGAATTATCAGTTTCATCTGTAAATAGTAAATTCTGAAAAGCAAAGACAAAAATCAATACCTGCACTGGGTAGAAAATTGGTTATAATTATTTCACTACCTTTATTACTGCAGAAAATTTTCCATTATCTAGAGGAAAGGTGAACTGCGAGACACTGGGAGAAAAGAAGAAAAAAGTAAAAATAACAGTACTTTGGGTTGTAAGAAATGTGATGTGTTTACCTGCCCCCTGCACACCTGCAAGTCAGGGCAGTTCTGAGATTATGAATGCAAATGGACACATAGCAGAGAACAGTGGAGAAAAGAATTCAGGGAACACTGACAGGGAAAAGCTAAGGCATCAAGACGTCTGGAGATGGGAGAATTGCCTTCTTCCTCAAACAAAAGCAAATTTTCTCAAGCTTACACTTCCTTCTGGTATGTTGTGAACGACAGCGTTCTTGTGGGGGAACTCCCACTGCTCATCCTGTCTTGTGACTGAATAGTCTTTGGTACTCAAGTGGTAACACATTATTGTCCTGAGGACAGTAATGCACAAGAGTCTTTTGAAAGTGGAGGATTGTGGTAAAAAGGTGCACCTTGGTATGAAGTGGTGTTAGAAAGTGCACCAATAGCTCAGAGGTTGCACTGAGAGCTCTCTTTGCTGGCATAGGTGGCAAAGCCAGTACAGATATGTGTTCTGGAAGAGACCTGGGACTGACAGCATTCAGGCACTGAAGGTCACATATCAGTCCAACCACAAACCTACTCCTTACACCAAGGTAGAGACATTGGTAGAGTAGTCCCCGAGAATTCCAGTTTTACACACTGGAATGTGGCACTTTGGACTTGAAGACAGACAAGTTGTTATCAGTTTGGAAAATACAAGGCAATCTGCTTCTTCCCCGCCCNTTGACAAGAAAGATACAAGAGGGAAGCTAAGTCATAGAAAAACTGTCTGAGGCCAAGATGAATTACAAGCTTATTCTACTCTTCCCTTCAGCTTCTGAGAGAAGTGCATAATTTTGCTATTTCCTTTACTGTTTAATCTATGAATGCTAGGAAAAGTCTCAATACTAGAAATCCTATAGCCCTATCTAACTTTGTAATACAAAAGGTGAATGAGTCACACAAAGTAATTAATTTCAAACTCATTAACAAGGGTAAAAAATGATTGCTAGACTGCCAGCAGATCAATACGGAGAACCTGACAGCATTCATTATGGATAGAAAAAATAGCTGCTACAAAGCAGTATTTTAGTATTTTTGCTTTCTGTACTGCTATTATAGATGAATGCACATTTAGAGAAGTCAGTTTTTAATTGTTGTGCAAAATGGATCTGAAGGAAGCCTAATTTCAGCAAAAATATTCATACAACAAGGATAAGTGATTAATATAATTGTCTTTTTTCTATGGTGATGTTAAATAGCCTACAAGAATGAGTAACATTGGTTTAAAAAGACCTGAATTAAGATAAAAATTAAATTGGTTATGCATGAAAAGAAAGGTACAGTCGAAGTATCCTACATAGGGTTCAGGTTTCCCTGTTAATTAGGCAAATAAAGTATGTTTCAGGACCCTCCCATCCCCCAAATATTTACAGCTATATTCCACATATATTTTATGGATATATAAACAACATTCTCTCTTACTTGTTATGTTTTGTTGTAATATCTTTAGAACCCAGTTCACAGATTAATGATCACTTCACAGAAACAGTCCTCAAATCCTCCACTGAGAGGCTCCAAATATGGTCATATATGCTACACAAACTCTTTATTCCTATGAATTCTCTATTTTCTATCCAGTACTTTTCCTGTTTTGTAGACCAACACATGTGATCTAATTATAAACAGAAGCCTTCCAGTCCATGAAATTCAAAAAGTCTCATCCTTAGCTACATTTAACCAGCCAGACTTTTAAAAAAAGAATTATCAGTAGCACATTAGATGTCCAAGTTGAACATCAAAAAAATCTGACTGGAATTCTTAGAAAAGCAACAGAATTTCCTATATAGCTTTTTACAGAGAAGTGCACTAACCATATCTATATTGGGAAACCTGCATATCCCATACTAAGTTCATGTCAGAACCTAAAATAGTAACTTTCAAAACAACAAGCAGGAAGGTGACAAGCAGGTTAAGTCCAACTTTGTGGAGGCAATGGATTCTGCAAGCTGTTTGCTAACCCTTCATTACTTGGACTTCCCAGACTTCTGTTCTTGAACATAATGTAGAATTGAAGACTGCCTAATTTACCATGCAGCTGAAGCTCTGCTTTACTGTGCCTTTATATTCAAAGTGGTAGTAAGACTAAGGTGGTAAGAATAGAAGAGAGAAAGGGGGGTTGGGTTGTTTGGGGGTTTTTAGGGTCCTTTTAATAATTACTTGTTTCAAAACCTGTTTCCTTACCCTGATGATGTTACTCTTGGAGAAAGTTTCTCTGATGACTTTTTCAACTCACACATTAGAATTACAAAATAGCCCCTCTTTAACGGTTTACTTACAACAGGACCCCAGGACAGAGACTCTTTTAAACTCATATATTTTGGATTAGTTTTCAAAAACAACTAGCAACACCTAGAAGACTTCTTTACCAGCTGAATTGGAATTACTAAAAAATACCAAGTTTTTCAAATCACAGAAGGTATGTTACAAAAAGAAAAAACATCAGTAAGAATGATGGATTATTTTTTAACTCCAGATACAAAAGGAACAGCTGTTTCCTGGGGTATGATGATGCAATCACCCTACAATATAACATCATTATTGGATGAATCAACATCAATACACACTATTTTCAGGCTCGAGAAAACACCCATCCCAACCCATTGCTGGCAAAAGCACCCAAGAAAACACTGGCTCCAGGAAGCAGAACAAAGCCAGTGGTCAACTTTATAACAGAAAACTGAATGGTCTAGAAGGCAAGATGTTGCTGAACAACAAAATATCAGAAAAGCAGTCACTGAAAAATAGATATTGATAAACTGTTTCTTTTGGAAAACTACTAAACTCACTGAACTAAAAGCACACATCTCTATTAGTGTTCATTTTATGCTTAACTGGAAAAGAAGCCCTACTGAGGAAATTAAGATCAAACAAAGGTGGAAATGTACAGGCAAAGTACCCAAGCAACCTATCTCTGCTTATGAACTATTTCATATAATAAATACACGCTAGTGAAAAATGTCCCCACATAGACAAAGAATGTTTTTGAACAAGTTAAGAGTAGAGATTGCCTACAGAACTAAAAACGTTTCCTAACAGTTACTTTTACCTATGAACAGAAAAATATCTACAGAATTTGCTAAGTAAAAGTGGTAACATTTTATTAAAAACACAGAAGTAGAAAAGTCTGGAGAAACAGAGATACATCACATTCCAGACATTTAATAACTTATTGTCTAAACATGTATCTACAAGTCACTATACCTCAGGTTTCAGATCTCTATGGACTACTCCTACATCGTGCATATGGCTCACTGCTGAAACAAGTCTGCGCATAATGTGACTGGCTTCAGTCTCACTGAAATGTTTCTTCTTCTGAATACGTTCAAGCAATTCTCCTCCCTTCAGCAATTCCATTACTAGGAACGTGTGAAGCTGAAACAATAAAGAAAAATACAGCATGTTAGAAATTTAACATTACAAACCAACATTCACACAGGAGCCAGGTGCTATTCTGACAGGTTCTCAACGTTTGAAGGAATAGCACTGACGCTTGTAGCAATTTGGAAGGCCAAAAAAAAGTACAAAATCTCAGATGACATTTTTCACATCAATCTTGTTGAGACTGAAGAGTGATAATGTCTTCCCCATGTGCATCCACATTTATCAACAAAAATGCAATGCCACCAGCTAAATGGATAAATTTGTAGGGAGATGAAATGGCTTTACTTAGGCTAACAAGTAAAGCTGGAAAAAGCTAAACTTTTGCTGCTTAAGCCTCTTCTGTTACAAGGATATATATCTATTAATATGCATAAGGAGTTAACCTCTTAAATGCTATGAAATCCTTTAAAAGCACCCTGAAACTTTACCTCTGAAATCAAGGATTATCTAGAACCTGTGATTTTATCCTCTACAGAGTAGTAGCCAAAACTACTCCATCATTAGAATTACAATAGACATCTTCCCAAAAATTAAAGAGCATTTTTTAAAATTAAAGAAGCAATGGGTTTTCAGAAGGTTGCTCTTTTCAAGGCAATCAATAAGCAGGGGCTTCCCTGATTATAAAAAAACATTGTCACACAGTCAACTGCAATTCAAATGTCTTGCCATTAAACAAACAGCAGACTTCACAGAACAGGGAAGTGAAGTCAGCATTCTCAAAAGGCAATGGATGTAGGCTTGCCAAGGCTTCTAGACCTTCCCTCCCTTGAATGACCGTAACAAAAGTAGTTTCAAGCAGAGCAAAAAAGTTCTGGGAAGAGGCCAAAAAATGGAACTCAAAGCAATAGTCAGAAGGTGCACACTTTAGATACCAAAGAACAGAAGCAGAGCTATGCAGACAGAAAGCAGTAACACTTCTTAAAACAAGCAAGGTGTCTAGAAGCGCTTGAATGATATTCTCTCCTGCAAGTTTTCTTTATGCCTTGGGAATAGCTGATAGGGAAGCTGGAAAGGAAAAGGAGACTCTTTTCACTAGAAAACTTCTGGCTCGTCAAGAGACTGCAACCCAGTATTATATGGTTGGAATACTAGTGTAAAATTTGAACAGACTGATACCAGAGCAAGTTAAAAACTGGAACTTCTTTTTATTAAGACAAACTGCAGAAACATCAAAACTAGAAAATTTTCATCAGTTTTGGTCTTCAGAATATTGTGTACAAGTAATCTGAAACGCAACACCTGGGAGCTACCAGAAGTAACTAAAAATACAGTGGGGGTTGATTGGTTTAGAGCAGCCTATTCAGTTGCAGAGCAGTCTGGAGAACATTTTTTTAATTGAGTACATTCAATTTAATCAAAGGAAAGAAGTGTGCTGTTCTACACATGTGTACTCATACTCTACATATATGCAAAATAAAAGGGTTTTCTTGTCGTTAAAAATTACAGTACAGACAGTGTATCCTCTCAGCTCATTTTAGAAGTGTTCTACATGAGTTCTCTGCTGGCCCCGGTATAAACAGCATGAGGGGGACAGACTGGGGTGTCTCAGTGGAGAGGCAAGAGACCCCTTGTTCCATTACAAAATCATAGACTAGAACCACAGAGGAGTCTAGGCTGGAAGGGAGCTCTACTGGACATCTGGTCCAAACCCCAGCTCAAACCAGGGCCAACTTCCAATTCAGATCAAATTATGGTTTATTACATGCTGTGGAGTTTGCATTACATTAAAGGAAACAGACAATTAAGGTATCTAAATAGACCGATCTTAACACATTTTCAGATAGAGGCTCTTCTTTCACATTTGGTAACTTGGCAAGCTATTTGGTTATCTCCATTAAGTTACTAATGTGTAGGAAAAGATGCTAGATACATAATCTTCATATGCAGCATTTCTAAATTAATTCATAAATACTATTTCAAGATTTATGACAATCCTGGGGGCAAGGTGATAACACATTTCAGTATCATAGATACAGAAATTGGGCCACAAACACATTGTATGATGGTTAACAAAGACAATAAAGAACAGAACAACAAACAGAATCCAAGCCTCTAATTTTTTCGCATACTGTTTTGATTTGCTAGAGTAACTGCAAGATCATTTGAATGCAGAATTTCTGCTTCATCTTCTATATTGAACAGATAAAAGCCCTAGGAAAAAAGTTGCCTCAACAGTTACAGTATGCTTAAGTCCAAAAAGTTCTTAGGAAAACACAGCAATGTGTTTGCTAGGTGCTGATTATAGTGTCTTCAAAATACCTGGTCATGAAAAACTTCATGTAACTTCACTACATTCGGGTGTCCTTCGCAGAGTCTCAGAGCTGTTATTTCTCTCTGGGTGTTGGCTTCCATTCTGGAAAAATTGAGCAGTCATTTTGTACCAATTTTACTGAGCAAATTGCACATTCTAAGTGTTATTTTTTAACTGCTTGCAATCCAGATTTTTTTACTATTACAACCACTTGAACACAATTAAATGCACATTAAAAGTAAGTGGAGAAAAACTCTCCCCATAACCCTGCAATTTAGTACATTAAAAAACCCACACCCAATTCAAACAATGCTTTTAATGCAATCGCAACTTCCTACAGCAAAAGCTGATGTGCTATTATAGAATAGTTTCTGTCTAAAACAAACCACGCCCTTAGTCCAGAGCAATTTGACTTCACCTCTGTTACTACCAATATTTGTTTGGCCCAATCCTATTCCATTCTTAATGGGGACAAGTACTTCCAAAATGGTATGGAAAATATGAGCTTTACTAGAAAAAGAGAAACATCATCTATATATGAATTGTGTTATGCAAATGAACCCCTAAACAGACCATTGTAAAAATCTGAAATGGAAGAGATAAGAGACTACCTCCAGAAAAAAAAATCATTGCGTAAGTTCTCTTTCAAGTATTGAAATCTACAGCCATAAAAAGTGAAAATGGTGATCATTATAAAAGCTACATGAATGGCGACAGAGCAGAACATTTTTTTCCACTAGTCAGATATATTGATTTATTTTTGGCAAATAATGCCTGAAAATTTTTGCCAAACTCTCTCCAAAGAAGGCTAATCCTGTACTGACTCAGAGAATGGCTTTACGGGTAACAGATACAGATAGAATCTCTCACCACACATGTTCTTAAATTTTTTTTTCCTAATTAGGACGAGAACCACAATGAGAATTCTGTGCAAGAGAATTCTATCTTTCTTGTAGGCTTCATATAATCAACAAGTAAACTAAGTTGTTCCACCTGCACCTCTGCTACTGAAGTTTTTTTAATTGAAAGTGACTTCAGGTCCTTAAGGAATTCAAAAACCTGACTCTCAGAGTCTTTCCCCCTAAACTACTATCGGAAGGAAGTGGACCTTGGAAACAGATGAAAAAGATTCAGCATCACGGGCATATACCTTTGAAATTTGTACGTGGGCTTTTCTAAATACTTCCTCTCCATAAATAGTTACCATCTCAGATTTTAAACAACCTTGTGAGAATCAACTGGGATGTTCTAAAACAGTAACTCAAGCAAGTTCACAGGAGTTCATTGTTTCAGTGGTCATCGGACACACAGATAAACCTAAGATTGTTGGCTGGGGGCAGGTCCAGCACTATTAAAAAGCAACACCACAGAGGAACTGTTCATCTCAGCTTTCACCTCAAGTATCATGAAAAGCTTTCCCTAGGTAGGAGTGAAAGACTGACTTTGAGGCAGAGAAGTTGCTATAAACTTCTTATACTTTTCCTTTTAGCAAGATTTACTGGTGTGATCCTCAGAGCAGTATTATTTACAGATTCTTATTCAAGTTGGGTTTTGGCCAACTGTTCAGAGTGTGGGTTTACTGCTAACTCTAAATACTCCACAAACATGGTGAGTCTGCTCACACCCTGCAATCCTTAAAAAAATTTTTGAAATCTCTGTATACAGATCATTTCCTACCTTCATTTAGCCTGAGCCACCAAGATGAAGGAGAAAGAGCAAAAGAACCCATGAGCAATATAATTTAGGGACATAATTTCTAAAAGTTAAGTTCTAGGGGAAAAGTCAGTACTAGTCTGGTCACTGTTATCCAGAAACAAAACACACATTATCTTGAGATGGGAGCACTAACCTACAGCTCGGCCAGTACCACAGAAAAAACTTGGGAGTGTAGACACATGGCAGAGATTTCCACATTAAAATACCCAACGTCTACCACACACTACTTAAGGTCTCATTATAATGAGCAAAATTCTCGTGAATTCCTCTTACAGGGTGAACTAGTTCACTGTACCATACATACCTAGAGTAGGATTCAGTGGCCTAAGCATAGGAAGGAAGAGCCTGGAAGATGACATCAGCCATGAAGACATCTACAAAAAGGTAGCAGTCACAAGACTGATGGGAACTGGAGGACAGAGAAGACACCAACAGATGCTAAAATGGCACTACGTAGATGTCTATGTTTAAGTTACTGAATCCCACTTCTAGTGCAAAACAGTTTTAGGCAGGCCTCCATTAATTTAGCAGACCTCAGAAAACTAACTCAGACACCTACACTTGGGCTTCTTGTTCTCGAACTTATCCTATTCAAAAAGCATATGATGAAACACTTAAGTCTGGTGGACAGCTTCTTCTAGAGTCTGGAAAAACAGAGGTACAGCCAAATGTCTTGGACAAGAGATCACCGTGAACTATCATACTGATAGCAGAACATTTCTACTTTCCTGCCAGCATTCTACAACACACTAGGGATCTACTTACTAATGAACTGTGCAAAAGGAAGGCAAAAATCCATCTGCTCCTCAAAGAATCCCTTATCTTTATTTTTCTCCGGGCAGAAACTCCCAGAGATAAACATTCTGGAAGAGAACCAGATGGTACCCGTGTACAAAGCAAGTCAGCTGCTTCCACTGTGGTGTTCTCTTCAGAACACGCAGGAAACAAGATGCAACTTACAATTCCATAGTCTAATTCCATTTTATACACACACACACAATTAGATCTGAGGCAACCCACATTGCAGACCATTCTCAAATGCAGTATCCTAGGCAATCAACTGGGCTGCCTAGGAGAGGGAGCTAGCGTAAGCCTACGTTCAGTTCACTTCAGTCTCAAGATAGAAGAGCCTTATACCTTACTTTGCTAGGAACAAAATCGGGGAAATAATGGTAGAATACAACTAGGAACCAGAAAAGTACTCTCTAGGTTTCTTCTTGTGTCCCAACAAGAATAACATTTTATTTCAAGAGACTCTGAGAATCTTTTAAAGATCATAAGGTTGCAATAAATTTCTGCAGATTCATAGAACAGGAAATAATTTTAAAGTTATTTTTCCACTTCCAAAAATGTAGTGAACATTATTCTACTCCATGGGTGACAGTAAGCAAAGAAAATATTTTTATTGTCTTATAGAATATTTATACCTTTTGCTAATTATTTTTACTGCATACTCTTGGCTAGTTTTCTTGTGTAAGCACTTTCGACAAATGGAAAAACTTCCTTCTCCCAATGGTTTCTCTTTCAGATCCAGTTCATAATGATGATAAAATGGAGAGTCCTGTTAGGAAACTGTCTGTATTTAGTTTTGCAGAATACTTTTAGTATACACAGTCAAAGACAAAGAGTAAAGTTCCATGAGAATTTTTTCATCTACATTTAAAATTGTAAAAGAGCTCTCTTTTTAATAAAATATAATCTTAAATTTTATTTAATAAAATGCATAAACAGTATTCTAACAATCAAAGAGTAAAGTTTGCATTACATTAAACAAACAATCACTAAATAAATCATTACTATTACAACAGTTGAAGATACAAAATATTCAGACAAACAGGATCAAAGATGGTCATACATACATTTATCCACAAAACTATGTGCTCATTTGAGGACATCACAATAGCATGTGTTCTTATAAAGCTTCACATAAGTATACACTCTTTTGGGTAAATATAACATAGAAGGAATTATGATATAATTAAAGTAGCTTCAAAAATATCTACAATGGTTGGCTGAATAAGAACTATCAGTATTATTATTATTATTATTATTATTACTACTATACTTCAGTCTTCTGGAAAACTAGAAAATCATCTCCTTTTTCAGATTAAACTTCAGCTACTTCTTAATAGTATCACATGCAAGATTTGATGTATCATCAGATGCTTCAATCATCTGAGGAGCCACTACAGAGAACTGATAAATGAATGATGACTATTTTGTAATCTGTAGCCTAGCTTGTGATTGCTGCTTGAGAAGTTATACAAAGTTTTAATTTAACCAAATTAATTTAGGTCTTGATATTATTATTACCTTCATCATAGCACTTCGGGCAATAGTTGTAGTTCCAGGTCGCTCATCCCCCACATAGAACTGAAAAGGATCTACTGTAGCTGCATTGCGTTTAAACAAAATAGAAGGTGCAACGAAAGAATATCCCTATGAAATTAAAACATCAGAAAAGGGTATAGCTTGATACTATTGCACATAAACTATCATAATACATACGAAACATCAGAAGTTTCAGAAGAATTTTTCAAGGAAATCAGAATTTTTGTATCATAATAGAGAAATTGTAACTTTTTCTGTTCAACATGAACAAGTATCTTCCTGGAATTAGTTATATGATCCTCCACAGTTAAAGACAAAACAATAATACTACATGAATTCTAATTAATGCTAATCTGGCTCAGCTACAGCTGCTTTATAATAGTGATAAAGGCTTGTACTTCAAACTAGCCAGCTTCCCAGGACACCTTAAAGTTAAGGCATTAAATAGTTTGTATGTTGCAACGTAAGCATCAAACAATTTTAAACTGATAAACAATATAAACCTTATATTAATTACGTGCCCACTTTGAGTATCACAACAACAGCTGTGACTGCCCCTGCAGGGTGAATCAGATGGCATTACGACATGCATAACCTGCTTGCTACAGTCACTGCAAATCTAACAAGTTCCAAAATACGATGCTACATTCCTGTACCCTAAGGATTAAGATGCTCAAAATCAGACAATAAAAAACAACAAAGCACAAGGAGGGGGAGAAGAGAAAGCAATCCAAACTGCTGTTCACCTCTGCAGCTTTGGTACCAAGTTGACTGCACATGAGCTGTTTCTGCTCATTTGACATCCAGACTGTGCAGTCTAAGAAGGGATGGCTCTTTAACAGCATGGAGGGAACAGTAAGGAAAGCTTTGTTACTCATCTGTATACATCAGCCTAATAACTAGAGCACTCCTACAAAACGTGGAGGACCTACTTTCAGCTCTACAGGTAGCTCCCACTTTCCAAAGGATTACTTCAACTAGCACATAATGTGGAAAGGGGTGAACTACATTGCTCTTGGCAAAGGTGGTAGATCAGGCTGATGGTGTCAAGATGACAAGACTTATAAGGTATGAAGAATCAATACAGAACAGACTGACTTTAGTCCAGCAGGAGGACATTCAGCTGGGAACAGAGAGACAAGGAATTTCATATTTACAGTAGGACTGTTTCCACCTTTCTCATTTTGCAATTGTTGAGCAAAAAGCCCTGGGAACTGGGACTAGAAACTACACAATTAATTCAGAGAACTTGGAGGCAGGAGGTAAAAAAAAAGCTAGCTATACATGGGGAATTATTCAATAATTATTTTTTAAAAAAATTAATTTAATTTATTAAAATACCTGAAATATTCTTTCTGAAGTCTGAGGGGTTGCTGCAGGAGAGTATGTTGGATCCATTTCTGTAAACTCCTCTGCAAAATTACTGACATCCAATTCATCTCTGATTACTGGTTTAAATGGAGCTGGTATTTTTTTGGCAGCTAAGTCCTCCCAATTCATGTTCTAAACAAAAAACAGGAAAGAAAGTTGGAATGAAATGAAAATTTAACAGAAAGAGATATTGGAAAGAGAGACTTGTCCAGACACACAGTCCTAACTCTATTTGCTATTTTCAAAAGGCAGATGAAAAACATTCAAATTATGCTCTACTAGTTTGCTTAGGTAAAGCCAAGCAGTATCATACTTATTTGTACAGAATCCAATCAAAAAGAAAATCAACATAATTAAATTTAACAGTGAATATGAGCCAAACAACTAGCGTGATGGTCCTTTAGTTTTTTCCTGTTTTTCAGAATAAGCAATATTTATATTTTTGTAAGCCATAGTGCATGCATGTAGTATCTTCAACTTTTCATTGCCAATTTCCATGCTTAATTACTGATATAATTACTGATTATATTACTGATATCAGCTTTCAGAGCCCTGAGAGCATAAACCTCCAAATTCTTACTTAAAGGCATGACTGGAAAGAGGAAGCATAGAAATAGCAGTTATAAGAAAACTGCCCTGTTACTGTAAAAGAGTGGAACTGAAATTAAGTAAAGAATAGAAAGTGTTATATGGTGACAAAATGTATCTCCCAAAACAAACAGTGAATTAAGGAAGTTTAACTCTGTTTAACTCTACTTAACTTCAGAAGCACCATAAATACACAATTAGATTTTCAAAGAAAGCACACAATTTTAACCACAATGGATGGAACAGTACAGATATTGTACACAAATTCAATCTTTGTCATGGTTTGAAAGCAAACGTTAATACACTGAAATCCGAACAGAATTAAAATTTACTAAACAAGACTAAAGATTTAATTAGGCCAAGGAAAATAGAGGAGTTTGGTAAATTTTACCAATATTCCAGTTTTACTAGTAATGCTAGTGGCAATCTTTAAAAAATCCTTTCAAAAAAACCCCAACAGACAACACAACATAATTTCAGTGTTTTGCATTAAACCTTCTAATTTAAGCGATGTGTCTTTTGGCTTCTTCAAGTAACTGTCAGATATAGACAGAATACATTAAAAACCTAGCATGCCCTTCTAATACACACAAAATCCATACACGTAAGTACACAGATATTCTTACTAACTTCAATGCAATTATTCACGCGATTAACATGTCTCTAAGCAGTTCTGTTAACAAAATAACAAAATTTCCTTAGACTTAGATTTCACAGTCACTAATGCAGAGTAAGTGGGATCTGGTGAGTTTTGTTATTTGCTTTACCTGGAAAAAGGGATGCTGTTTGATTTCATCAGCATCAGTGGGACCACAACCTAGCCTCTTCTTGGGGTCTTTCATTAAAAGCCGCTGAATTATATCCTTAGACAGAGCACTCATTTCTTGTGGATAAGGCGGCTCACTTTTTAATATTCTCCTTCAAAACAAACATAATAGCAATGTGATAATTACTTAAAATGTTGAGAGTTAAAGACTTACCATACTAACGGAAACATTAACATTTCACTTAAACTTCTATTGTACCCAAAAGCAGGAGAGTGACAAGTATGAAACCAACTATTTTTTAAATAAAGGAAGGTTTAAGGAATTACAGACATGAAACACAACATCTGGAGAGATAAATTACGTAACTCAATCCACAAAAGGAGAACAATCCTCATTTCACATAGTGAGCTTACTATTTAAAAGAAATCTCATAGCTGCAACACGTAGCTCCACAAAGAAATCAACCTGATGCCTAACAGCAGTCAAACAAAAAATAATTCCAATGTTAAAAAGTATTAGAAAATAAAGAAAAAAAATCCTGTATTTGGGCCATTGGAGGTTTGCCTGCACCCGCCATGCTGTGTGCAGTGCTCACGCCCTAGTCTCAAAAGAAGGCACTATAACTGGAAAAGTTTTAGAGAACAGTAGTAAGACTAACCAGAAACACAGAATGTGTTTTACAGGAAGTTTTATAAAAAGGCTAGGACTATCCAGCTTACTGAAATGATGACTCAAGGGAGCTGGGCAGTGTTCCTCTCAAAACAGTAAAGAAAGTGAAGAGAGACTACACCATCTTTTTCAGCACAAGAACTAGAAATCATCAAGTTGTGCCAGTGGAAGTGAAAACTTTGGAAGCCTAAGCAGAATCACATTTCAATACCTATCTTTTATAGCTATAGTTGCTACAGTTCTATATAAAGAGGTAGGCAAGTTTTCCTTCATTTACTCCAAATCTAAATACTGAAGCTAAGGACTCTAAAGGAAAGTAACACATCCAAAGACATGTGAACAGGTTTAAAATAGAGACACAAAAAAACTTCTAGCATACAGAATCACAGAAGAGTTGAGGTTGGAATGGATCCCTGGAGGTCATCTGGTCCAACTCCCTCTGCTTAAACAGTTACCTAGAGCCAGTTGTTCACCATGATGTCCAGAAACCCTTTGAATATCTCCAAGGAGAGACTTCACCACCTCCTTTGGGCAGCCTGTGTCAGTACTCAGTCACACTCACAGTGAAAAGGTGCTCCTGATGTTCAGAGGGAACCTCCTGTGTTTCAATTTGTGTTCCCTATCTCTGGGCCTGTCACTAAACATCACTGAAATGAGCCTGGTTCCCTCTTTTTTTGTACACTTCCTTCAGGCATTTATGTACACTGATGAGGTGTCCCTGAGCCTTCTCTTCTCCAGGCAGAAGAGCACCACCCTTCTCAGCCTTCCCTCATATTCTTGGCAGCCCTTTGCTGGACTCTCTCCAATATATCACTCTCATGTGCTGGAGAGACCAGAAGTGGAACCAGTACTCCAGGTGTGGCCTCACCAATGCAGAGTAGAGAGGAAGGATCATATCCCTCAACCTGACGACACTTTGTGTAATGCAGCCCAGGATACCATTTGCTGCTTTTGCCACAAGGGCACATTGCTGGCTCACATACAGCTTGGTGTCGGTACAGCCTGATGCATACTCTCACTGTGGTGACTTCATAGAAGGACTTACACTGCCTCCACTAAACACAAACTGAAAGATTTTGAAGCCATGAGAGACTGAGGCTGAAATGACATGAGTTCATGGCAATACTAAAACTATTATATGTTTCTGCCAGAGCTTAAGTTGATCACTGCAGGACATTTCTAAATTTTGTTTGAAGTTACTGCATGACACATCCTTAGAGTAAGTTATCTCATGAGAAAATTTTCATCTTGAAATCTCTAGCTTCTTGGATTAGTCCAAAAATAGATGCAAACAGATTGCTTCCTAAATACTCTTGTTCTGGCAGTGTGGAAGGACAGAACCAAGATCAAAATGTGCACATCCCAGGGGTAGCTTCTACTGACGTCATGTCCAATTTCAAGCAAACAAAAAGACAAAGCAAGCTAACCTCTTGGTTTAAGTAATGCTGAAAGGAGTTAGGAAAATACAGTCTGAGTTTTAAGATGGTGTAGAGGTCTGGGATTGTTTTTTTAAAAGATGTATGGATGATCTGCCAATAAGGGTCTAAATCACAGCCATTCTGCCAGCAGAAGTAACAGCAACCATAAGACTTCTCTTCAACTTCTGGACACATTTCACGTTACAGAAAAGGAGAAGGCGGCACAATATTATCAAATGATTTTTCAATTAGGGACGTTAATACCAAATTTAAACATCACTAAACAAGAGTATCCTTACACTGCAGGAGTGGTGGAGAAGTAAAGATTCAGTCTCTTCAGAAATCATCCAGTTTCAGAAAGGGGAAGCAGGTAAGGAAACAAGAAAACCTTCCTGTTCTAGAGACAAAAGATGGGACAGCTTGATAGAAAAATAACTTTATTTACAGAAGGGCAAATGAAATCTACAATGTTTTCATAGCCTGAAAATCACTGTGGTTAGAGAAGTCTGAAGAAGCTTCTTTATCAACCTTTCTGATGAAAGAATCAGAAAGGTATGTAACAAAGATCCTGGAAAGCAGCAAGTTCTCTTCAGGCTCTCAGAAGGGGAAAAAACCCCTCCAGTCAGTATTTTCTTGAAATTGATTTCTATAGCAATGAGATTGAAACTCTGGGATGTCCTTAGAAATCAAAAGGGAAATTATAGAGCAAGTTCTCTTCCACACACTCTAGGAACCTCCTAAACTGTTTCCTCTCTGCTGTACTGTATTTCCAGCAGACATCCAGTAAGTTTTATATTGAGAAGTATCTTCCATCTGTTGACCCTCCTAGAACCCACTGCAGGAAAGACAGCATTTTGCCATGCTCCACTACAAGGAGATTCATGTAAGCTGCATTTACACATGCCAGTGGCTTTAATTCAGAAATACTTTTGAGGTTGACTGATACTAGAAAACACTGATGATGTTCTGGATTGGTTCACAGAACCATATTACAGAGGAAGTGAAGAATGAAGCTACCTCCTTTAGAAGTTCTAGGAACTACATAAAATTGTCATGGAATTGAAGTATGTGAAGCTGCATACATATTAATTAGGATAGAAATCAAGCTGCCAGAAAAGAACGACCAGTTTGGATCAACATGTGAGAGAGCAGGAATTTGTGAAGCAGCTTGATCAAGTGAAGAGAGCCCAGTTTCACTAGTTCAACATTACTGAAGGGCTGTACTGAAGGTTAAGTCACAAAAGGCTCTAACAGTAGCCCATACAGTGTTAAGGGGAAGGAAGCTGCACGTATCCAAATCCTTTTTGGGATGTGTGTGCTTCTGTAAAGAAGCTAGGGCCTTTAGCATTTATGATCCTTTCCTTTTCTCAATCACCATCACCCTTTTGTACATTTCATGTTTTTATAGGGTTGTCCACATTGTTCATGGAAGTGATCCAGTAACAGTGACAGAAGCAAGTAGGAAGAATTAAGTATCCCAACTGGCAACTGGGAAAGCTGAAGGAATACTCTGCTGTATTTATTCCTTTTCCTGGCCTGATATAATCCCTCTGAACTGGGGCAAGCTGTGATTACCCTGCTGGTGAGAGAACTCCGGCTGTACTGAACACTCAGAGAAACCACCCCTTGCACAGGTCAAAAAGTTTAACACTTTGAAGTCATGAATCATTTCCATCTTGCCCTTCTCTATGGCAGACTATGCAGAACTGGGAGTAACCCCACTGGTATTGTTTTTCAGGAACTTGAGCTCTGATGAGTTTTCCCCATAAATACTGCAGACCAAGAACAAACATGATAGCGCAAAGGACACACTAATGGATGATAAGGGAGAAAAGGAGATGCTTAATCTAATTCTGCAGTGCCCTGAGAATTTTGTGTCTTGTGGTGATTTATGATGGTAGTCTATTCCCTGATCCTCTGCTTTATGCCCAAAAATGGGTGCCGTTTCTTTAAGGTCGGTGCAGAGGAGCAGGGAGTCTTGGGCTCTTCAAAGCCTCAATCCCCAGGCATCCAGGGTACCTCGGGGGTCTGGTTTATTTTTTTGCTTGGCCAGCTTGATTTTTTTTTTAGCCCAGGCAAGAAGTTTTTTCCCTTTCCCTGGCCTTGGATAAGCTGCAGCAGCAATCCTTCAGCAACTTTTTGGAGGTAAACTGGACAGTTTGTTTAATTCTGAGACCAGAGATAACAGGACCTGCAGGACAGGAGTCAGTCAGGACCAGTGGGAGTAGAGGGGCCACTCTGTCTCGACCCCAGACCTCAGAAAAGCTGAGCTGGTGAGAGAAAGCACACCAACCCCACCTGCTTCACCTGCTGTGAAGAGGGAACCAACACCAGAGAGTCAGGTTCCCAGCTGTTTGCCCAAACTATTGTTTGAATCTCCTGTTTGTTTTTTAGGGATTTTTCCCTGAGAGAGGAGCTGCTATCTTCTACCAAAAGGTAGGTAGGTGGTGAGCCGGTGGGTTTTTTTTCCCTTTCCCTGGCATTTTGGGTTTTTGTTCTGGTGTGTGTGGGGGAGCAAGGTCTGACAGTTTAATATCTAACATTTATTTACCTTTTTCTCATGCCTTGTGGGCATTCTGTTTGTCAGTAAACGGTTCGGTTTTTTTTTTCCACTTTCATCCACAAGTATTCATTTCCTATTGGCAGAAAGGGATTGTTGGAACCCTTTTTAGAGGAGGCGACTCATTCCGAAGTGTTTTCTCCTAAACTTGTCTCTAAACTGAGACATTGTGTTATAAGCATCATCAAAAAGATACATATCCATCTGGATGTACAGCAAATAAGAAAAAGCAACCCCAAGCTGTAACCTTGTTAAAGGGCAAATGGACAAGACTTCCAAAGCAGAGTTTTCACCTTCATATTTGAGAACAACCCTGTTACCTCAGAACTAGTCATGCCAAATTCTCTTGTTCTTTTATTCCAGCTTGGAGCAGTCAGATACGTATGTGGATCCCTGGTTCAAGGCAAGTCAGAAACTTTGCTACAATACTTAAAACTTTCTTAAAACCATCTGTTTTACTGAACGGTTGAATGGATCTATAGGCAGAGTCATTGGTGCATTCTGATGTGCATCTAAACATACAAATGCTGTACATTATAGATAGGCAGCTATAAGCTCTAGGAAAAAATACCAGAAGACATTAGAAGTTGGATTTAATGATTGTTCCATCCTTTAAAAGCTCTCACAATCACTAGAGTATTCATAGGCACAGATTAAAGAAGGAAATCAATGAAGAAGGGCATCCCAGTACACAGTTGTTATGCATCTTCCCAACAGCTCTATGAAGAAAAAGCTTCTTGCAGGATCATAGATGAATCTAACAGATTGTCAAATTTCAGCCGTCCTCCATGAAGTTTAAATAAAGTCTAACCAACTATGTCAGACAAAGACCACAGGCTGCTACTAGCATTAGTATGCCAATATGGCATCATGTGCTTCTATAGATTATTTTATGGATGTGTATATGTATAAAAATGAAAAAAAAAGTAGGTTTCTATCTATTCATAATCCCAAAGCTGGTAAGATTTTCTAAGATGCTGCATAGCTGCAAAGTAATACTCCAAAACCTTCCTGCTCATTTTAAGTCCTATACATGACAAGACCCTCAAAAGTCAGCCCCCTAAAATGGATTTGTCCGTCTTTCAATTCAGCACTACAAATTACTCAGTCAAACTGAAAATACTGGGTGTGTAATCAATCCCAGCCCTTGCTTATGCTTTTGCAGGATGGGTCTTGTCCCTGGCTCTGCAGCAATATCAGCTCAGAATTCTCAAAAATGAAAGGAAGATTTGGGAACCAGGGAAAAGAAAGTGTGCACTAGAAAAGGAGAGATATTGGAGTAGTTATGTGATTTCTTTTTATTTAACCAAGTTTAATAACCCATAATACCAAGCGTGAACAAAAAGTCTTCAGAGACAGAGATACAAGGTAAAGTGTGCACTTAAGTTGCATTTTCCATAAAAGAGAAGTTCACAGTGTTGCCAAAAAGATTATGATAAAAGAACAACACAATTTCTTATCAGAAAGAGAGAAAAAAAAATAGAAACTACACACTATTTCTGACAAAAGAACTGAACTCTCCATTGGAGAGATATTTTAGAATAAAGTTTTGTGCTCAAATTTAACACCAGATGGCCATTGTGCACACGAGGGAGTAAAATTACCTAAAAATATCTAAGGTTACTTCCTACCTAGGTAAAATAAAAGAAGGACCTGGATCCATTTAGAAGACTTTTTTCCCTAAACTCAGAAAAATAAAAGGCCATGGAAACCATGCTTTCAAGAGCTTGTGAGCAAGTAAAAAACTGAATTCTCTAAGTCTGCTGCAATTGGCAAGTTTAAGCATATTTAGGTTAACCAATATAATTTCTGGTTAGAACAAGTTCGCTATCAAGAAAGAAATTTGAACGAACTCCTATCTCTGTGCCAGGGCCAGTAATTTCATTATCAGTGGCAACTGTCAATATCTGGTTTCTGTTCTGCCTGCTTTGTGCTATCCTCAGGGAAAGCTCCAAACACACTCCTGCTGCTCCCAAAGGCATACAGCAGTCACCATTCCCCAGAAGGTCCCACATGACTCACTGCAGCAACCAGGGCAGCAGCAATGTTCTCATATGCTCTTAAAAGAAGCATAACACTCATGACATAAAGTGCAAACACACAAAACTGAAGTCATCCAACACAAAAATTGCTATCAGTGGAAAGGATTCAGAAACCAGTGGGTCTTAGGAGTATAGAAGTAACACAAGACAGATTAAATCAAGTCTGAAGTGCAGTCATATAGCTGGGAATAAGAAGATTTCAACTGTAAATCAGAGGGTTATCATTTGAAAGCAACAGAAGAGGAGAAGGAATTAGATCTATCAGACCACCACTGGCATCAACAAGAGGAACCCAAGAAAAAGGAAGAAGTATTTTTTTGTTAAGATGGTAAATTATTCCTTCCTCTAAACAAGATCCTCTTGAAATATCAACAAGAATAAATTGTCCATATGTAAGAAGAACAACACAAGCTGAGTTAAGAAAAGGCTTTTTCAGGAAACAGGAAGACTGGGGAACATCTTTAATATAGGAAACTGTATGAATTTAATTTCTAAATTTATCAAAATAAAAGCTGAAATACTACAGGACTGCTGTCTATAAATGTATAGCATAAACACCCATCAGAACAAAAACAGACTGAGCAGCAACACAGTAAACTTGCCACAACTAAAGATCAGAAAATAAGTTACTAGCTGTCAGAGGACAGATGTTAACAATCTTGCAGTTACTCAAATTATCAGAAATATTATTATCTTAAAGAGCACACAAGGGCCTACCAAAAGAAATTCAAGTCCTGTAGAATACATAACTAAAAAGTTTCCCAGTTTTTGGGAAACTACATCTGTAAAATTCAGTTCAAGGTTCTCTCTAAAAAAACCCTGTTACTCCTTCAGAGTCCCATTTAGTAAATCTTGGGAATCAAAATTACCAAATTGAGCCATTAAGCAACCAGTCAACCAAACTCCTAACCTTAAAGAGGCCAGAAAGAGATAACTGAAGTTTTAACTGCAATATAATGACCAAGATGATGAAGTCCTGAATTTTTTTTTGTTAATGGACTCCCCTCTCCCCTGTATTTTTTCTAGAGACCCTCCAAGTTTCCTGCTCTGGTAGAGAAGTAAAAACCTATATACAGGCCTCAATCTCCCAAGAAATTGCCTGAATTTATAATGTAAGTAAAATAAATTTTCTAAATAATTGAGGTATGTTCTATCATCCATTACAACCTTAAATATCAAGTGATTTTAGGTGAGGGTTAGAACCATGACAATACCTTCCAATAGAAGCAAGACTGTTCTTACTTTGGGGACTGGACTTACAAGCTCATTTTGACAGCAGTTAGTAATCTGAGCAATTTAAAACCTCAACTTCTGCTCCAAAAGAAATCCAGTAAAAGGAAATGTTTGTTTTAGGGGAGATTTCAGTAACGTGTTTTGGGGAAGCTTATTGGTTTGTCTTTTTAAAATGCTCCAGTGCTTTTACACAGGTACTGAAAACAAACCTTTGAAGTGTAGAGGTTACCAAACATAACAAAAAGTTTACATGTAAAAGATAAGAATGGTATAGGTTATTTAATTTCTGTAAGTATCATATTCATTTCTTCTCAGTTATGCAAGTGGGGCTAGCAAAGATCACGTTCTTTGTTTCATGTAATACACTAATAAAATAAATATTACTTGTAACAAAGACAGGAGTAGGGTACATTCTGACACTTTAAATCTGCAGTCTGCCAGAGTGACCTAGCAAGAGCTGATAAAAAAGTACCTCTAGGTAAAGATACCTCTAATGTATTAAGATTTTGAATGTGATAATTCCATTCACATATAATTTGATATTTAATTTGAGTTCCTTTTCAACAGTAAACATGTAACAGGGGTAAGTATCTACAAAGCTGTCATTCCACTGTAGTTTAAACAAAACAGGTCTTTTGTAAAAGTCTGTTCTATTAGCTAATAAAACCTATCTACTTTCAGATGTCATTCTATTAAACAGAACTGGAGCACAAAAAATGTTACCATGGTAGCAATTTCTTCCTAAATTTTAAATTAACAAACTCTCATAAAACATATATTACGGCATAAGGATCATCTGTTAGCAAGCACATATACTTCACTGCTTTGAATCTTACCTAGAAATCTCTGCTTGGGAATTCTTCTCTCCGTCAACTGTAAATGGTGATGCTCCAGTTAATAATTCATACATAAGAACACCAACACTCCACCAATCAACAGCCTATAGAGCAACAATAATTATGTATGTTATTAAACACTGAGGTAAAATTGTTAACAAAAGAAGGAACAAAACAATCCTCTTAGAAAGCAACTAGCATAGGAAGAACCTACCTATCAATACAAAGGCAAAATGGGATACAATGAAGCATAAACAACTGTTGTACTGATTGAAGGTATTTTCTGTGATAAATTAATTTTATATTGAAATCTCTCCACTGATTTCTTCAACTTATTTCTCAATCTGAACTCTTTCCACTGACTATCCTTTTGTTTTCCTGCCAAAATTCATTTTTATTTTTACCATTGTCACGTGATACGAATTCTAATATGTACTCGAAATAACAGAGGAACGTAAGGCTTTCTAAGAAGTAGTGGAACTTGAACTTTTATGAGATTGAGAACGAAATTAAGGAATGTTCAAAAAGCACAATTTAAGATCACAGGCCACAGTTAATCCAAGCACCTGAAAATGCTGTGGAATCATAGAATAGTTTGGATTGGAAAGGACTTTAAATACCATCTTGTTCCAACTTCCTGCCATGGACAAGGACACCTTCCATTAGATCAGGTTGCTCAGAGCCCTGTTCAACCCGGCCTTGAACATTTCCAGGTACAGAGCATTCACAACTTCTCTGGGCAACCTGTTCCAGTACCTCATCAGCCTCACAGTGAAGAATTTCATCCTAACATCTAATCTAAACCTCTCCTCTTTTAATTTGAAGCCATTCCCCCTTGTCCTGTCACTACATGCCCCTGTAAAAAGTCTCTCTCCATCTTCTTGTAGGCTCTCTTCAGGTACTGGAAAGTTGCAATTAGGCATTCTCCATGCTGAACAATTCCAGTTGTCTCAGCCTTTCCTTATAGGAGAGGATCCCTCTAATCACCTTGGTGGCCCTTCTCTGGACTTGCTTCAACAGGTCCATGTCATTGCTGTGCACAGAACTCCAGAGCTGGATGCAGCACTCCAGGTGGAGTCTCAACAGAGCAGAGCAGAGGGGAAGAATCCCCTCCCCGGCCCTGCTGCCCACGCTGCTTTGGATGCAGCCCAGGACATTTGCCTCTCTGGGCTGTGAGTGCTCATAGCTGGGTCATGTCCAGCCTCTCATCCACCAGCACCTCCAGGTCCTTCTCATGAGGGCTGCTCTGACTGTTCATCCCTCAGCCTGTGTTGATACCAGGGATTGCCCTCACCCAGGTGCAGCACCTTGCACTACGTCTTGTTAAAACTCATAAGATTTGCATGGCCTCTCCTTGAGTTTATCCAGGTCCCTCTAGATGGCATTCAGTTTTTCTTTGCTGTCAATAACAACAACAACAAATTTTTCATGTTTAATTATCTGTACCACTACTTGTCTATTTAAGATCCTGAAATTTTTCTCTTAGGTAGTATCTGCTTCTGTCAGATATTCTGAACCTGAGAGATTTTTAAGGAATCTGCTTAAAAGCACAGTTCTTTCCTGCTAGTAGATCTATGACATTTCCAACCTTGAACACATTTTCAGCCAGTTCATGTTTCACTTGTTTGATGCTTCACCCAGGCAAAGCTTTCAGAAAAACCATGTCTCCAACATCCTACTGCTGCAATGGATCATGGGTAAAACAGTGGTTTTCTTTGTTAAAGAACTTTAGTAAGGATCTAGCACAGGCCTTGTTACTCCCACTTTGACAATTTACTGAATTTTGGCTCCTGTTACCTTCCCTGCTATCCATTTTGCACAGGCAGCTCCACATGGCACAGGCACTGTTCAGTTATGGTCATCCAGTGCCACCGCTGCACCTCACAGGCCTTACAGAGATGGACTGTGGCAATGCCTGGGATATTTGGCTTCCCATATACTAATCATATTATTCATATCTCATAACTTACAAAATATTTCTCTCTTTCAAAAGGAAGAATGCTACTATGAATAATAAAGGAAGCAATTTAGTCCTTTCAACAAAATTAATTACAGGTGTTTGAGTTTCTTGGGTTTACAGCCATGAAATCTGCAAATCAATGAAACTTCTGCTTTATTTGTGTTGGCAATATTAACACAATACAGGAAGACAGCTAGTGAAATCATGACAATTTGGCCACATATTTTATTTTGTTTTGCTTCAAAACACACAGAATCTGATGTCTCATATATTCAGCCAAGAGTGTCTAGAAGAACTCGCTGAAGAAGTCTCTGTACTGTTACTAATTATTTTTGCAAATATATAATTCTCAGAGAAAATCCCAAAGAATTTCTTCTTGGCATGTGTTTTTCCAAAAGAAAAGGAGGATCTGCAGAATCAGAAATCAAACTTAAAAAAAATAAATACTGAAATACTAGAGCAAGTCCTTAAGACAAACACTGCAATCATCTAGAAGAGATTACAGATGATAAATATTGACTAATGAGACCACAGCATACTAAAGCAATCTCATTTTCTCCTTTTGTAAGATCTTTGAGTTGCTAGATATGCAGTAAGTATAAAATACACTAAAAACCTTCTAAAATGACAATATATGATACTGCCAATGGTAAGGTAGTGAGTGTTTGCTGTAAACAACTAACATCACACGCATAACTGCAAAATCACCCCATTGATCAGCTAACATGCACCATCAAACTCTGAAGCTATTCCTTATAAAACACTGTATGACTCTGCACAACATCTGATGAAGGTATCAGACAGAACCAAAGGTAACAGAACAGAGATTCCTCTTTAAGTCACCAACAAGACTGAATTTGTAAGCTTTGAGAAGCCAGAATCATAATTCAAGGTGACTGAGAAATTGGAGAGATCCTCTGGAGGTGGAATGACTAAATTAAGAGAATGCAGGAAAGAGCTTCAATTTGCAAGTTTTTCAAATGCCATTTTTAATAGCAACCGGGCAAGCAGTACAGTAGAAAAAGATGAAGAGGTTATAGTGGAATTCAGGGTAGGTGTGAGACAATGACTAAGTGAGAAGACAAACCACACTCTATTTTATGTGTAGTAGAAGAATCAGGGAAGTCATTCTGCTATACTTCAAACTGCCAAATCCCAGCTGTGCCCACTACAGTGCTCCCTAACTGAAGGTAAACTCAGACCAGAAGAGACACAGAATGCATAGAGAAGAAAAAGAACTCTCAGGCAAAAGTCAGACTTTTCCAGTTCTTAGACAGGCTGCTACAAAAGGAACCACAACCAACTACATTCCATGATCCACAACAGAAAGACAAGTCAATTCAGTCTACAGCAAAAAACCACAGAGATTAAATATTCTCCAAAACTTCCCAGTGTAGTGAGCAATCAGAATAAATTATCTAGGAATATTGTAGAATTATTTTGGAGAATAGGATTTTTTGTTTGTTTTAAAAATCATCTGTTAATTATTGTTGTCTTGATCTTGTCTACCAATTACCGACACTTTATTGTGTAATAAAACTTGAGTCGCAAGCCAAACAATTAATTTTTACAACATGAGAACACTTATAACATTAATAACCTATCCCATACCTCAATAAGGAAAACAGATTTCTCTGATGACCAATTTAAAATGTGTATCAGAATTAGCCACAAACCAGTCACTTTCCACTCAGACCTAGTTTTTCATGCAAAGGCAAATAACTGTCAACTAAGTTTATTGTCCCACAGCATATTTAGAACACATTTTGAACAGAACACAAATAAGCCTCAATACCTTTATAAATATGCCCTTTACTTCAGAAGAGGAAAATACATCAACATACAATTGAAGACACAGGAAATAATCTATTTTAGGACAACCTAAAATAACACATAGTTAAATAAGATAACATGTCATATTTTACAAATATCACTCAAACTGAGCTACATGTTGACTGAAGAATTAGTTTAATTTTCAGTAATAAACTTAGAACATACCTTATCATGTCCTGTGTCTCCTCCTCTTACAATATCTGGAGCCATATATTCTATGGTTCCACAGAAGGAATATGCTCTCTCGTTCTAGAAAAAAAAAAAATTTACATCAAACAATTATATTATACAAGTGATACGGGACAGATATGGCTAACAGTTCCGAGATGCTGGCAGCAATTCTTCTCCAAATAGCTCAGAACTGCTAGCTAAATAATACTCCATCATATGTAGAGATGTATCACATAATGCTACAGAATATTTAGTCTTCTATAAAAAAATAAAATGTCATAAGTTTCTGTTGCAATCTAAGATAAACACACAAAAATTAATCTACTACTATTTAAAAAAACTCTCCCGTAAGTCTAAAATGATTTATACATTTCAGAACTACACAAGATTCCCCAAGTAACACACATATACATTCTGAAGGCTGCAATACCAATGCTCTAGATAACAAATGAAACTTTTCATTTAAAAGGGAATTTCATCATAAGACGTACAATTTGACTAAATTGGATACAAGATCCTTTGGGTTCCCCATACTTAAGAATTTGTTATGACCTCTAGAAAAGTTGTTTTCTTTCACAACAAACACATATATAAAAAAACAACATTCTCTCAAGAGGAGACTTGGAGAGAGACAGGACAGAGAAAGGGAAAGGCAGACAGTGTTGTAAATTTAATTTTATTCTATGCACTGAATTATTCTCTTGACTATGTTCAAAACTAAGCTGCTTTCACAGGCATGTATAATTGTTCCCTGGTAGCGATTTACCTTTGAGGTCAACATGAGGTCATGCTGTACCTTGCTAATGACGAAAGCACATGTGTTTGGGCCATGCAACATTGTTCCTCCCTTATCCTTCATGCTTCTAGCATTTTGGGGAGAGATCCTGATAGGTCCTTTAAAGAAGAGTGTTCAAAAAAGCAAATATTTCAAAAGTCAGGTTTTACATTTGTAGATTCAGATTTGGAGTTTAAAACAGGTGCTATATAAGAGACTACACTAATGAGAAGAAGCTTCTAAAAGTAGAAATAGTGCTCTGTGCTACCCTAAGGCATAAAAATTAAACAGTCCAGCAGCATATTATTCAACTGTATTTCTTAAAATACATATACTGTGACTGGTTTTTTGGGGTGAAATCCTGAGTTCAAAATAGTTATAAGCCCTCATTTTGTTCAAATATTAACTTGAAATATTAACTTCTGAATCAAAACCATGTAATAATGAACTTTTCATGATTCTACTTTCTTTTGACACAACTATTGTTTCTCTTTGATAATCTTTCCCAGTACCTGTTTATCCTAAAGAAATATAGTGTGATAAAAAGCATAAACAAAGAAAAATGTCAGAAATCCCTAGACAATCTAAACTTACTCAAACTCTCTGTTCTTTTTTCCTTCAGCTGGGAGGGAGGGAGGGACGAAGAATGGGGAAAAGGAAGGGGAGTGGAAAACGCAGAAAGAAACTGTTCTTCACTTGCTACCTCTCCAAAGAGTAAAGATTATGCAGCCAAAGTGAGATATCAAGACAACTGTCTGAAAGCAAAGCACTCTGACTCCAATACAGATTGACACAGACTTGCCTTCATAAAAAGTTCTGACTTCAAAACAGTTGAAGTCATAAAATCCAGATACTTCTTTGTTAGAAACCTCTGTTTATGTTGTGGTTTATTAAGTTAGAGGCTTCATCAATTACACCTAGCTGCTACTTAAACACAGGTTTTACAGTATGAAATTTCACTAGGAACACTTAGGTAAATTTGTCACTGTTAAATATGCCTCTTACAGGATGTCATTAATAGTTTCCTCTGTTATGCACTACATGTGGGTTTAAAACCATTTTCAAAGAATGTTATCTCCAATAGCAGTTTTATTTTCTGTCATTTTCTGGTCTCCTGGGTACGTGAGAGACAAGGATATAGTGGAGAGAGTCCAGTAAAAAGAACCATAAATTTGATGAAGGGAACCTATGAGGAAAGGCTGAGAGAGCTGGGACTGTTTCACCTGAAGAGGTGAACCTGAAAGTTCAGGGAGATCTCATCAATGTACAAAAATGCCTGAAGGAAGTATGCAAAGAAGAGGGAGCAAGGCTTTTTTCAGTGGTGCCTACTGACAGGACCAGAAGAGGAAACACTTTTTTACTGTGAGGGTGACTGAGACGAGGCACAGGCTGGCCATGAAGGTTGTGGAGTATCCCTCCTTGGAGATAATCAAAAGGCTTCTTGCGGGCAACCAGCTCTAGGTGACTGCATTTGTGCAAGGGGTTGGGCAAGCTGACTGCCAGCAATCCCCTCCACTCTGTGATTCAGAGTCACAGTAAGCTGTATTTCAACATTCATTTGTGAAACCACAACCAAATCCTATTTTGTACTCCCTCCAAATTTACATTTCAGCATCATTCCTGAATGTTTATGCAATAATATCTTTCAGTAAAGGTAAACAAAGTGGCTACTTCAAACCAGTTAGCTTGCTTAAGAGAGCGACAACTTGTCATGAAGCCACTGATAAGGGAATTTTGTTACGAGTTCTCAAATAGTCCAAGATAGATACATTCACATGGACAGCCAGGCAGTTCATTTTGTTGAACTGTCTTGGTATTAAATAAGAAAACCAAGTTATATTTCCCAATTATTTTTTCTTCCAGATGAGCTACACACTGACACAGTGGCTGTCCCAGTATGTATTAACAGACTGTTTCTAATAAATGCTGTAGCACTACACACAGGGTAGATATATAAATTTCCCCACACCAGCTACAGCAGTATTAAAAAAGAGAGCGCACTGCATTCTTTCCAAGTTCCCTGCTATCATTCTGACTGATCTAAGCAGCCTAGTGAATTTTAACTGCTTTAACTTGCCAGGGCGGTTTCAGTACAACCCCACATAATTTATTTTAACGTCCCATTTTCCTTTTCCTTCATCAAAAAAGAAAGGGCACTGAGCAGCTTTCATACAGAGTGTTAGAACCCTGTGACATCCGAGAGATGTGTAAGGCAGATTACCATTTGTCCTGGAAGACAGCACTTCACGAAAAAACCCCTACTTCAGAACAGTGTCTTCTTTGCTAAGACTATGTACCCCAACCTGGGCAGCTTGACCACAATTACACCAACTGCAGAGATCAAAATACCTAGCTCCAAAAATCAATAAAAAGTGCTGACAGAAGGATGGCAATCTTGCACCACCATGTTCTTGATGATCTTGTGGTATCGTCACTCTGCTTTATAACCAAAGAATGGTAGGCAGGCATTTGAAACTATCTGAAAATGGAGAAAGCATGTGTGCAAAGTTTTCTCCTCAATGACAGAGAGGTCTTATGCCTTCAGAGTTGTCTAATGACCTCCTTCAACAAATACAATAAAGCACACTAACAGCAACAAAAAAAGCAAAGGGATCAAACTGCATTTTGCTGCAGAGACTAATCACACTCACCACATTTACAGGAAAAGCCTGACTGATGGAGAAACAGTCACTACTGTCATAAAAGGATGTCTCCTTTAGAGCATACATACTAGCCTACAATAATACAAATTCAGTTTACCAACATGTGCAAGGGTAGCTCAGACAGTTGTTAAGTCTTGCAACTGCTCAACAGGTCATAACAGCATGTGGGACAAGAACTGCGATTCCAAAGTGAATCACAGGAATCAAATGAGACTTCAAGACAGCCAAGGTATCACTCATGCTCAACATGCTCTCAAAAGGCTCATCTCTACTGGGCCAAACTGTCTTTTTGCAGCCAGCTCTGTGGAAAAAGGGCTACTCCATTACGTCTGATTTAAGAAGATACTGTGCTGGAAGGACGGTGTTAGTTCCCAGTGCCACAAAACTCACACAGCCCAGAAGCATTTTAAAAGTCTGATTCAATGTCCTAAGACATCCAAAAAGGGCAAGCAATCTGGGAAAAGAAATAGTGACACAGATTCCGGATGGGTGTTTCCCAACACATTGGAGGTGAAGGCCTTGCAATTCTTCTCAGAAAAGAGGACCTGATCCCAAGGAACTGTTACACAGTATTATAACTCCTTCAATAGGCAGAACATCATTAGTTCAGGGCCTCAACAAAATCTAATTTATTTCCCTATGGAAATAGAGATCTGTGTAATTGAAAAGTGCATTTAGAGTATCTGGCTTAGAATACTGAGGCATATTCCAAGTACACTGTTCTGCATATGTGCACAAGACTAAGGGGAACATCTATTTGCCATACAAATACTGCTCTGGGAAAACACTTCAGAGCTTGAGCAATTGTGATTTTAATTCCAAAGTGTAAATGCAGGTGTGGAAAGCACTCAAGTGTCTTAAGACAGTTACTTTGCCATTTGAAGATGTACTATTTAACATTTAAATATACAGCCTTTGAAGTACTTCTTTGACTCGATGAGCTTCATCTAAACGATATGTGCCACCACTACTCCAACACACACTTGAGTCATAAAACCTTATGGCTTATTTAATTCACAAGTCTTTATGCAAACATTATTTAGACAGAGGATTAGCCAGGTATTCACTGAACCCATTCTTTCCAGCACTCAAAATTAGGACCCACTTCTCCAACTACATGAAAGGTCATCTTTGAAACACAACAGACTGCTTTCTGTTCTCTGACTACTTACTGTACAAATACTTTGATCTCAACTGAGCTAGACTACTACCTGGAACATCAGATAGGACACATTCTGAAACTGCAATACTATCATATTCCTTCAAACCACGAAACTTGACTCCTTAAATGCATTTCGTAACTTGTAAAAAGTAAAAAAATAAAACCAAAGCTACTCTTCCCTAAAAGTTCTTTAATAGTGTAAGTATTCTCTGATAGGAATTCCTTGTTATTCAAAGAGACGGTAGGATAGGGTCAAAAGGCTTGGTTAAAACCTAGAGCAAATAAGTTCTAGTATAAGAATTTCAAGAAATTTATGTGATATAAGGGAAAGAACACTTACCAGCTATTAAATTGGCTTGGACTAACTTCCTTGCGTTCCATATTCACATAAAATATTCTAGGAACATTATCACATAGCTTAAAAATTGCTCCTTTAATGAAGTCAGCATTTAAAAAAAGACAACAAAACCAAAACCTAGAAAACTAAGTGCTGTTGGGCCAAGAACACAAAGGCCACCTCTAGAGCTGGAGAGTCAGAGGTACAGTCTCCGGTGGCATGTATGCCATCTGACAGGAATAACTACGGCTGGCTAGCACCTAGCACCATGGAGCAAGAGGGTGCAATGGCACAGAAGGGAACCAGGTAGCCAGACAGAAGCTCCCTGAAGGCATTCAGGGCTGCTCTGATGATTGACTCCACAAGTCCAATGAGAAACTCTCCAATCCAGACAAGAATTATTTACTGGTTCTCATCATGTTTTTGTTATGGAGAAGTAATAGAATTACCATGCATGTTTTTGACTGGGTTCTTCTATGCTTTTCAGCAACATTCTTACAACATTCCTATGCTCGTCTGTTGCTCTTAGTTGGCAAATTAAATTGCTTCATTCACTCAATCTGACCTCATCATTATGAAGGCTTCAAAATGTTATGACCTAGCAAGAAAAGAGGAATACTTCTCTCTTGGAGGTATTCTGAAATGGCATAACATGTTTAAATAATGTGTTAAATCTAATACAGGTATGGACTTTCCATTTAGTCAAGGAAAATTCCCCCCTTATTGCATGGGTAGTAAAATTCTCTATACCAGCTTTCAGATCAGGTTTATAGATGACAAATCAAACTTATGAAAAATCATAATTTACCTAAAATTCTCTGCATAGTGGGGCTTCTCTTTTAGCAATCACCGAACATATACTTCATATGCTGGAAAAATGAAGAACTGCTTGCAAAGTTCCTCAAATGTCTATTTTGTGGTATCATTATTAATATACTAACTGCACCTAAGAAGAATTCTATTTCTTAAGTAGTGCTTCATGCAAATTCTGAACAGGAAACACACAGATCAATTTCTAGGACTTCTCATACGGTCTTAACTTTGTGTGGCGAAGACCACTCTTTCTATTGCATTCAGCTACATGAGCCTAGCAGGAAAGTCGGTCCTGTTAAAAAGACATAAAAAGTTTCACTCTCTCATGAAGGTTCAGTGATGGCAATGGACATCCCTAATACCCTTTCATGGAAGGCTTTATTAAAGAAAAAATATGCTCAGGAGAGTAATTCTGTCCCAAAAGATACCAAGTATCTTTTGTATCTTTGTAACTTTGTAACTGCTCCCAGCACTAATTTAAATCGAACGTATGGAAGTCCCAACACTCTGCATAAATACTCGCTGCCTGGCTAGGACTGCAGCACTTCACCCAGTGAGGAAGAAGCCATCCCAAATGAAACCTGCATGTTGCACTTCCACAGAAGGTCTCACTCAAAGAGGGTAAGGCAGAAACACAGACTCCCAATTCAGAACTAGAAATAGCAGCAAGAAGCAACAGTACCGGAAACACTAAATAGGTAGTGAATCTTCTTGAAGAATAATGCTAGTGTGTTTTTGTGAGGTTTCTGAAATGTCTTTGTGTGCCTATTTATCAGTATCAATATAATACAAATAGCTTCAGCCACAATGGTATGGCCATTGACTCTTCTATTTTACGGTTTTACCGATTTCTTAGTTAACAAGGAAGAACATTTTAAACAATATACACTAAACTGTCCCTTCTAATAATTTTATTTTATTCAATGCATATTTGGAAATTGACAGGAGAATCATTCATTCTACTATTTTTACAAGGCTGCTGAAGAAAAAAGTAATTAGTTAAGAAATAAGCAAATTCAGACAGCAAAGGTGAGAAAGAATATATAATGCAACTGTATTCAGAAGTAAGACTTAATTGGGTGTATGGGCCCATCTAAAGAGTTTCACAGGGTATCAAATTAGATCATTTTCTTGTCCTTTCAACAGCAGCATAAAATCCATTTCTTAGTCTCCTCAAATGTCTAAAGTGGTAGATCCTTTATAGGCATGAACAGACACCAGTGTTTGTACTGCACCAGAGAACTGTCACTGTTGTTCTTCATTTGATTAATCCAGGGAAACACACTGGAGTAAAACTACCTTCCTTAATTGCTTATACCACTGAACAAATGCTTCAAGTCCCAAGTTGTCTTTCTTCCTTTGTTAAAGGTACTTCAAAGTTCCAGACTGCATTAATTAGACCCTCTCTAAGCTCTATCAGTAGTGTTTCAAATAGCACCCATCAGAAATGAGAAGATGTACCAAAATTTCTAGAATACAAGAATCAGTATCATCGTTGTTCCTATTTTGTACAGCTGTGAGTGTATGTAATCAGAGTCCTGGAAGTCATAACTTACATCTTCACTACAAGCATAAATAGTGAAAGCTTTCCCAGGATATCAATGTCAGGGCCCTGAGCTTATCAACAGGCTCCATAACCTCTTTTACCAATCCTAGGGGTTAAGGTATCTCTGCTTAAGACCAATTCTGACAAAATGCAGCCGAGTAACCTGGGTGGAACATTGTCAGGGGCCTCTTCCACTTTCAGCTGGGAACAGAAGTTAAGGCCCCCATTCTTGAACCTTGCATCAGCTGTGCTGTAGGTATGTCTGTACTCGGCTGGGTACCTCACTGATACTGATCCACCAAATTCAGATCCTGACTTGTCCTCAAGCCTCTCTCCTCACAACAAACTGTTCTGATAACCACTGGACTGTTACCCAAGCCTGTTTTTCTGGCACTAGACTCACTCTGATCTTGCACTACTGGTCAGTGAGCACATTGATCCATACTTGCCTCGCTATCACCCTTAGCTCACATTAATGCAGGGAGCAGTCTCCCCACCCTGCTGCTTCCTGGCAAACTAGTCAAGAACCAGGGTTCCTCCAGGAACAGCTTAAAGGACTGAAGAATTTAAGCAGTTGAAGAGTTCAGCAGTATCACACAGAGTATCTCATATATTAGCTATCAGCAAACTGGCTGCAAGCTACTGATCAAGTGAGACATTAGAGTTCCCTTGGTAAGCTTAATAAGAAAACCAGGACCATAGGATAAATCAAAAGAATACCATCATAACTGAAAATTTACTTGTAATATGTAAAGGCCACATAGCCGAGATGCTACTAACAAGCTCCTCTGCTGAATGGATTTTACATTTCAGAAAACTCACAAGTAAAGACTGAAAAGCCTGAATTCTTGGGAGAAACAGGACCTGTACCTTCAGTGAGCCTTAGAAGTCAGCCTACCATAGATATATATCTCAAAAATAAAACTGCACCAAGGAAAAAACCCATCTCCATAGAAATTATCCCTGTAACATTCTTCGTCATTATTTTAATTGCCCAGAATAACAATAACTACATCTTAATTTAGGAAGCCATATGAAAATTGGCAAAAAGACCTCTCACAGTTCCAAGATGGATATAGGTTTAAAATGGGGAAAAAAAATCTTGTTTCAACAAAGTCCTTGCCATACTGACTCATTTCTTGTTTTTACCCACTTTTTTTTTTAAAATTTCAATTATTTTGGGAAACTTATTGGTGGTAATATCCAAACATAACACTGAGTAATTAAGCTGTCCATATCAGAAAGTGTAGCTTCACTCAAAAAGTCTCTCAGCTGAAGACTGTTGTTTCTGCAGCTGTAAACTTCTATTCATGACTAAAACTATAACCTGTGCAGGAGACAAACGAGAAAGAACAAAGATAGGCAAAAAGTTTAGTGGTACACTAGTTGGACTGCTCTGCTGCATATAACAAAATCATAATCAAGACTGTAACAGGAAAACAAAAGCTTAGAATAGAGCAAAAATGGTTGCAATAGGGCAGATCAAAGGTCCACTAGTTTGAAATGTCACCGTATGAAGAATTTTTAAGAAAAGTACAGGGTCATGTGAAATTAATTGAACATCCTATCCTGGTGGCTCTTCCAGCTTGAAGAAGCCATTTAAGTCAAAATACCGTATTGGTTACTAGGCCTCTTGCCACAGCTAGATTAATGACTTCTACCTCCAAAACAGACATGGAATAACGCTACTGAATTTTTCAAGGAAGAATGAGATTTGCCTGCCAGCAGATGCCATCAGAATAGGCAGTTGAAGAGGACAGCAAGGGCAGCTAAACCTTGCACTGTGTTAACCAAGAAATCTGTGACCTCTACCTCTGCGACCCCAGAACTAAAGTCAATGGAAGGCCACACCCTCATCTAATGTCAAGTGGAGATTCAAGAAACCTTTCCACAGACTTTTACAACAGCAATGTTTGGTTTCACAGAGCAAAGCAATTGCAATTCTACAAGGAATCATTTAAACAAGTTCCCGATAATGGATTTTAAAGTAAATAACTAAGAGTAAAGAAAACAAAAGTCTCAATTCTGCAGACAAAAAAATTCAGAAACAACATATTATTGTGTGGGAAGAATGCAAGTATGTACCACTGTCAACTCGGATGAACATTTTGTACTAGGTTCTTCTCAAAATTCCAATTTTTGGAAGGCTTGTTTTCTAAAGCATTGTCTTTTTGAGACGAGAGAGGTAACAGTACCAAGAAAGAACAGTATACAAAGCAAAACCTGAAAAACTCATTTCTTCAAAGAGAAGCAAAATTATAAGGTATGGAAGAGTACTAATTCTGGTGAAGAGTTCTGCTAGCTGTTACTACAAGCCTTCAAAAGTTTGTTATTTTTTTTTTAATAAAGAAAATCATATAGGACATGTCAAATAAACATAGTTTCAAAGAGCTCCCTATGTAAAAGGTAAAGCAGTAAGAGTGGACCATTTTGCTCAAACGCAATCCATCTGGTTCTAAATTAATTTTCATTTGGCTGTGAATCTCTGGTCATGTAAGTTTTTCACACCTGGCTGCCCAAGTTTCATGGAAGTTTCATGGAAGTAAGGTATTTGCAGTAATTCAAAAGAAAAAAAAAATATTTGAGAAAAATGGATTCATGACAATGCGAGCATTTGCCCTCAGAAAGTTACTTGGAAAACAGAATCAGAATTTTTCTGAGTTGACTAGCAACCTAATACCCAATAGAAGATACCAGACTATTTAACACAGAGATTGGTGTTTCTCCCCAAAACGGGATTTTTTTTAAAGTGGTATATTACAATTGGAGAACAGTATCCTTAAAGCAGTCATTGTAAGAAATCATGATCTGTCTTGCAAAAATTCTTACCAGAACTTCAATATTTTGGCATCAAAATCTGGACAGAGACTATTTTATGCTCTGGTCTCTGCATTACTGGTCCATGCTGGAAAAGCACAATCTTCTTTGTGATAAGCACTGAAAAGGGAAACCTCTTGGGCAAAGGCTCAAACAGTCATCTGATCACTGATGACCTGGTTTTGCAACTAAATTCGTCGAGCTCAGTGATGCGCCTGTAGAGTGCTTGGAATGCTCTTAATATTCAATTTCAGGACAGTTAAAACTGAGCCAACTGAAGTACACCAAACAAAGCAAAAATTTTTTGCCATGGTTTCATTTCTTTTTCCAAAACTAATTATCCAGACAGATTTATAATCCATGTTAACTTCTGTGGACTAATTTCACTATTCAGTTTACTCTTACTTTTTTCTCTTTGGAGAAATGTAAATCTACTCCTTATAACTGTTTGTTATGTCTACATCACTGAACAATCCTTTAACTAAAACACAAGTCATCTGAAGTATGGATAATTTTACTCATTTTCGCAAGAGAATGCAGTGTTGGAGGATGTACTGTCTAATTGCAATGATAAGACATTATCACTTTAATTGGACAATTATAAAGGGTCTTTTAAAGTTAAATGCATAGCTAATCTACTAGTTCACTCACATGGGATGACAATTCCTAAAGCACTAAATGAGTCAAGTTGTAGTCACACCTCTCTGTTCTGCACTACCTTTAAACTGCACTAAGAGTGTATTCAAGTCTCTTCCTCGTCCATCAACCAAACCCCATAGTGGACCAACCTCCATTTAATCACTTTTCCTCCAATGAATATCCTTCAAAATCTTTTAAAATTACATACTAATTTTCTTTCCAGAACAAAATGTTCACTCTATCATCAAATAAATGAAATCAAACAATTCAACAGTGAAAAGCATTTGAGAGTTATAACTAAATTTGCAACTCTGATCAAGAGATTTTCAGATAAAGAAACAACAATGTATATGAACTATTCATTCTACACATCAGATAGAAGTACACAGACATCCACCCAATATCTTAGGTTTCAATTCAATCATACCTCATACAGAATATCCACTTTTATATTATTTATTGCTAAGGCATTTGTATGTTCACAGACACACTGTTTGAAAACTGACAACATTCAGTATTAACTATCTAATTTATTTAAACTTCATTAAGCAAACACAAAAACTTCAGAAAAAGCTTCAGCTAATGCAGAAGACATGTACCAATGCAGAAGAATTGAGCACTTCACTATAGTCTGGAAGAAAGTGTACTTTACTAGATTTAATTAAGAAGAAAAACATTAATTATTATGCATGGTCAAATAGATAATTTTTACATTTTTACAGTAATTCAATGCGTGGGTTCATATTATTTTTTCTAAGACATAAATATTTCCATGTATACTAAAATACGATTTTTAGTTTGGTTATAGAACTAAAGGAAATGTGAGGGGAAAGAAAGATTTTAAAAAATGAAGTAGCACTTTAGCAATACACATGAAAATTAAGACCAGACCTGATGAGTAGGTTAAACTGACATTGACCAAATCAAAACAATTCCAGCATAAAAGTAGAGCTATTAATGAGATAAAAAGATAAAAATATGCCTAAGCCACAAGTCCACAAGACAAAGACAACACACAAGAAATACAATGGAAAAAAAACCCAGAAAACAACTTAGGAGTTCTAGGGTTTTTAAAGGTAAATGCATTACAAGACTTGAAAAATAAAACCCAGCACTGAAGTGATTTCACTTGTGCAATGAACAAAACAGCGCTGTAGAAGTTTCAAGTCCTACCAATTCTCCATGTCCAATAATAATTTATATTAATGTCATGTGCAGATGTACTTTGAACCCCAGTTAGGCAAACACTCAGCTGAGATGCATGAAAACATAAGGATAAAATTGTCTTTTTTACCCCAATTTTGTTTACAATTCAGTTGAGATTTAAAAATCATAAACACTAGCTTTAAATTCATTACAGGGTTAAGAATACAAATGCCATAAAAAGTAATACTAAATCTCTTTCAATCTCTTAATCTCTTACTAATTCCATTCTATGGTTAGGCTAGCAAAATGGTAGGTCTTCATGAGCTTTTAAATAAAACTTGCATCAAAAGTAATTACATACTTAAATACCTTGTGATACTGACCTACCCTATGTGAAAAGTCCTTTTTATTGAAGTTCTTTATTCTAGTCAGGTTATTCCCTCTTTTTGCACATAACTAAAAGCATATTGCTTCATTTTAAAGACAAAACAAAGGCAACACCACTGTTGATTCAGTTGTAAAAAATAAATTTCAGGTTTTAGTAAAACAGTAGCATAAAATATTTTAAAGCTCTTACAGCTGCACTGCTTTAACTTGGATGTTTGATTCTTGCATGCTGTTTTCACGTAATAACAGAGAGAATACTTGACAATGCATTCTTCACACTCATGCTTCAGTAGCTGCATGGCAGAAATCAATAAGTTTCTGTTTTCCTACAAGTCACAGGCATTTGCTTCCTTTCACTCAAACAGGGCTTAGGAAAAGCAGCTTCCCACCTCTCCACTGTTGAATAGCCAATCTGCTGTCATTATTGTAGTCCTATTAGATTTATTATGTGCCCAGGTACATGGAAATCTTTAACAGTCATCAGATTACAGCAGAGATAATGAAAACATTGAATCATGATGTTTTCTAGCAAGCATCCCTAACTACAAAACTATCCAAAAGTCATAAATACATGGTGAAGGATTTCTCTCTTATAGGAACTCTAAATATAGTACATACCTCTACTATGATAATTTTTATATATTTTTAATAACCTAAATATATCTTGTTTCAGAAAATCAGTCCAAAGAGGGGGTTACTAGAATAAATTCCACTTGCTTAAGTACACATTTCTAATGGTGAAGTTCTTGCAAGAAGTAGGTGGACCAGGAAAGACGTGAAGAAAGGGAGATAAAGGAAAGTACACTGCTCTGATTAAATTGCAAATGCTACATCTTTATCCGACTTACACAGTTGGTAATTTTATTTCAAAGTGCTACCCTAGTGAGCATGAAAACAGCTATACAGGCAAATTCTACCTGTTGTAAGTACATTGGTTCAGAAGTGTAAGTTTAAGTATCTATTGTAATGAATTTTAAGTGTTCTAGTAGTAGTTCAATTGTCCACAGAGAACACAATATGAAATGTCAATTTCTATGTGTAAATGGGTCATTTCAATCATGGTTAAGTTCAGTAGCTAAATTACAATAGCACGCATGAAAACTTTAGTCAAGTGGAGACAATTTCTTAGATTTTGAAAGCAAACCACACAATTGCAATTACTTTTTTCTAAAATGAAACATGGGAAATGAGGTTTTTTACGGGGAAGACAAATATAAAATGTGAAAGAGAATAAAAGAAAAACTATAGTTAAACGAACACATTTCTAAGGTATATACTGAAAATAGAATGGATTAGAGTCAGAAGAACCAACACTAAATGATGAAGGAGCAAGATGGCTTTATTTAATGACCAGAGAAAGAGGAACCCAATTCATAGTGTGGATAAAGCAAACAGGTATCTCTGACGCCTACCAAGTCCTCCCCTTTCCTTGCACTGCTTGTAAATTGTGTGCCAAAGGTGAGCACAGATGAGGTGTACTTCTTAAAAACAACTGTTTTGAGACTTTAAGGTTTATGACATTCTTAACACAGTGAAGATTTAGGCTTCATTCAACTTTGGCTGTGAGCTGGGAGACTGCTCCTCTTCTCCCTCATCAGTGCAATAATACCAGTACTTTGCTTTGCCTCTCGTGCCCAGCAGAGTTTTTCTCACAGCTCTAAGCAAGTCCCACTCTCCCTAGCCACACCTTTTACTATCATTCTTTCCTGATGAAAACTGCATCTCTCTGTACTTACTCTCTGGCACTGGTGTGGCAATCTGCTGCTAATCCCTTCTCATACCAGTTGAACCTCCTCTTGGTTTCGTGCTGTAACTTAAAAGGAATATACTGACATTATCTCTACTCCTTTCCTGCTTCACGAAGTAAAATTTAATGTCTTTTAAAATGGTCCCTCCTAAATCCTACCAGACTCCATTTGAAATGCAAATATTCTAGAGGAAACTACCAACTATCTATTTTAGAAAACCCTTCTGCCACTTCTAACAAAGACTTTTAGATCTGCAGTCCCAGATTTCAATACTCTGATAGCTAATGTGAAAGCCAAAAACCATCCATTTTAAAATTTTCTCAGAAGTAAAATCCTGCACAATTTTGACTCTCTGAAATCTAAAAAGCCTATTTGGAGACAGAACTGTACCTTACAAATAATTAACAGCTAACATCAACAGTCAGAGATCACTATCTTAGGTACTATGTACGTATTTAGTAAGAGATAAGCTTTTACCCCAAAAGCTTGCAATTAAGCTTATTAAAAGTGACACAAAGACATGAGAAAAAGACAAGATAATAATACATTAATTATTATTAGCATAAAGAAGAGTCATAGCATACCATTTGCCTAGTCATTGCAAAGAATTGGCACAGTCAAGCATATTTTTCAAAAAGCATCTGAAAATGAAAACGTGAGTGGCTTTTCAGATTTATGCGGGTCTTTCCCTTTTCATGTCAAGGTCAGCAGAAGAAAGTATGAAAGCTTTTCAGGGAAAACTAGAACAAAGATGTATGACAACACTGGCAGGCCTAAGACAAACTGAAAGCTCAAAACCTAGTAACACAGACAACTAGATTTTGTTCTATGATGTAGGAGTCTGGAATGCAGGTTTTCCACCCTTCTCAAATGTACTTAGGATTTCAATGAGACTTTGTCATCTTGCTCAATTCTGTCCACACTTACTGGAGAGCCAAATACTCACCTCATCAGTAAGAAACTCCTTACTTAGACCAAAGTCTGTCAGCACCACATGGCCATCAGAATCGAGGAGAATATTCTCAAGTTTTATATCCCGATATATAATCCCCAACTGCAAACAGAACATAAGAAAAAGTATTTCCAAATAGCGTAACCACATCAAGAAGATGTTGCCAAATGCATTTAAATATGAATAAATACCAAAATTCTCCTTGTTAAGGTAATCTGACACATGAAAGTTGCAGCTCACAAAAGACAATTTTTAAAAGCCTTTGAAGAAATAACTTTAAAATTACATAAAAATTCTCAGAAATTACACTATGCATTAATGTCTTAAAATTTAAAAGACATACTGTATATCCCTTGAATCTGAAAGTGACTGAACACTTGCTGTTGAGTGCAAAACTCAGTTCAGCTTTCATTGAGAATGAAAATGGATGCTTCTGTTATATGGTCTAGACATAGACCAGACATATATGCATGCTTGTAATAGTCTACAAATTTACTTCTGAGAACTGTAACACTTTTCATGTCTACAGTTGTGCTAGAATTCTACTACTCAGTTGTGTAGAAACAAGGATAACTGAATAATACCACCCAAAACTTGTTCACATTCACTACAAATTAGTTTTACTGATATATACTGTTTCCCAAGGATTACTAAAAAAGAACAAATCATTTGTCAATAACACTACTCTTCACCCTGCAGACAAAAATTTGTAGCCTTAATCTGGTGCTCAAGGAGGGACACTTCATGCGGATTATTTCTAATTATACAACTAATGTCCCATTGCTAGATAAAGTTATTTCCAATTTAAAACAATCTAAAACAATAGTCCTCCTTACTAACTTTATACGATATAAAAAGAATACAGCTGTAAGTCCTCAAAATCAGCACCAGAATGAGGTTACTTTACCTTGTGGAGATGTTCAAGTGCCAAAACAATTTCTCCAATGTAAATTTGCACCTCATTTTCTGAGAATCTCTCTCTGTGTGAAAGATGAGTAAACAATTCTCCTCCATTTATATAGTCTAAAAAATAGAACAAAGAACCTTATAATTTTACTTTCCAACAATTTTATTTTCTCATTGGAATATTATTAGGTACCTTGTAAGCTATTTAGTAACGCATTTCACTATCAGACGCTTTTACTTTATTGTAGTTCACTAGTATTTCATCATGCTGTACAATACCCAATTTCTTTCTTAAAGGACTGAGGGAAGAACAAGACTCACTTTTGAATAAGCAGCAAAATCATAAAATAACCCTCAACTATTCCTAAATTATAAATCAGTTTTTTAGTTACTTAGGAATATGAAAAGAAAGAAATACAAATGATAGCTACAAACAGAACCCTTGCAGACTCTCATGAAATACTCTGATGAGCAACAAGGCAGACTGACATAAAAAAAGGCAATTCAGAAAACAGGTATTAGGGGAAATAATCAACTATGGACAATTACAAAATTTTCCCTTCACAAGGGAAACCTTGATGGCAAAACTTACTGGAGGAGATTATTTCCACATACACTCCCTCATGGAAACCACACTTTCATTCTTTGCAGGCTATGATACAAGGATTTTCCCACAGTAAGGGAGAGGGAAAAAAAAGAACTATTACAACAGAGCTCCACTGTAACACAAATATATTTTAGATGTAGAGCTGTTTATGCCAGTAGTGTACATTACAGCCACTAATTTCCAACCTCACAGCCCCCATTTTTGTATTTGAGGTCTACATACACAGAGCAGGGAACATGTCCCACAGCATCTTACTCAGTATTTTCTTGAATATTATTTCTATAGATCCGTGGGTATAAGACATAAATCCATGAGAGGGGCCCAATCCTATTTTAAGTGAATAGTTTGAAGGAGAAAGCATATATACAAATAACACACTTTTCAGTTCTCTCTTTGAAAAGGAATATTAGCGGAATCAAACAATGCGAGAAGGATTATTTATCTAGACCAGTAAGAAAATGAAAAGACTTAATGAAGCATAAATAACCCACATTGTACAATTGCTTCCTTCTTCTAAAAGAACTTCAGCATGTAGAAAAAGGTAACAGAAACAAATTTTTTAAAGTATTTCTAGCCAGAACTGCTAACTTCACACAAGGTAAGCACTGAATTGCCAGGCGCTGTCCTAAGGACTCTGACAGATCCACAGAGCTGCCACAGGAGCGGCACAACAGGCTTAATTTTATCCAGGTTATAACACTAACCACAGCCCAATGAAACAACCAGCCTTCAAATTCTTGGTGCAAGATCAAATGCATCACTGACACAATGGAAAAAAAAATTCCTGGTTAGTTCAGTATAAACTCCACCTGACAGTTCAGATTATTTAGCTATTTTTTAAAGTATTAGAAGGTTAACCTTGCTTGACAAGCTTTGTGTAGAATTGATGGTACTCACATGGATACAACACATTGGTCGTTCAATATAGCTCAAAGCCAACATAAAAACTGGAATCAGCTCCTAATCCTGTTTTCTGGAAATCTGGCAGAAATGCAGCTGCATGTCTGTACTTGATTCAGTCTAAATTCATATAGCTATGTCATCTGAGAGCATGAAGAACTGTTCTAAATATTGCACTGAGGCTCCAATTCTAAAACCTCTTAAAACTAAAATGGCAGGTTGCTCGCACACCATGTTCAGCCAAGTACAAAAACAAGACAGATACCGGTTTCCCCCAAAATCCAGAGGCCTCTGAAACACTTAACTTCCAAAACTACATTGAAGTGATTTACACAGACTTACATAATAAGACATGAAAAACTTGTAAGGAACTGTTTGGGGTTTTTCCCTCAGGGAGGGTGTGAAGTCCAGTTGATTGATAAAGTAGCTTTACATCATGTTAAGTAAGAGAAATTTTCACTGTTACAGAAAGTCATTAAAAGCAATTTTTAAACTAATTATTCTTATTTTCTGCAGAAAATGAAGGAAAAAAGGATCTTTCTGACCCCAAGAGATATGCTGAGAATAGATGTAGAACTTATGAAAAAGAAAAAACTAAAACAAAAGGCTGTAATTATATCTTAGCTATGAACTTCTTGCTTCAAATATCACCTCAACATTGTGTTATGGTGGACACATGCCCAGGCTGCACTATCTGCTACGCAACGTTCTTCAGAACTACTGGGCTTGCTCCTTTTTGACTCTTATGAGAACATAAGAGCCACAATAATAATATATATATTAAGCTTTTAATTTTCTTTCATACAAGAGGCTTTTATGGCCTTCTAATTAACCTTATCACCTAAATTTCCCCCCTACTATGTATTTATTTTTAGGCAACTACATCTTTCTCAGGTTTGAGGGGGGGTTTTTTGTTTGGGTTTCCTGTCTTTCTTTTAAAGTATTTCTATTGGGATCTAAGCTGCATTTTAGCAAAACCTACCTAGACTTAAAGAATGGTTCTATAATCTTTATAATAAATGTTCACATTTTATCTCATTTGATATTTCAATATTTTCCAAGTTATTAATCACTAACTTAAAATCTAATATAAATTTCAAAACCTTAATTATTAACAGTTACTCTCAAGGAATCACAAAGCTATCAACATATTTCTAACTAATTATTTGTGACAATCTTTCATGTATTTCTTTAATGTCCTAGTCAGAGGAATTTGCAGGAAACTATATTACAGTTTTCAACTCTCATTTTCAAAAGGAGTTTAGTGAATACTCCATTTGAGTTCTACATATTTATTATTTCACTTTAGTATATGAAACTAAGGTATGTACATAGAACAAATTTCTAAGAATTGACAGCTAGAGGTGTAGATTGATTTAATGTTAATAAAATTTTGCTAATTTAATGTAAATCAGCCTGTTAATAAAGGTTGAAAATTCGAAATTGTGGACAAAAAGGAATGCAAAACCTGCACTTCAATTAAAGGACAATTTACTTCCTCAAACATTTCACTGGAGAAGCATATAGAGAATCCAAGACTTAAATTAATCATTCATTTTACAATTCTTTTAAAATACTCTAAGTAAGAAGGTTTTAAAAACTGCCGGCAGTTTTCTTACAAATACACCTCATACACCAAACACTAAATTTGCAGCTAATCTGAAAGGTAGAAATATTTCTAAAATTAGAGTAGTACCAAACCTTATGAACAAGCTCTACTTTCAGCACAGAAATGTGTGATTTTGGATAGTCTCTTAGCACCCAAAAATTGAAACATGCAAGCATCTCAACACTCAAAGACCAAATTATCTCATAACAAAACACTTAACAAAGCAAATGCTTCCAGCTCATTGATGAACATACATATACATTTTTTGCTGCATACAAGATAACCATTACACCCCCCAAGTCAGAGTAGCACACTGAAGCTCAAACAGGAAAACCACAAACAGACACTGTTGAAGATGAACAGTATTTTACTTCCTATGCTCTCTCATGCAATCTCCGAACACACTGTCCTTTAGACCACATGAAAAAAACCTTACAAAACATTGAGATAAAAGGGCTTTTTTAAGGTTTTTTTTTTTAATAAAAACTTGACTCCTGAAGACTACTCACCTAAAATGAGATGAAGCTTTGTATCTGTCTGGAAGGCATAATGTAACGTGACCAAAAACGGTGATTGCCTAATGTGCTCCAGGACTTGTCGTTCTGTCCTTGTGTGCTCAGTTGTTTTGGCTTTTTGAACTATTGTTGCTTTCTTCAGTACTTTCATGGCATACAGTTTTCCAGCATCATGGCCGCTTACTTTCCTCACGAGGAACACTTTTCCATAGGCTTAAAAATTGGGAAGGGAAAAAAAAAACAAAAACCAAAAACAAAGAAAAGGAGGACAAAAAAAGACAAAAAAAGAAGACAATACAAGTTACCTACTTGTACTACAGATCTGACTGATACTATTATTACTTTCAATTACTCATTGTTATGGCAGACAGTAATCACCCAGGCTAAAAATCTACCAAAACACTTTTCCTCTTTCAGATTGGCCTTTTCTGAGCAAAATTTCAACCAAAAAAGCTTCATAACTGAACACTGCAAGAGTGGGAAAAGCAATCGAACCACTTCAGTATTAAAAGCAATTTTAAAAGCTGATGATTTCTTCCTTTGTAATAACCTAAAACATCCATTCCTAGAATTAAGCAAGAGTTCCAAGTAAAAGAGATGCTATTTTTTTGTTTTTAAAATAGTCTGCCCATATTTGCACAACTCATATACTTTCATTACTGGTTTTATAGCACTGAAGTTACAAAAACCTGTAGAAAAGCCAATGAATTCTTCCCATCACTATTTCATACATAGGAGCTTTCTGAGGCTCTCATACTGGACTTAAAAGGACTCCTGAGAATTCTACATAAATTTGATACCTCTGCTAGGCAAAGCTGTAGAAACAGTAAAGGTTAAAGTCAGTGTGCAGTTGCTGGGCCATGATCTCACTGCAATTACAGAGATACGGTGGGATAGCTTGCATAACTGGAATACTGTCATGGATGGTTACATACTTTTTAGGAAAGAGGCCAGAAAGACAAGGTGGTGGAGCTCTCTTTATGTAAGATAACAACTAAAATGTCTCAAGCTTTGCCTAGAGGTGGATGAAGGAGGAGCCAAGAGCTATTGGTTAAGAACTGGGAGCTTATGGCTAAAATGGGTGACACTGTTTACTACAGGCCACCTGATTAGTAAGAGGAAGTAGATGAGGCCTTCCACAGACAGCAGGAAGTAGCTGTCACGATCACAGGCCCACGATTCTTGTAACTACCCTGAGAGCTGCTGGAAAGACATCACAGCTTGGCACATGGGAGCCCAGGAGGTTCCTGCAGAGCACTGATAACTTTGACACAGGTGGTGGGGAAGCCCACAGGGAGAGATGTGTTGCTGGACCTTGTATTAACAAACAAAAAAGGACTGGTTGGGGATGTGATGGCTGGAGGCAGCCTTGACTGCAGTGTCCATGAGATGCTGGAGTTCAGGATCCTGCATGGAAGAAGCATGGCAATAAGTAAGATTATAGCCCTGGACTTCAGGAAAAACAGCTCTGGCATCTTCAAGGGCCTACTTGGAGGAATCTCATAGGTTAGGTCTCTAGAAGGTAGGGCGGGCCCAAAAGAGATGGTTAATATTCAAGTAGCACTTCCTCTATGCTTAAGATCAGGACATTCCTGTGAATAAGAAATTAAGCAAAGGGGGCTGGAGACCTGCATGGATGGGCAAGGCACTTCTGGCAAAACTCAGACAGAAGAAGGAAGTTTACAGAATGTGGAAAAAGGGTCAGGCCACTTGGGAAGAATATAGGAATACTGTTCGAGTATGGCAGGTATGTGTCAAGGAAAGCAAAGGTCCACTTGGAATTAAATTTGGCAAGGGATATCAAGGACAAGAGGGGCTTCTTCAAGGATATCAGTAGCAAAAGGAAGACTTAGGAAAATATGGGCCCATTGCCAAATGAAGTAGGTGCCCTGGTGACAAAAGGTACAGAGAAAGTGGAGGTACTGAACACATTTGCTTCTTACTCACTGCTAAGGCTGGCCCTCAGGAATCCCAGACCCTGGGGCCTTTCCTTTGCTTGAGAATAGGGTTAGGCAAACCTGACACCTACAAAGTCATGAGCCCTGGTGGGATTCACCCATGAGTGCTGAGGGATTTAGCAGATGTTATTGCTAAACCACTCTCCATCATCTTTGAAAGGTCATGGAAAACAAGAAAGGCTCCTGAGGACTGAAGAAAAGCCAATACCACTCCAGTCTTCAAAAAGGGCAAGCAGTTATCCAAAAAAACAAATAGAATGTTAGAAGCTTCAAAGAAAGTACTGAAGTGAAGAAATGACACAAATGTACCACACCCCACACCTTCAAGACAAACCCAGAAATCGCTTATGCTGTGTTAAAAATCTTTGTGTGCTCCTGTCTTGAATGAAGCATACTATTTTCGTACCTTCTGTCTTCTGTCCCCAACTACCCTGCTCCCATCAGAAAAAAACATAAAACATTCAAAAAGGATAAAAGAATTCCTCTCAACATGAAGGGAACGAAACATACTTCCATGCTTTATTTAGCCTGAAAAAGTGGAGTACTTAAGATTATAGAGAGTTAAAAAAGAAAAAACCAAAAACTATAAGAAGGTAAGGAAAGAACAATTTTCATTATTTTTAGAAACAAAATAACTAAGGCAACGAATTAAATCATTAGGTATTGGCATTAAGAACGATGCAAAGCACACAAACAAATATGCAGTTAAGCTGTGGAACTACTGTTACGTGATACTGCAGCTGTCAAAAATGCAGATGAATTCAAAAAGATTACATAAATCCCTGAGGGAGAGGAAAACACATCAAGTGTTGCCAAACACTGAAGAGAATCTCTTGCTCAGGCAGACCCCAAACTGCAGGCTGCTACAAGCTCACTAAGGAAACCGTCACTGTAAGCCTCTCCTTAAGCCATCATGAGACAGAAAAACTAACCAGCTGGTTGTTTTGTCCAGCTCTTGTAATCACCTTCACACCCTTTTCTCGAAGAGAATGCTCACTATCTCAAACCTGAAATACACTAGACAAGTGTATACTGTCCTGTGTGAGACACTAAAATTTAGCTGCCCTTTAAATATGCTATAGTATACAGAGCTCCCAATAAGTATCACATGCAACTCCAGATTTCTTGCTTGATTTTTTCCAGACAGGTAATAGAGAGTTTTAAACTACCAAATGACATCTGAGCTTTTTTCCTAAATCCAAGTTCTACTTCAGTCATTATACAAAACTGATACTGCTCATATATTGAATAACTCTTTTCAAGAAGTTCTTTACCTGACTCATCGCACCCTAAGGAATCGTGCTTCTCTTCTTTAAAGAGCTCATTATCTGCAATAAGAGCTTTCATAAAATAAGTTTTCATAACATATCTCTCAAGAATGGCAAATAGAGTTAGAATAGGTGATTGTAAACATCTTTCTATTTTGTGAGATATGTAGGACAGTCTCTTTCAAGATTTTGCATTTTATGTTGCATTCTCCAGCTTTGTAGTTATGAGATCTTGAGCATACCTGAGCCAGACTGAATGGTCACCAGCTACCCAGCAAGAAATGGATAAACAGAGATGTAAAAAGATTACCTTAGTAAAATAGGCATGAGCCATAAATCCTGTCATGATATACAGGATTGATCTGAATCAAGGTTATACAGACCATAATGCTGTAACCAGAGTAATACTGTTATGCATATGCACCATTTTGATGTTATTTCCTATTTTCCAATACTGGATGTTAAATTATTTTTAGCATCTGAAAAACAGATCCCTACTACTGAGATCATTGTTTTAAAGAAACTGCTTCCAAAAGTGGTATTTACATCTTTATAAGGAGTTACTTCTCAAAAAAAAGTGTAGATAACACTTCTGCATTTTCTAACATGCAACAGAAATAGTGCAGAGAGTGGCCTTAACTTGCATTTCCCAAATGCTTAAAGAAGCAGCCCTAGTTTTCACCAGGTTTTAGCTGGAGTTTGAAAATGAACTTCCCTGTGCCTTTCTGAAAAGCCCAGTCTAGAGCATTAAACATAAGTTTCCTTAGATTCCCAGGAAACAATAATTTTATCAGAAATGTTGGAGAACATTAAGCTAAATTAAAATAAACAAAAGCCTCAGGATTTTAGCACTTGGCTACCTGTATCTTTAATCACATTTTATAAAAACGTATAATAACGCATCTTAAGTGAGAATGCAGCGTCTACTACAGCTTCACAGGTAGTATCAGAGAAAATTATCTGGTACAGTGTAATAGCTGTAAGAATCTCTAGAAACAAAACTCTTGTTACCATAAAAGACTTTGCAACACAGAGCTTTGCTATGGTACAAATTGTTTCTTCAGGAATCTGAAAAGGACTGACAGAAAGATGATGATTCTCAGCATTTTTTATGAGACTAAATCTCAAGTAGCACTATTTTAATCAAATGACTCATAATATATTCAATACCAGAATCTCTGATATCATCACAAGAAATCTACTTAAAAGACAACACTGCAAAAGCAATTTATTTGAGTGGCAGCAAGGAGAGAGCACGTAAGCTAATTGCAATACTCTTACCTGACAACTGTACTTCAGTAAAGCTTTTTTAATTTCTCAAAGAGCAACATTTTAATGTCCATTCTCATAAAATCTCATGCACATCTCATCTACTGCCAAGGCAGAAATATTCAGCCAGCAATACATACCCCATAATGAAACACACACAATCACCAAATATCCAGTCCTCAAACTCATTGAAAATACATTAAATGATAGAAAAACTAAAAGACTATACATAATAGATACATAAACTACATTAGACTGACCTCGCAGTTGAAGAGAAATAAAATAAAAATTTAAAGAGTAATTATTAGTTGCTGATTTATATGGATATCAGCCTTTATGATGATTAAGAGATTTCACACCAGCAATTAATAGGAAATTTCCACTCAATTCGTGAGATAGAAAAACATAATTGGGTGCTAAAACTTCTCTTTCCCTCCCGCCCTTTCCTTGAACACAAACACATAGTAATATATCGTAAGCATATATAAGCATACATACAAGTATACTTAGACACAGATATATATAAGTATTCATATTCATAGTAATATGTATCATCATTCTAAGTAACAATTCAGCAGGCCATTAGAATATTCTAAAATACACACTTGCTGAAAGACAATGAGCTAAAAATATGAAGTATTCTTTGTTTCTTAGTTCTTTCTGCACAAATGCAAGCACATTAGGGCATTGCATCACACCAGCTAATTCTTACAGAGAAGGAGTGCAATTCTTACTGTTCATAGGACACTGGATGGTTTCTTTGGACTCCCAAATTCATCAAAACTTTATACTTGTATCCAGACAGTTTTTTAAAATTAATCTTTTTGAGTGTTAACATAAGCTACACCTTTTTCTTAAATTACTTTTTTATTGTTAGTGTAAGAACAATCATGAGACTACAAAGGAAAAGGCTCAGAGGTACAAAATATTTAAGGATTTGAATAAATTTCATTGTATACTTGCATTATATATGCTAATGACAACTTTGCTCTGCAATTTAGATTTAAGCTGCCTAAGGAATACAGAGGCAGAACTCTCACTGTGCTAGTATCTGTCCATATGAATTAAAAACTGGGATGTGGCAAAGTTAGAAAAGCATATAGCTCTAGCAGCTAAAAATGGGGGGGAAAAGACAAACAGAAACCTTAACAAATTTCAAATAATAGCATTCTGAACAATATTTCCAATTTTTATTGTCTATGACCAAAAACAAGGCATTCTCTGTCATCTTTCCTTAGATATCAGGTAGGCAAGAATCATTAATGGAATTTTTTCAATGTCATTACTTACCATGGGAACAAATTTTCTCTCCCATTAAACAAATGAGTGATGATTAATATGAAAGGCAGAAAGTGACAGGAGAGGGTAAGTTGCATCTTAAAATGTACTTTATATCAGCATTTTGCTTTTGTTTCTTTTTTGGTTTTTTACCTTTTTTAAAAAAAGTAAATGTTATTACAGTAAACAGTTATGGCAGACAATACATGCCTAACTTTTTTTTTCTTTTTTAAAGCATGTAAGTTTTTAGAAGGCAGCTCCCATATGCAAGACAATCTACCACTGGATAAAGACACCATTAATTTTTAATTATTATAAAAATTAAGGTAAATTATTTTCTTCAAAAATTGTTCTAAAGGTACCACATACTGCTGAAGTTTGATGAAGTCAGAACAACCAAGAGCTACCTAGGATCATTATTTTATTTTCTCCTTTCCTTCTTAAATGTAAGACTGTTTTTGCTGTTCTCTCTGACATTAGTTCCAACAAGAATCTTTGCTATTGATCTCCAATTTAACATACATATTTTTTCAGAATTCTCTGGTGGATGAATATGACAAATTTGTCCAGGTTCTTAGACTGAACACAGGCCCCTCTTTTCAGTCTGTTCTTCACGCAGAAAACTAACCTTCCATTTCCAAGCCCTGTCTCCAATTAGCCATCCCACCTAGCATTCAGTATACATTCTAGCTGTCCTCAACAGAAACTGAAGTAAAATATTTAACTGGAGTCTGGAATTACTTTTAGACACTCACTAATTTTGGCTCACTCTCTCCTGAGCAGAGTATCCCCACTTCTTTCTTTTTCCTCCTTTTATGAGAGAATATTTTATATTTTCTTCAGTATGCTTTGAAAGAACTAACTTCATTTCACTGTCTTAACTTTGTCAGAATACTTTCTGACCTCTTAGATGAAACTTCATTATATGTCCTTGTATAACAAGATTTTTGAGATAGTTACTTAAATCTGACATTCATCCCACTAATTTAGTTCCCTTTACATGAATAAATCCTTCAGATTCTAAGGATCTTCCACGTATAAGGTGAATATCCTTCCCATATAAGCACTTAAATCCAAAAGATCATGTATAAAACATTCCCTCTTACATATGGTAGTTAGATTCTTGTTTCTCATTATTTTTGTCTTCTTGTAGGTCAAAAGGTAGAATGGATTATAAGTGCACATGCTCAGAACTAATTGTATTGTCTCTTAACCACAGTTGAAAGAGTGAATGAAAGTGGCATTTATTAAAGTTCAGTAAAGAAAAAGGAAAAATCCATTGGTAGAAAAATGTATGAACCAGAATGCACTCTGGAGTGTTTTGTTATTTTAAAAACACATTTTCAAAGAATGAAGCAAATAAGCCAAGTGGGCGTACATAAATCAACACAGCCACCTTCTCCTGTTGCGCTTTTCCTGGCTTTGGGAAGCAATTAGATTACTTTGCTGAAAAGTATCCTTCTTCTATAGAATACACTCTAGTTTTCTTTGTCACAGGGAGAAAAGCTTTAACTAGATAGGAGGGTCAAGATGGAAACGTGAACATGGACAGGAAGTCTGAAAATTCCATATTAGCAAGGCTATACAGCAACAGAAAAAGAAGGACTTACACAATTTCAAAAAGCGTATATTGAGTAGAACACAGGCCAGTCAGGAGTCAAGCCTGTAACAATTTGGTCCCAAAGCAACAAGTACATTATTAACGGCTTCACATGACAGTGGTGTACTGTCATGTATTTCATTTTACTGATGCAAAGTGCTACTGATTTCTTCAATGGATAAGTTTATTCTATTACTACCCCCTCAATGCAATGTAAAAGAATCCAACTCAGACTTTTGCTTCCCTGTCTTTCCTCCGAGACTCAGGTCAAAAGAAGAAAGTATATAGTACGATATAATTTTAATACCAAAAAGCAAAATATAACAAGCATGCTTCCAACTGAATGCATATATTAGAAGAAAACAGACAAAAGAATGTAAGAAAGCAATTCATATTAAAGAAAATAATAAGTATGAAATTATGCTAAGCCACAGCATAAAAAAAATTATGACAAAAAATGGCTTCCAAAGGAGAAACATCAGCACATACAGATACTATTTCTAATAATCTTAAAATGTATTTTAAGATTTTTGTATTTTTTGTATTTTTAAAACATAAAGCTTAAAAATGAAGATTTAAATAAACCTTCACTGCTGTCACCCGAAAAGAATCGCCACCAAGTCTGTAAGAAACTATCACAATTACATATCCTTAAGCAAGGTATCATTTAATTTAGCATGTTTTGAGTATCTTCTGTGGTTATTCCAGTTGCTTCATGGCAGACTATACTTAAAATATTGTAATTAGTTTAAATAGCATCTACAGTCATCACTTAATGTGACTGTGAGGTTTCAATATATTCTCCCTTGCATTATTGTAGATCAATTAAGTATTAGTTTGAAAACACTGCATGCTGCGTAATTCCACAGTGAAGCATTTTAAAACAGCATCACAGTTTTATTTAGCATTAGTTATGTTACAGTACAATCAATAATACCTAAAAGCTCACACCAGGATAAAGCTTTCACTCCCAGAATAGTTTTTGTCTATTTGCTTATAGCAGATGCCAGAATGTTTCTCAAGTTAGGAAATTAAACTTCATCAGCAAGAACATCTTAGGAAGGTTGCAGAATCTCTGGTACTGGAGGGTTTTAAGAATGAATCGCCACCAGGGGTGATGCAGGTATAACTGACTGTGTCTTGGGCCAAGCAATTAAGGGACCTCTTCGAGGTCTGACCTCTTTGGAATCCTGTTTCCAGCAATTCCATGTTACAGCAAACATTGCCAACTGACAGATAGTCACTTACTCAAAAGCAAAGAGAACTAGCCCCATTCTGATCAGGTCATTGGCATTTAATGCCACCCAGTAATTAGAAAGCAGCAACCTCTGACACATCTAGTGCATGAGTCTTAGCAGCCACAGGCTTGAGACTGAACAAAGCTTCTTGACTGCCCTGATGGTCTGGAGTTCTGAAGCAAAAACCTCAGGCTATGATGAAAATTGCATATCAAAAAAGCGGAAAAAAACCCCAAAAAACAAACACCACAACAATTGCCAACTACTCTTCCTACAAATGCCATTCCAGGATACCTAAGGAGTCCTTGGATTCCTAAAGTTTGCAAGAATCTTTCAGTCAGTTCTTGAAATAGTTTGAGATCTACTTAGACAAAAGACATTTCTGGAGCAACAAGAGTACTAGAGCAGGATGAAGTCAGACAGGCATGCTTTACTCCACTTCTTTTTTTTTACTTCACACACACACGGAGTCAATTCCAATGTCAACTCACTGAAGTAGCCTTTACTGAAAGGGGTCCCTCAATAATTATCCTGTTAACCTGAGTGAATAGGATAGCTTTGCACTAAGTGAGCCTAAGGATTACCTGCTATGGTTAAGAGTATTCCAGGCCAAGAAAAATTTGGCCAACCTGTTCATGAAGAAAAGAAGGCATGGGAGGTAGCAATGAATGACTGACAACAGTTTAACAGCAGCAAAATGGGCTATTTCAGAGGTACTGCCTAAAGACAGCAGAAGGTCAGGCTACTACTAGTCTGAACTTGAAGACTGACCCTCATGACACCACCAACTTACTTTGTATCCCAAATGCAATAGCTGTAGTATTAGTGTGATCTCAGACCAATGGCAAAGGTAACAAACAGACAAAATTCTAGTATGGGACAGGTTTTTATACACATACACACATATTTACAAATCCAGCCAATGTTTCCAGCAGCAGGAGAGAAAGACATCCTCACATAAATGCATAATTATTTATAATTTCATTTTTGTCAATCCCACTCAGATCCACACTAACCATTTCAGAAAATCATGATCGCCTCTACCTAGGAATATGCAACCTTTATCTATGAATATTAAAGTTTCCTTGGGTCTGCCTCTTAACTACTGAAATTTAACAACAAGGGTTCAATTTTCTAGCATGTTTAAATTTAAACTTTTAAAAATTTACTGCAGAAACAGAAAAGTATCCTCTCAGATGATTTAACAGCTTAATTAATTTATGAAAGAATCTATATGACAGCTAAAAGTGAAAATCAAAATCCTTTGCTCTTTTCAGTGATGTCTTGAGGAACTACAGCCTCACTGCCAGCCATTAATGGCTGATAACACCCAAAAATTTGACATCATTTAACTAGCATAAAGCTTCTGTAGACCCTGATGATAGTCCACCTTCATGATTATCCCAATCTACTCAACAATGCATCTGCGTTAATACTCAGAAAAAGTGTAAACACCTTAAAAAGAATAAAAGCCATTACTTTTGGTCTGTATATGGCTCTGCCTGTGTGTCGCTTTAGCAAAGGAGAAACAAAGAGTTTTTTTCATTACTATCAGTAATCCTACAACATCCTAGAAATCTCCAACATTTTGCTGAAACCCACAATACAACAATGAACATTATCCATCTTAAAAAATACTAGGATCTAACTAGGACAGAGAGTTATGGAGCCTACAGTGACCCTAAAACAGATTAGTTAAAAAACGGAGCATCTTATCTAATAATGTATTAAATTTACTGAGGTTTTCCCAAACACACTCTGAAAACTTAACAAAATTACCAAGATCATGCCTTAACTTAGATTAGGTTTTTCACAAACTATATTAAATTGTCACAAATTTTCAACCATATGTTTTCCTTTTCTTTTAAAACGTGCATCTTCAAAAGTGCTGCGCTAGAACATGCGACCTCCAATTTTGCATGATATTTGTGAAAAAAATTTGAAAAAAATATGCTATGCAATACAGAAGTGCTATCTTCCTAAAGAATGTTCCAATTACCAAAACCTCAGCTAGAAAAAAAAATCATACATAAGAGTAATGCTTCCAACATTTAACTTAAAAATAGTGCATCTTACCCCCTGTTCCAAGAACTTTCAGGAGCTCAAAGTTTTCAATGCCAACTTTCTCTGCATGGCCTGTCAAATTCGCTGAAGGGAAAAAAAAAATCACATCAGATATATAGTACACCAAAACATCATTTTGACATCTTACTACAGCTTCAGTAAAACCAAGTTAGCAGATGAATTAAATAAGTAGTGCTAAGAACACATCCAATTTCATACTGTATTCAACTGGAAAAGCAAGGGAAAGCAATTTTCTTGCTGCCATCAGTGTACTCAAAGGTATAAAATCACAGAATAATAACTGAAGCCCGTCTAGTTTGTATACAACATCTTTCATTGTATGACTGGGCACCTGTGAAAAGAGTCCAGTTCCACCTTGTCTGTAATCTCCAATCACATAGTTACAGACAGCAATCAGGCCAGCCCTTAGCCCTAGCACCCTGAATACTCATTTTTTCGGATTATATGCTGTTTGGGATGACATAAACAGAGCTCCAACAGCCGTTCATGCATTTATCACAGAGTTATTAAAGACTCTCCATTAGTATCAAGTAGAAATGACCTTAAGTCTACATAACTCACAAGTACAGAAAAATCAAAGCTGCTACAAAGCTGTGTCATCTGTTGCACAGTTTGGAAGCAGGAGGTTCTATGTTTATAGAAATCTATACCACTTTGAGTACTTTTTTTGTCTAACATACATTTTTCTAAGCAGGGATGTAAAGACCTCTATTTAAAAAAAGGAGTTGTACAGGGTTGCTTTGTTGTTTATTACCTTTTTTTTCTTTTCTGAGCTCCTATAAGAAAGCCTTAAGCAGTTGCCATTCTTTCCATCTTTCATTCCTATCATAATATTATGCAGCCATTTGCATCTATGTGACTGCAGACCGTTCAGCAAAACCCCTCACTAAAATGATCTAGGCTGAAAAGCAGCAAGACAAAAAGTTAACTAAGTTCTATTATTCACATCCAAGTTCAGTTCCCTGATCCACTTTACTGAGCAGCTTCATAAGGACAATTAAGGATGCAGCATCAAGCAGCAGAAGCTGCAGAAGCTGGCATAGCTACTAAAAGAATGCCTCAAATAGAAACTTCTAGACAAACTATGTCTAAAGGCCAGTAAACAGAAAAAGTCTTCAGTTAGGATAGGAGATGCTGACATTAACTTACAAATTTCACAGAAATTCTCATTTGGTTTGACATTTCTAATTTCTAAACTTTACAAAGACATGCTTCCTAAATTAGTGTCCAAATGTGTAATTAATGTCCACTCACAGAACTGCAGTAACTCAACAACTCAGAACATAAAGCTTTGGAATGACCTCTCTGCAAAGATGAGCCAATATAAAAAAAAATCCAAACACTAAATAAATCAAAAAGCAAATTCATTATCTATTACAACAATCCTAGGAGTCTGTACACACATATAAAATGTACCTAGCTGGGTCAGGGCAACATTAGCACTCTCAGTGCAAAACAGTGATGAAATCTCACCTAAACAGAGATTATTTTCAATTCATAAAATTCATCTTTTTGAAGGATTAGGCAAACGATGTAAATGCAGAGAGAACACTTGAAATCACTGGGAGATTATAAAGTCTAAAAGAGCTTTCAGGATTTTTTTTCTTCTGTGACCAGAAATACACACAAGAATTTTCGCAAATCTGAGGGAATCTACAAGCTATTCTAACATATTAAAAAACACAACATAATCAAATTATTATTATTAGAGAAAGATCAGTTTTGTGATCAGCTCCATTTTAATAACACGTACTAGGCAAGACAGTACCAGAATCCTTAACAAATCAGTGAGTCAACATGCACCACATGAGCTGAATTGAAGCTTGCCGTACTACTTTTGATTGCAAATAGAACAAACCCTCCTGCTAGAGCTACATCACAGTCACTGCTTAAGACAGCAGTAAGGAAGCCACACTCCTGTGCCAATGAAGGAATTACAGCATGCAAGGCAAACCTAGACTGAGTTAGTGTCTATACAATTAGCTTATGTTGTGTCACAGAAAGCAAACTGTTTTCATGCAATTTAATACTACATATTATTCTTCTTAACAAGTACTGAAAATGGTACTCAATATACACAGTTTCTAAACATTGTCTTTCCTGCTAGGGACATCAGAAGTCGCAGACTACTCTAAAGAGACTAGGGCTAGAGTATCCACTTTCTAATGAAGGAGTGGACATCGCTGAAGAGATTCAGGACACAGACCTTCTCCGGATACTAGCTAAGTAAGTGCTGAACTCAGTGTGGGAAGAAAGTTTTCACTTCAAGATCCACCGATTTGGATCTTCCACGATGAATTACTCCAGAAAGGTTTTACTATCTCATATCATTTAAGAGTGCCAGCAGAAGGCTTTTCAATTAAATACACTTCTAGAAAGCAAAACAGTCACTTAATCCTGCCATATTCTTGGAACTGAATAAGAAGACAGAGTGGAACCCGGAGAAACGCTACGTCTCCAGTAACACGCTGAAGATTTGCAGTGCTGGCTGTGATCCTAAAAAGAGATCAAGTCTTAAAACTCAATCCATTAATCTAAACTGTACCATAAACTCACATTCAATAACATTAGTAAAACCTTTTCCACTTTCATGAGGCTACAAAATAAAAAGCTGAGTGATAGCTAGTTTGAATTCCTATGAACTTGCTTCAATGTGAGCTGTAATTTTGCACTCTCCTCTTAATTCCATTTTTACTTCCATTCAGGATGCTTAATGGCCTTCTCCTAAAAAAAAAAATTAAATGTCTTGAAGGTTACTGTAATATTATTTTCATAGTAAAAGGAGAAAATTTCATCACAAATATGCATATGATAACTGCAAAGTAAGACCCACCTCATTCTTTTTACATTATACTGAGGAAAAAAGCCATCCCACAATAGCTAAAGGGTGCTGCATAACACACACAAGTGTGATAGGACACCTGAGACAAACTCTCTCACAGTTACTCCCTATAAAGCAAGAAGTAAAATTATCCTTAATTAAAAAATAAGAAAAACAAATCTTCAAAGCTATAAGAAAAGATTAACAACAATTCCCAGACAGTGCTCCTCCCAATATTGCCACATGGCAATGGCTTGCTCCAACAGCCTCAGCTGCAGTGCTCAGTCCATCTCTGAAGTCATACCGCGAGAAAAGCAAGCTGAAGAGCTTGTTTGTGCCATTTTCTAATGGCACCCCTAGAGCAGTCCTTTGCAGTCCTTTGACTTCATCTCCTGAAACCAGGTACAGCACTTTGACACACTAGCAGAGACGAAGTGCAGTTTCTCCAGGATGAAAGTTGTCATTCCAACATTTCCTTCAACTTGCTTTCAGAAGTATAAATCTCAAAACATCAATTAGTCTACTCACCACTCACTCCCAGGAACCTGAATGACCATTTTTGGAAGACTTTTCACCAGGGATATTTTCTGCAGTTACAAAACTGTTCCAAGACTGAGATGTTTTAAAGGATTGCAATGAGACCACTACTACTACTATGACTAACAGAACAGTGAAAGGCTTCTCACACCTCACAGACATCACTGTGCTGGGAATGGTATCAGAACCCGACCCAACGACTATCTGTCGAGACTGCAATGGGACGTACATTGGTGCACAGAAAGCAGTTTTGGAAACAGAATATTTACTTTTCCCTGAACTTTTTTCTTCATGGGTCTTGACACATCAGCTGAAGCACACCAAGGAATGGAACAAAGTTTGGACAGGAAGAAAAGTACTGCCCAAGTCAACAGGATGAGAGTTTCTCTACAAATAATATGAAGCTACACATGACACAGCACTACAAAGGGATGGTTGTACATCATGGAAAAACAACAAATCCCCTTGGAGATAAGCTCACTCCATGGGTGTACAATTAGAAAAATCTTGCATTTACTAATGTTCTACAGTAGTCCACACTAAGCAGTATAGCACCAATATGGTTAAGTAGAGCGTGCAGCTGAGGGCAGCAGCAAGAGGTAACACATCAACTCAGAAACAAATACTGAAGGGAAAGGCCAAGACATCACAGCATTCATAAAAGCAAAGAGGAAACAGAGGTACTAGTTGCAATCATCACCTCTGAAGGCAAAAAGAAAGGAAATATCTAGAAATACTACCACTGCAAAGACAAGCCTCCCTCTACATGCAGGGACACCAGTGCACAGAGACCAGTGCTGTCGTTCTCAGTCCCCTGGAAGTAGGGCAGCCTGTTTATCCAGAATAACACTTCTGCTTGATGGAGGACCTCCAGATGACATAAGAGACATGACTGTCATCTGCACTACACCTGAACTTTGAGATGGCCAAGACTGAACTAAGAACTGTGCAAGCTGGTACTGTGCAATGAGTCTATAAGCTTTTAATTGCATTTCTATGATGTTGAGAAATAATATTTCAACAGGTTTGTTTTCAAGCTAAAATGTGCTCTGTCCTCTGTTTCTGGACTCCACTGCATACAGGTCTTGAAACAGACAAACAAAGCTAGAGCTTCCTCTACTGAACTAGATCAAGCAATCTTCTAAAACAAGCTCTGCCTAAAAGCCAAAACTTGTCTCTGCTATTCTCTGCAACACGAGACCAACTCTGCTGTTTTATTGAGCAGAACAATGAACCTCAGGCAATTCTAAGAAGAACAGAAAAAACAAGAAGGAAAATGAGACAGAAGACATTCTGCAATATTCCAAATATTAGGTTGCAATGTCTAATACCAGTTATCAACTTGATCTTAACCTGTTACTTCAGAGAATGGCCCATCCCCACTCACCTAACAGATCTACTTAAGTCACAGCATCAAAGAACAGATGTTGTTTTAAAACCTACATGTTTATGCCTTACTCAGAGTGGAGAGTGGGTGGTTTTCCTCGAAATTAAGCAAAACGAGCACATTCCTTTCTGGGAAAAAAAAATGACACCATGCAATAGAAACTACACAACTATTATTTGTTAGACAGTGAAGAAAATGCGTATGTCATACTGCTTATCTGCTATATAGAGTTATACTTTGTTACTGGTTACAACAACTTAGAACTCTTTGTGAAGGCAACTAAAAGTATTCTAAAGTCCTTGAAATCTTGAGAGACTGTCGCCACCTAGTAAGTGTCAGGTCACTGAATAAGAGCACCATTTAATCAGGTCAGGGTACTATCTTACAATCTTAAAATGGAATTTAAAAACCATAACATCTCAAGAATAGTGTCCTTAGGCAAAAGAAAGAATGTAGTGCAAAAAAAAACCACACACACACAGTTCTGAACTCATGTGAAAGAAAAGAAAATGCAGTTCATGTTGCTCTGAACTCTAGGGTATCAGCTAAGGTAACTGGGCTGGTAACTGCTGATTCTCTAGAATATTAGATGCTTAAGGGTAAGATCACTCGAACTGAGAAAAAATTGTCAAATTTGAAAAAAAACTTGGAAAAAATTCAAGCTCTCACAAAGCTGCTGATTCCAATCTAGAAGGCTTGGAAGCCAAACTTCACACAGCCAAAGATGACAAAGACCTCTGAAGTCCTAGCTAATACAGTACATATACATATATGTATACATGTATGTAAACAGCATACATGTATACTGTATGGAATACAGTATGTGGAAATTCAGAAGCATAAAATGCTGTGGAAAACATGATAAGAAACTGTCATTACCATAACGAAAATAGAAGATGGAAGATTAACCCACCCAAGTTATCATTTGCATAAAGGAAGCTGAAATAAATATAAAAGTCCAGACATCTGAGATTAACGATGCAGACTCTCAGTAGACTGAACTGGAAAATGCTCCATGTTAAGATCCATTTGCATGCAGCAGCAGCAGCAGCATTTTTTCCTCTTACAGAGGCACTTCACTAAGAGGTTTATCATTACTGCGAGCTGAATCACTATGAGGTCACCAAGATTCAACCCAGAGGCACCTCCATGGTCAGCTAGAACCCTAATGTGTAGCAATACTATACGTCATATAATTGCAAAAAAAAAAAACCAAACAAAATGTAATTAGACAAGATGCTAATGAATAAAGTTGCTATAGGTAATCTAATGCTGAACAGAGTTGAAACAATCAGATATCTAAGGATTGTGCATATCTTTTCAAACAAAAAATTATATCTAAGTACAAGATATGAATCAACTTTAGATTTCTCTATCATTAGTAATGAATGAAAACACCTTATAAAAAATGAGTCACAGGCAGCTTGGACACAGCATCAAGAGTAACAGAATACAGATTAATTTATCAACAAAAAAGAGCAACCGACAACTTACATGGTGATGGAAGGTATTTACATATTTGTTTATGCAGACATAAACCAGGAAATTTAAGAGTTACCCTCTCACAGGTAAAGCTTTTATAACTATCTGTCCAAGCCAGCATAAAATATTTACAGATGTCAGGAAAAATGAGAAGAGGAAACAGTCACAATAGATCCCAAAACAAAACACAAACCCAAATACTGACTGTATGTAATGTGAGTCTTTCACAAACCAGGTCATCTGCCTATCCATGGACTGAGTCAGAAGCAAAGAAATCTTAGTAGAACTTGCACCTCATCATTGGAATTCTCTGGAGGGGAGGAGACAGAGCATGTTTACCATAAGACACCAAATTATGCAATTTCCCAATTGTTATACCCCCTTCAATTATGTTGATGGGGATACAACAGAAATATTTACATGGAAAATATATTGGGAAAACACATCCTCAGATACCCAGGCCTTGTCATACGGTTAAGGAATTCTGGCAAGTGTTCTTTGAACTGCCTTCTGAATAAAATCCTAAAATGTATTAACACGGCATGTAAGATTCCTAATTCTTTTGCGGAATCGAGCACGAGCTTTTAAACCGTCACATTTAGAAGACATTGGATCAAAGCTAATAAACAGGCTGACAATGAAGACGGCAACTACTAGTCCTCATTTATATTAGGCGTTTTATAGAATATCACCGAAACAATGACAGCAAAATGATCTGCTGTACCAGACCCTTGTATAGATCTTTTTAGCCAGGTTTGTTAGATTCCAAAGCCTGGAGGGGGGAAAACAAACAAACAAAAATGCCACCCAACAAAAACAAAAAACCAAAAAAGCCACAAACACAACTCAGGAAAGATCAATAGCCATCCCTCTTCATAATCAAAGCTACCAGAAGATAAATAACAATAAATTCCTAGACTACAACGTATTTTTAGAAAATACTGATTGTGTAAAGAGTAAAATCCAGAGATTTAAGTGATATTTAAGATGATTAATAAACTTAAAATACTCTTTATAGTTCCCACAATCCAAGAACACATATTTTTTTAGTGCTCAAAAGAGAAAAGTAGAAGCAAAAGCAATCCAAGCTTTGAAACAGTCCACTATTAGCACCTCCTGATCCCTAAACAATATACAGAATTAGTAAAGAAGTCTAAAAAAATCTGTCTTACAGAAAATGTAATTTTAAAAGTATCTTTAAAGTTTCCTAAAGTTTCCTTTTAAAAATAGAAAAAATAAAATACTCTACAGGTGCCAGATGCACCTCCATAGTGAAGGCTGAATTCACTATTCAGTGCATGATTCATCATGTTTTTTAGTCACAGGAATTTTCACAATTCCCTAGGATGTAACATGAACCTTCCAGTTTACAAGTAAATCCATTCTAATTTAAGTTCCCATTCAAGAAGGTATAACTAAGAATGTGCACTATGAAACCCTTTAGATAATCCATGTATTTATTTTTTGAAGCCTTTTATAGTTTCATACTGAATTATAAGTTTGACTCAAGGGGAAGTTCCAAATTCTTCTGCCTCTGAAGTTCTGCAGCCTATTGCTACACTACTTTCTGGGCTATACATGCCTTTTCCCATGCATGTTACAGTCTGGCAAACTGCAAACTAAAGCAAGTTCTTTAGCCCAAAGCTTGTGATAACATTAAAACAAATCCAGTATCCTCTTCAAAACAGACTTGTTAAAAGGAAAAGAACAACACTATAAAGCAAAACAAACAATGTATATAGAGCCCACTGCCCATACATTCACAGAATGTCTCACAACTTCCCTTCAAGATCCCAGTTTTGGTAATCTCTGCCTCTCCCTGGGCAAAGCAGGGAGCGCACATGCACGCCACAAGATGGGCAACCGCCTACGCAGTCACTCACACCCACTTAAGGTACAGGATCCTTCGATCCTTTTTTCCAAAAACAAGGGCTATGACAAAAGCCAAAAGGAGGTGGGGAGGAAATCTCACTCTTAACTGTTCTGTTTCCTTCTTATCTTCTGACATCACAAGAGTTTTCTTCTCTTTCCATATCCTTCTCTATCACTTAAAATGTTTCCTCTGATAGGCTTTACGTTTGCCATTGTTCGGTTCCACAGCATTACCAAGCAACAGAAATGTTAAGATGCAACAATATTCTTTTTTCAGTGTAAATAATATGTAATTTTTAAGGTCTACAAAAAGATTAGAAGCTGCATTAACTCTGAAAGTTAGCCTTCAAAAAATAAAACCTTTCCCTTTATAAGATTCCAGAAATAGATGCTAAAGAAAATTTTGTTTTTTCTTATTATTTTCACTGGACAGCTTCAGTGAGAATCAGAGACAGTCACCACTTCCTACTATTTCAACTTTGGCATATTTTTGCTTTTACTTCCTGAGAAGAGATTCCACTTTCCCCAAAAACTCATTTTCCTTCCCAAAGCAAGACAAGAAAGACAGTAACTATTCTGAAGTGGCTGGACTGTGAGGCTTCTATCAAGAACAAAAACGGTTTGGTGCTAGGAAAAGAATAAAAACTTGGTAAACATATTGGGAGAACATCATTATTAAATGAAATGTGTCCTAAAAGTCACTGCTCTGGCTAATCTGCATAACATCATATATATATATGGGTATATATATGCGTGTGTGTATATAAAATGTGTGTATGTTTGCACGTGTGTGCGTGTACGTGTGCGTGCGTGTGTGCGCGCGTGTGCGTGTATGCGTGCGCGTGTATGTGGGTGTGCGTGTGTGCGTGTGTGCATGTGTGCGCGTGTATGTGCGTGTGTATGTGTGCGTGTGCGTGCGTGTGCGTGTGTGTGCGTGTGTGTGTGCGTATGCGTGCGTGCGTTAGTGTGCGTGCGTGTGTGTGCGTGCGTGTGTGTATGCGTGCGTGTGCGCGTGCGTGTGTATGCGTGTGTG
>VWZW01002585.1:85243-324357 GCA_013397115.1 Edolisoma coerulescens
CCCGCTCCCCCCGAGGTCCCCTCCACGTCCTCACGGGCGGCTCCCCCGCCCCTCTGAGTGTGAGCGCGGCGGCGGGGGGATGTCACCTGGCCCGAGACGGGTTCTATCTTCCAGGGGCGCTCCGGGGCAGAGGAGCCATGCAGGCGCACAGGGGGCTGCCGCTCTCCCCTCCGCCTTGTGGAAAACGGGGGGGGAAAAAACCCAAACCTACACTACCCAACAACAAACAGTTATTAAAATCTAGGGAGGCACACGCACGACGGCTTCCCTCCCCCGGCGCTTAGAGCCAGCCCAGCGGGGAGCGGCTCCTACTCAGGCGCTCGCGCCCCCTCCCTCCCCGGGCCGAGCGCTCATTGGCCGCGCGCGCCCGCGAGCCCCGGCGGCCGTCGGGCAGAGAACGTTCCCCGCGCACCGCCCCCGCCCTTCCGCCGAGCGCCGCGCGCCCCCATTGGCTCGGCGGCTGCGCCAACCGCCGGCTCCGCCCCCCGTCTTCCCCCCGGCCCCTCTACTCCCTGATCTTGTTTGTAAACATTCCAGCCCGCCTCTCCCGCTGCCCCCCGACCCCGTGGGAGGGCGGGCGCTGAGCTGCCGAGAGGGAAGAGAAGGCGCTGATTGACCACTGGAGCTGGCAATCACCTGAGGGAGCAGCCATGGCGCCCTTCCTCGCGTTACAGGCTGGTTCCACCGTACTCGAAGGGGGGAGCAGCCGTGGGCTGACCCACTCGCAGTGGCGGCGGGGGGGAGCTGAGCTTCATCGTGGCGAGGGGGATGCTGCAGCGGGACGGGAAGCGGGGTATCCCCGCGGGGGGACGCGGCGGGGCAGGGAGCTGCAGGCACAGCCGGGGGCGGGGGAGATTCCTGCGGGGCCCCGGCCGCCCGCCCGCTGAGCCCCCGCCTCCCCGCACGGGAGGCGCGGGCGGTGCGTGCGGACCCGCAGCGGCGGCGCGGCCGGGCTGGAGAGCTGCGGCACACGGGTATGTCCGCCTGCAGCCCGCGCCGTGCGTCACGCGCTCGGGGCACCGAGCTCTGGGGCTCCACAACACGGGGGCGCAGGTGGCGGGGCCCCCGGTGCGCGCAGCGGACCCGGGTCACGCCTGATGCCGCTTTGGCCCTTGGCCAGGGCCGTGGCTTGGGCTGGGGTGCAGGCGGCGAGCGGAGCCGCCTCTTGGGAGGTCGAAGAGGCCGCATGTACTGGAAGTTCAGCCAACCTTGGTGATCGCTGGAAAGGCGCACGGCCTGATGGGTTATGGCAGCTCAGGAGGTGCCTGGCAGGGGCTTGCTTGTCGTAAGGTGGGAGTGGGCGAAGTTGCTGGGTAGTTCACCTTGCCCTGCCTGGGGCGCGTTCATCTGGTCCCTTTAGCTGCGAGGGAGACACTGTCCTCACAGAGGGCTTTGATTCGGATCTGTTCATCTCAGTTAAGCCTCTCAGTCTGTTACGTTATGGAGGCAATTTGGTATTTCTAAAGCTGCCCTCATTTCCTTGAGACAGATAACGCAAATTACTTTTCTCTCCGTTTCTTATTTACAGTAATTTCTGACTTGTTGCTCTTGAATGCCACTGCTTCTATCCTTACACACAAGCTAATTCACAATGCCGTGTCTCAGCAGCAGTGTTCACACGGAGTCTAATTCACTTACATCAAAGATCAATGAAATAAAATGTCTTATGCTAATCCTTTATTCACATTCTAGTATTAAATATTTGTGTGTTTGTACACATATATGTAAAAAATGCATGTACATGTATACATTTCTACAGTTTCCTGTGGAGAGATTGAGTTGGGCTATTTAAAGTTGGTGAGAGCTTTCTACTTCATAATTGTTTATATACCAAACCTCAGGTTTAGGATGCCTTTGCAATTGGTTGTCATCCCAGAAATTAAAAATACTACCTAAAGGTTTCATAGTATTTGTGGTAAAACTTTTGAAGGTGTTCCCCACCAAGCACTGCAGCTGTTCTGTTGAGGTCTCTCCCTGTAGCATGTGGTACACACGTAACTCCACCAAAAGTGTACATTCAGTTACTGCCTTTCCAACAGTATTATATCAAGACTATAAATGTAGAAAGTCTGATCACACGAGATGTTTTCAAACTGGAAAATAATTGATTCCCTAATTTCTGTCGCTTGGTTCTAGAAGCATCACCATTGCAGAGAAAGTAAATACTGTATCAGTATAATATTAAACTGTAAAAGGGAAAATGGAAATACTAAACTGATTAAATTAATTGTTAAGTTTTTGCATCTTTGTAACTAATGGCTCCCCTGTACAGTTCATAGGGACTCTGAGATTTACTTCATCTTTACAAGGCATAGCAACCACTTCTGATTATTCCGTGTCCCAGATACTAAATTTTAGAGAGACTAGTACTCTATTTCACCCAATGGCTCTACTAGCCTACACTTGGACTGTCCCTGGCAGCCTCAGAAGAGGGAAGCTGAAATCTGACTCCATTTACTAGCACTCAGTGTGAGGGGTGCTGGCATTGAATCCAGTAGTTGTTAATAGTCTTGGTTTCAGATTTTCATAGCTTGACAGAGTCTATCTGCTTATTTGCCTCAGGCTGGAAATTTCTCCTTCCAAATTTCAGCTAAAACAGCCTTAAAAAATGAGGCAATAACCCTAAAATACCAAACCAAGAATACTGATCTATGCTGACTATGCATATAACAAGAAATACACAGTGATTACTGTGTATATTTCAGTTTAAGATGTGACTGGGCTTATAAAGTACTACTGCATGAACTGAAAGTTCTTTATTGCCGTGGAGGGATCCCTTGATTTACTTGCAACATGGTCATTCCATTAAAAAAAAGTTATGATTTTTTTACGTAACAGTTTCTCTGGTGTTAAAATGTTTTTGCAGTGGGATTCTTGTGTCATATCCAGAAACAGCAAAATAGCCCTACTGAATGCTTGGAAAGAATCCCACCTTTAGACAGACAAAAGAGCTATACTTGCAGTGAAATCCTAAACCTCCTGTCAGTAGTCCATGAGTGCAAGACTGCTCAAGTTTTCCTTTCAGCTGAACTTTTGGGAGCAGTGGAGGGCTAGACTTGGTCGTCCTTGACATAAGAGCAGATCTACCTTCAATGGAGTGGTCCATGCGTAGTGGGCTGGTTACATTGCCTCCATCACGCTTGTCTTGGAAGCAGTATCACATGGCTTTGTGGGTGGCTGTAAAAGGTCAGAGTTCTGTCAACCTTAAGGGTAGATAGGAATTACAGATAGGTGGAAGTATATAGGCTGCATCTGTACCAGAAAATAAAACCGATTAGGATTCATTCTGTAGGTGTCAGGGAAGTGGCATGACATAGCATGGTGCAGCAAAATTCTTTCCCCTTCAGAACAGTGGCTTTTTTTTGCGCTGCCTCCTGGATTTGTAGAGACTGCATACCATTACTGAGCTATGCTAGCCTCCAGCTTGTACAAAGACGTTGCCTGGAAGAATACTAGTCAGGGACCCAACCATTTCTGGAAGCATGCCAGCAGTCAGAAGTACAGATAGTCATGTGCCAGCACTCAGATTGTGCCTTTGTCCCGTTTAAATGACTAACACAGACAGTCACCGAGTCAGATGAGGGAGGAAATTTGGCTCCCTGCAGCCAAAGCAGCATGAGAAAGTACAGGGAGAGTGATGGGCTGTAGACCCAGAGGGAGTACAGACTGATCTGCAAGAGATTTCTTTGGGGTTTGGAGAAGCAAAACCACCCTTGATACATAAACTGTGCTTTTAAAAGTGCAATTTAACTGACTGAAAGTGTTACTTGCCTTTAAATATATTAAAATGCAGTGTATGCTGCAACACTGAAAAAACCTACTGTTTACCTACTGAAAAAACCTACTGTAATATGCATTCGATAAATTACCCCTCTGGTATTAAAAGGAAAAATATTTGATGTTTAAATGATTAAAAGCTATGGGGCAGTGCAGAGCCACTCTTGCTCCGTAGTGTAAATGGTTTTTGGTTTTTTAAGTAGCATTTTCATATTCATCTGCATGATAAGAGCAACCCGACAGGTCAGTCAGCCAACAGTTCAGTGTTTGGGCTGAGCGTGTGCTGCGAGTTGGGGAATATGGAGTAACACCATTCTAAAGATAGATGTCCCTTCTCTACCCCACAACACAACTGTTCAAAAATATGTGTATTTACTTGCCATTCCTAATTGTGAAAAGAGGGAGGAAAAAATGCTGTGGGAAATTCCCACATGGAAAGATATTATTTAACTTCATTAAAGAACAAGTGTCACAACATTTTCTTTTTGGTTCTAAAAGAGGTGGTGTGCCAAGCTGGTTTGAGGGCTGAGGTGAAATCGAAATTCTCAGTGTACAGACTTCTGAGAGGAAATGAGAGAGAAAAAGAAGAAGAAATGAGTGCTATAGGTGCCTACTTCCAGGGTGCCAGGGCCTCACAGTTTTGAGGTCTATGGTTTACTTTCTTTCTGAAGGGGAGCTGCTTATGGAAATTGTAGTTTCTATGGGGCTAAAGTTGAAGGTGTCTGGTGCTTTCTTATGGTCATTGAATTGTTACAGAAATAGGTGTTATTTTCAAAGGACAAATTTTGGAAAGCCAGATGATACAAAATGTTCCCCTTAATCACTCCATGGAGACAATTTGCACAGCAGAGAAAAAAAGGATCAAATTTTGGAAACCCCAAAATGAATTTAGGGAAGGACTCACTGTGAAAGACAAACATGACATGAAACAGCTTTTGTGTGAGATTTTAGTACAGTATTAGTTCTAGTTTTTAGTTTGTATATATTCTCTGTGATTTTTATCTTTTGTTTAATCTGAATCTTTAATTGAACATTCTGTGCTTGTTAACTGTCAGAAAAGTAGACTGGGTAGGTATATTTGCTATTTAAAGTATTTTTTATGAAACTGCTCTGGGCAACAGTTTTATCTCTCTAAAACCACTTAATGTTTTACCATGAAAGGAGAAGTTATGCTAAGCATCCAAGTCTAATAATTCTCGTAACGGAAGTGGTACAACTCTGTCAGGAAGTGGATCATTTCTTGAAAGAGTGCATTTAAGTGTTACTGCTTCTAGGGTCCTGTTTCAATTAGTATTAATTTCTTCACTGAAAAGTCATTTGTTTATCTTTTTCTTCAGTCACTGTACAGTTGCAACTACTATTATTACAGGCAGCACTTTCCAAAATTTTATTGCTAAAAGTCTACATGGTTGTAGAAGAGAAAAAAATAAGAATAATTGTCAGGTTGCTCAGTTTCTGATGAGAAAAAGGAGAATGAGTGAATGCTGTCCAGAGGGGAAAGAAAGCAGCAGTAGCCATTAAAATAGAAATAGGGGGTTATTTTACTTTTTGAACTGCTAAAGCTAGGCAGAAATTGAATTTCTGTTTAATACAAAGAATTGGCTTTTGGATCCTAATCCTCACTCACAATAGTTTGAAATTTTTTTCAGATTTGTTGGAGAGAACACAGAGGACTGTTCTACATAACGTTGTCATTAAACCTCAGTAACACTGACTGAGTAAACTCCAAGTCCTTTTCAAGACCTACATGTAAATTCTCACTATTTTGAAAATTTACTGTCAACTTTTGAGAAGGGGACTTTAGAAAGGAGAAGTTAATCAAGATGATCTAAAAGCTAGTGATAATGAAATTGAAACTTTTAACTTGTCATGAAGACCGTGAGTACATTCTGATAGTTGCAGAAGTTATGGTTCTGCTTTCCTACCCCAGAGAAGGAAGCATAAACATGGGGAAAAAAAGTGTTTAAATGGCAGGACTTAAAGCTCTGCATTGTAGTTATTAAAGAGAGCCTGCAGAAAAATAAGTAAAAAGAAGTGCCACTTAAAATGAAGGGGGAATTTTTAAAAACTGTAAAAGAAAAATAATAGATTCATTTCCAGAACTTTTCTTCTAATGATGTATTTTAAGATATTGCATCTGTTAAATTACCGCAGAGCAAAAAGAGATTTAATGAAGTGAACAGTATTACAGAGGTTCCTTTTCCTTCACCTTGAGAAAAGTTGTATGATTATTGATTTTGAACTTACTCTTTTAAATTTAAAAAGATAAGATGTCTCCATGAATTGAAATAACAGAAGAGAAAATCCGGAAACAAATGGATAAATTAAGAGAATATGTTTCAAACTCAGTTGGTGTATCTCCTGGAGTTTGAAAAGAACTTGGAGCTCCTCAGAAAAATTAGAAAAACTCCCATTAGTTTGAACTACTGTATCAGGTGACTGGAAGGCACCTCTTAACATAGAGTATTATGATATTTTGTAATATAATACAATATGATTTAATATAAGCAGCATTACAACTAAAAACACCTTTAAAATGACCAGGAAAATGTTTTGATGCAAGGTTTGAAAGATTATGCTTAGTTTTAAAGAACAAAAAGAAATTAAAATGTATAAGAAAACCAGTAGATAAATATGTTTCCATGAACGTGGCCTAGATATAAAACACTGTTGTGATAAATCAAGTAGCAAAAGCTATAATAGTGGATTACAAATATTTTCAATACATCCAAAAGATAGGGATTTATAACTTTACCTGCATAATTGACACTGGCACTGTAAATTGTATGACTTGGAACTAGAGCTAACAGGTAACTGGTATGGAAGCAATTCTATGATTTCATTACTGTTTTTCTTAAGTTTTTCATCCCATACTGATTTATTTAGATACAGGATGTGAACTAGGGTATCTCTAGCTCGGCATTGCTGTCTCCAGCACTGGCCAGGAACAGCTGTGTAGTGTCATGACAGTCTGTAGTTTAACACTGCAGTCCCTGAGTAAAGACCTCGTTTTGTTTGCTTTGACTTTGCCATTTGCTAGTTTCATGTGATGACCCATAATGATTTAGTTACAAAAGAGAGTGAAGAATTGTTACCTTTTTTTTCCTCCATGGTTTTGTTGCATCTGTCCCTATTTCATAGGCAAACTCAGAATATGAAGCAGTAGCTTCACCGCCTCAAAATATCAAGTAAAATATTTGCTGTAGACAATCTGCTGTAGAGGTTATGCACCAGGCACTTGGAGTTCTTTGAGGCTTCAGTAATCTATGCACAGCCTCATTTCTTTCATTTTTCATAGTTAGAGGACTTGTAGGGGAAACCTAGATTATTTAAATGTTAGAACACTTAGGTTTAATACATCTTTTTTATTTTCTAATGTAAAGTGTTTGCTGTGACAAAAATCTTTGAAGAGGATGTCAAACTCCAGTTGGTCAGAAGGCATTTTATACTCCTTTTGTAAATTCTTCAAGATTTGCATTTTCTCTGAAGTGTTAGACTTCTATGCAAATAAGTGCCCCATTAAGCAATTTTCCTTTAGCTGTCATTTATTAAGCCTGGCTAAGAGTGAGGTTTGGCATCCTCCTTACAACATATCACAGTCAAGCTTACTTTTCTGTTGTGACTGCTTCTTAATGTATTGATGGGGAACATGACAGCAATGCAGATTATTGACATTATAAATAACTCCATTAACTCTGAGGTATTTCAACCCCCTCACCCCCCAGCACTCTTGAGATTTAATAAAGATTTATTATACTGGTAACACATCTCTCTCCATTTTTAAAAGAACACATTCATTTTCAAGGATTTTGTTCCAAACCCAACACTGATTACAGAAACTGTCGTAAATTATTTGCTTCCCGTTCAACTCATTGTTACCTTCCTGCAACTCTGGTGAGATGCATCTTCAAATTGGAAGTCAGATGAGGCAAATGCCACAGATTACTTGTAATATGCAGAGAAGTTAGTGTATGGCTTTGATTAAATCACTTGTTCTCTGAGTAACTGTCTTGCTTTAACCCCAGTCAGCAGCCAAGCCCCAACCAGCTCATCACTTACTGCCCCACCAGCAGGATTGGGGACAGAAGTGAAGGGCAAAAGCTGGAAAAGCTCATGGGTTGAGATAAAGACAGTTTAGTAGAGAAAGCAAAACACACAAGCAAAGCAAAATAAGGAATTGATTCACTTCTTCCCATGGGCAGGCAGGCGTTCAGCCGTCCCTACAAGAGCAGAGCCCCATCACAAGTAATGGTGACGTGGGAAGATAAAATCCGTCTTTCCAAATGTGTCCCCCATTCCTCCTTCTCCCCCTCACTTTGTATGCTGAACGTGGTATCATATGGTCTGGAATATCCCTGTGGTCAGTTTGGGTCACTTGTCCTGGCTGTATCTCCTCCCCTGCAACTCTAATTTCCTCACCATCATGGCAATAGGAATAGCGAAAAAGGCCTTAGCTCTGTGCAAGCCCTTCTCAGCAATAACAAAAACATCTCTATTATCATCATTGTGTTCAGCCAAATCCAAAACACAGCCCCACACCAGCTGCTGTGAAGAAAATTAACCAAAACCAGTTGTAAGGCCCCAAACAACTCATTTGATGAGACTTTTAACAGGGCTTACAGTTGTTCATGTACTTTGAGTTAGATGCATGGGAGAAATACTGACAAGATATTCTCAAGAGATCAACAAAAAAGACTTTACTGGCAACTTTAGAAAATCAAAGAACTTTGGCAAAAGGTTTAAAGCAGCATTCACTCAACATAAACCACTTCTCTAAGTATTAACTTAGCCCATTCAACTTAGCAAACTCAAAGCCCATTCAATTTTAAGTTACTCAAAAATCTAACAAGAGGGAATCAGAAGAGGAAAGAAAATAAAGATACTGAAAAGAACAAATACAGCTACCAACTCCTGAGTTCCAGCAGTGTTCAACTGATAAACATTCCAAGAAGAGGTAGGTCAAAACATGTGTGGCTCATGTTTGGCCTTAAATACCCCTTGGCCTTCCTGGGCCTTTCCCCCAGGTGGGACTTCGGATCATTTGGCCACTCAGGAGCTGGGTTGGGAGCTCCAGGGGCAGGTGTGGAGCATTGTCTCAGGTGTGCCAGGGGTTGGTGGCCATCGGGGGGTTGTATGGGGCAGGGCACTGCCTCACCAGGGAAGGGCCTGACCTGCCTCTTACACACACACACGAAAGGTTTTGAGCCAGCAGTCCTTCCTGTCTGTCACACCAGCACAGAAACATGTATCTATAACGTGATGTGGCCTTATAATGTCTTCCCTCTCAAGAATTTGGTTTTGGCAGTAGTGAGTTGTGAAATGCTTGCCATTATTTCCCTGCTTCTTTAGCTAACCAATTGATTAAACTGTTCCACTGTGTGACAGTATTTTTCTTTAGAAAACTGTGATTAGTGGAGGTACTGGTTTGGTTTACGCATAAGATAAAATGATTACTTTTGGATAACAAGTACCAAAACAACAGAATTATAAATCATTTAGGGTTGGACAGGAACCCACTGCAGTCCCAGAACACTGTCCTTTGATGGATATATAAGGAGGAGATGGAGAGGATTTCTGAGGAAATCGTGAGAGTCTCACTGCTTTGACAAACAGCAAGTGTTATTCCCTTATTTAATCTTGTGTCTCAAGGCAGACCAAACCCGTGTTTTCTGTAGCCTTTTATGTACTCTTTCTTACTTTGGATATGCCATGTAAAAGTAATCATGCCCCCTATAAGAAAACAGTTACCTAATCTTTCCAGTGCCTCTCTTTCTCTGCAGAAGTTAATGCCTTCACACCACCCACACATCCCAGGAGACCAGCCTTCCCCCCACTCCCTGCCTCTGCTATGGTATCAGCAACATCCATTTGTCTTCAATTACAGAGTTAAGGATGTTGTTGTCACAGCTGACGGTGACGTTAAGCATCTCACATCATCACTTGTCTCCTCCTATTGTTGCTTTCCCCCCTGTTGAAGCTTCACAGTGCATCTTCTTATGTAGTTGAAGCTTTGGGCTACAATTAGATGTGGTTTGGCCTTATTGATTTGGCTGTTCTGTTTGGTTTTATAAACTTTATTCCTGTTGAGATTCTTAAACATGACTAATATAGAAGTCATATATTCTTATTAAACCAGAGCCTTGTCTAGAATAACCATAAACCCAAAATATTTAAAGAAAGCCTGCCTATGCATTTTATTAATAATCACACCATCCCCTATTTATAGAATGTTCATTGCTAATCGTCATCTATTTACTTTGGAGAAACTTATCTCTTGTCTTTCCTGATTATTTGCTTGTCTTACATCTACCTATTAACTCCACGTATTCATGCAATAAATATCTCAGCAGTCAGATTACCCCCAATATTCACAAGTTGTTTCAAAGAAGCCACAAATGTATTCTGATTTATTACAAAAAGATCTAATGAATTAATTCTGAATGTTATCTTATAGGTGGTATCAAGACTGTTTTCAGCAGAAGTTTCAATCTCTAATTGAAAACATACAGTTTTACCAACAGGACAAGTGTTCAGTGCAGATAAGAGATTACATCACAGTGCAATAATACTGAAGAGCCCTTGCTATATCTGGGCAAGATACAGACTTTGTGCTGAGCAAGATGCAGACTCAGAACAAAAAGGTGGCCCCCAAAATTTCTTATTAATGTGCTATGATGAAAGCCCTTAGAAGACAACTGTAAACTGGGAAATCTTTGACCTTTTCACTGAAGCTTATAAATATTATAAAGGTCAGAAATTGGTTGTCCATCAGAAATATGTCTATCAGGTACAAAATCAGCCATCTATAAGCGTGGCATCCTCTCTATTCCTGTTTATTTTTAAGAAGGACACTTGAGATGCTTGACTTCAGCTCATGAACCCAAGGTCACTGAAGTTAGATGCATTTCTGTGAATATTCTTAGCTATTTTTAATATACATAGATTATATCCTGAACAATGCCCACTTAGTGCACTTTGTTTCACTTATTTTCTTTTGTACACTTAGTAACCGTGGAAAAGTCACATACTGATCATTCTATTCTTTGAACTATAAGATAGGCATTTTGGACTTTTATTCTGTTAAATTTATTCAGTCTTGAAATAAATGCTTGAGAACAGTTTGCTTTATATGATCAATCATGGAATGGATGCATATATATTATTTATATACATATATATATATATACTTCTTTTCTTGCCTAGATTTTGAAACCACGTACAGATCACAATATTTTCCTTCTTCAAAAGGAGTAAGTTGTAATTTTATCCAAACTGAAGCTGGATCTACTCAGAATGCTTGTTTTTTAAACTTTCTGCTAAAGGCGGGGGGAGGGGAAGGGGAATATGTTTATTGTTTGATGCAAAGGACACAGATTTGCTTATTTTTTTATATGGTTTCATATTCTTTTAAATGCTCCAGTGAGTTTGCATTACTTCTGCCAATTTTCCCATGGACACAATGATTGTATATCTCATGTATCTGCAGTTTGAAGTGCTTAATAGATTCAAAATCAGCCTTGTATAGCAAACTTCCTATGTCAAAGTCAGTTAATTTAGAAAGACAAGTATCATGAGAATGGAAAAGAAATTTCCATTAGGGAAATCTGTCGGTAGAGAATGGAGATTGAAAGTCATTAGGTACCATCATCTCTTCAAGTGTTTTCGTTGTAGTAACTGTTTTTTTAATAGCCGTCTCCTACTGCTCCATCAGTCTGACTGGAAATCACAGCAGTTTCTAGTAACTGATGCCTGTTCATTTTACTTTTAACTGATTAAAATCCTCTCTTTTTAATCTGTAATGAGGAACACCTTGATCTTGTGTTCAAATCATAATGTTGTTCTAACTTTGCATATTATTAAAAATACTTCCTGGTAGTTCCAATATAGCAATATATGATACAACACACCTGGCTTTATATGATTTTTTTTGGTTACATTTTGAAGTAGCCAAACAATTATCCATTCTGTAGGTTAATTTTTTTTTCTGTCCAGAAATGCTGTTCCTAAATACTCCGTCTTCAAAATTCCAGGTGGTCCCAAAAATGTGTCTTTGTACTAATTATATTAAAAGAGAAGCTACCTAAATAGGCCTAGGTTTGAACCAGACTCATTGCTCCCTTTCCCCCACAGTCAAAATCCCACACATTTGACTAATCTTTTGGACACAAACTCCACAGCTTTTCAGAGTTCAGTTTTTCAAATGTGAATGCTCTGTTTTAACTGTCCATTTAGATTTGAAGCATATTAATGCCAGCTGCTGAGTGCTTTTAATTTGTCTTTTTTTTCACTGCATATACTGTGTAGTCTGACCCTTTGGGAAGAGATACTGCTGAAAATTGCTAGAACATTCATGTAAGATGTTTGTCTCAAGAGGAAATACTTTTATGGAATTAGGATTAAAGGAATGCCTGTGTTTGTAGATTGCATTCTAATATAAAGACAGTTCAGTTACTTTTAAATATATTAGCTTTGAAAGTGGAATCCTAATGAAACTATCCATGCAAAATTCTTAGCATTTGCATCTAGACAGTTTTCCAAGTAAAGTAGTTTAGGAGATGGCTGGTGAAATCCATATTATACGCTGCAAGCTGCAGTTATATGGGATAAAGTCCACTTGGCTATCAGTTTTTACATTAACTTCTACAAACAAAAAAATGTCCTTTAGCTCCAAAGTTTCTGAACCAGAGGTCATGAAATGCTGGAAGGATAAACCAGGTAGGTTTTGTGAACATTTTCTCTGCTTTTGAGCTCTTCCTTAGGTATGCATTATTGATCACTATCAATGTTAGGAAACTGGGCTAGATGTAGCTTTAATTCTATTTTTTGAAGAATACTGTTTTAATAATATTTTGAATTATTTGGACTTTATGTATATATTAACTGTACCACAAAACTGTTCAGGCACTATGATGTGATGTAAATTGAAAATCCATTTCAGGGAAGGAGGAAAATTCAGTCGGATCAAAAGCTAATGCTTAAACAAGCCAAGAGTCTTTTCTCATTTGGAAACAAAATAAACCAAAACTTAGCACACTCCCCAGACTTAGGATATATAATCAGTTATATGGAGAAAAGTCCAAGAACGAAAATGGTTACTCTTAAAAAGTTCTTCCTAAATAGGAATATCATAGAATGGTTTGGGTTGGAGGGGACCTGGAAAATCATCTAGTTCCAATCCCTCTACCATGGGCAGAGACACCTTCCACTAGACCAGGTTTCTCAAAACCCCTTCCAAACCAGCCTTGAGCACTTCCAGAGATGGGCAACCTGGGTCAGTGCTTCACTACCCTCTCAGGAGAGAATTTCTTCTCAATATCTAACCTAACCTACCCTCTTTCAGTTTAAGATATTACCCTTTGTCCTATCAAATTCCAAATGTGGGATATGTAATTTTAAGGTACATTATTACAATTTCGTATCTGGCATGTATACAGAAACCAGGAAAAAGGATCAATGGTTGCTGTGCAGACAGAAACAGAGCTAAACTTTATTTCTGAACTGTATGGTTCATCAGTACTTGTTATAACTTATTTTATGTCAAGGTGGTTAGCTTGTTTCATACACATATTTATAAAAAGCAATTGTATTGCTTATATATTTTTCTGTCTTTATGCTAACTTTTCTGTCGCATCTTTCTTTGCTTAGATCTGTGTCTAGTATATGGCTTGTATTCAAACATGTATGCAGCTGAAGTACAATACAGCAAATGTTTAAGCATTTCATCTCTCCTGGAGCTCAGTGGGACTAATTATCTGCTTATCTCTTTTACTTATATTCATAGAAGTACTCTAGGCTTGAATCCTTAAACTGTAAGCTCTGTGGTAAGGTTTTATGCATACTTACTTTTACTATATCTGGGAACAGAACTCTAAAAAAAACAATAGTAGTAAGAGCTTAAATTTTTGGTTTGTGTTGCTTCTATGCAAAATATAGGCTCAATTTTGAATTAGAGCACACCAAGATACCAATGACTGTAGCTTATTTATATCTTTAAAATATAAAATGAGGTGATAGATGTGTAAAACATTTTCAGCCCTTATGTTCCTATTCTTTAGTAATGAAAATCAAAATTATGACATTAGCATCCCTTTCAAGCCAGCTAACTGATGCTGCAGCATTATGAGTCATCTCTTTTAACACCAAACTGCTTTTTAAAAAATTGTTTTAATGATGATAAAAGGTTTGAGGGTGATGCATGTGCAGATTTTACTCTACCCATGGAACATAGGGAAAAGCGGTAAAAGTTAAGGATTAACTCTATGAGCTAGAAAGATAACTGTATTTTTTCAACATCTTGAGTTCTTTGCTGATGCTGCTTATGAACACAGCAGTTTGAGATGTTTACTCTGCCTGCTGTAACTGCATTAAACACAGTGGTGTACTGTGTATAATTGTGTAAGGCACTGAAAAGCTACAGAGTGACAGCGGGTAGTCAACTGATACCTGATCTAATCTGTCACCAGGAACTTAGATGTGAAGTTCTTCACGTGGCCTGTGCTGGCACCAACAGCAGAGCAGAGCTCCTGAGCTGCTCCGTTGCACTTGCTGCACAGCCATGGTGCTGCTGCCACCAGTGGTGACACCCCGAGGGTGCCATGACAGAGTGACTGCATCAGAAACACCCACATGCTGTGGGGTCAGGCTGCCCAGGACAGTTCAATAAGGGCCTGTATCCTTTGCTTTAGTTTAAAAGTGTAAGGTAATTGGGAATTTCCTTTTCAGAACACAATGCTTCAGTTCAAGCCCACCTTTCTTCTAGGCAGAAGGCACTATGGTAACCTATGGCTATGGTGTAATGTTCTCTGCTTTGCCAAGGGTTGCTGTGGTGGATGAGGACAGTTGCCCAGTGCAATTACATCCTATACTGGTCTTGAATGACTGTTTTGAGTTCAGATATGGTGAGGGCAACTGTTGGTACTCTGCAGCATCATCACATTGCAGAATGTCTCTTCCCATGGTCAGCGTGATTGCCATTTGCCTATAAAATTAGTTAATTCCTGATTCTTGCAGATGACTGGACAATCAGGTCAGTGTAGCAACACTCAGTTGCTTGGTTGAGCTGCGACATCATCCAGGTCTTCCATCACCCACATTACTGCCCAGCTGAGGTCCTCAAAGGTTCACGTGCTGTAGAGTTTCATACTTTCTCTGTATAGGCAGGGGAAGAAGAGTTAGGAATGATGTACACATCTTCATTCAGGCCCACCACGAGGGGCTTTGACTGTTCAGGATTATAATTCATTCATTCTACAAGTTCTTGTTCACAAGTTCAGGGCTGATGAAGATTATTGTTGATTATTTATCGGGTCTGTGGTGCAGTCTACCAAATAAGTATGTAACGTCTGTGGGGTTTAGATCTTGGGCATCTTCATTAGGGACAAAGCAGCACTCTCTTCTCCAAAAGGACTGTCATATTGTCAGCCTTAGAGTGTATGTTCAATTACTAATAGCACTGTTTGTTGCTATTCCTTTTCATCGTACTGCTCTATTCAGTGTTGGTCAAACGCCCTGAGCTCTTGCAGATAGAGGGCAAATGTGTCTGCAGGTGCCTGGATGTACCAAACAGACCACTGAGGGCATTTTCCAAATCATCATCATGACAGCTACAGTCACCACATAATACCACAGTTGTCAGGTATGCATTAATGAAAGCATAGAAATGCAGCCATAATTTCTCCATAACTTGGAGCCTTTCAAGTTAGAATGGATGCTGCAGAACAAAATTGTCCAGGTATCTTTGATGCAAAGTAACATTTATTATGGGAGCAGTGTGGATGCTCCAAGACAAAATAACAGTCCAAATGCAGACCATTTGCTATCACACAGTACAGTTGCTAACAGCAATTTACCTAAACTTATTCCTGAAAGTTGCAGTGAGGTATTACTGGAGATCCTGCCACAGATTATTCTGATTATCCATATAGCACTACTTAAGCCAGGAAGTTTGTCAGGGAAATGATGCTTGGTCCTTTTGAGCTGCTCTTCTTGGTCTAAGAGCTGAAGGAAGCAGTGGAACAATGAAAGTTAGTACCTCTTCATTACAGGTATGTGTGGAGGCAGAGGTGCTTGTTCTTGGTAGTTTGGAGAGGTACAATTCACTGGAGGTTCCCCAGACACAGCCTACTGAGACACCCACACCTCAAGGACACTAACTTTGTGTAGACACATGGGCTGCAATCATTTCTTTAGTGGCCATTGCTGGGAATTGCTTGGTGAGCAGCAGTGGGTGCAGTGACAGCACCTGCTGGCAGACATGCCTACACAAAAGGAATGGCGTGATCCTGGAGGTAGCCTGAATGACCTGACAGCAGGAGCATGGCACGTTTTTTGGGAGCGTGGTTCTATTTTTATGGTGCGTAGGTAGCAGAACATCACTTACCTGCTTACCTTCAAATGGAATTCCTTGGTAGGAATGAGCACCCCATCAGTCCTGTGACTGTGCATGACGTGACTGGGTGTAACCTAGGTGGTGACATATGTTCTTATCAAAATAAGTACCTGTGGCTGCTGCCTTGCCAACAAAGCAGTACAAGTCACTGTACTTTGTCCTAGGGAGTTCCACTTTCTTTTCTCCTGAATAAGACTGGAAAGAAAAATTTTTCTCACTTTAGCAGTTTTTATCCAGCCAATACCCATCATCTTGGCTGCTGCGTGCAGTGCACCATTAGCTGGCCAGTGCTGCCACAGGGGCATGGGAGAGGCTGGCACTGGTGGCCTGCAGCAAGGTCCCCCTGCATTCTTGGGCTGTCTCAGTGCCAGAAGAGCCCAGGTTAGGGAACTGGTATCTGGACCCAGCCCAGAGAATTATGAAGCAATTCTAAAGGTCTGTAGCTCAGCATAGATAGGGAAACGATATTTAAATACCACCCTCATGTCCTCATGTTCTTTTTCAGTTTCTTGAAGTTGAATAAGCTTGTCTTGTCATCTTATATGAAAACAACCTTCAGTGGATCATCTGTAGTCTCTTCTTACTACAGCTGGTGAGTATTCCTGTCAGCAAAGTCAAAGGCATGAAAGTAGCAGTTTTAAATCTTGATGAATTTCCTAGTCTCCTCTTAGGTGTATACTGTATCTTGCCAAAGGTGCGTGTAAACAAGGTGGCTGTTCTAAAACTTGTTGGTCATGTGTGTTTGTAAGGTGATGAGGCAGGAATGCAGGTATTAGGGTATGACCCAAGGGGTTGGAAGGGTGTGTGAAGTCATGAGGCCTCATCCTTTGCAGGGTAAAAAAGCCTGAACAACTGGGATCCTGCATAGGTTGTGCCCATGCAAGGGCAGGGCCCCGATGTGAGCTATTCTCTAGTCTCTGCCCATATTTCTCCACCTGAGAAACAATTTATTTTGTCCCAGAGCAGAAGCTGAGTGTAAAGTAGTACCAATGCAGTGGTCACAGTAGCATACAATGCTGTCTGCAATAGCTGCTTTGAAACTGGTAATTGCTTTCTGTTATTTGTTCTTAATATACTGAGAGAAACTAGATGTTGTGTAGTTTTTTTGCAAATAAACAAATAGATTGCATCAAAGATACATTGATACTATCATCAATTTCTCATCCTGACATAATCTGCAGAATCTCAAGTATAGGCTGGCTGCTTTAAGCAGACACTAAGAGAGAACACTAATGGAAGCTAATTTAAATTTCTCTTTGCAGCCCTCATCTAAAGGTGCGTAAACTTCAAACGCAAATATCTTATATTTCAAGTGTAAAGTTAAATAGTAATTTGCTGGATGAACCGCTGTCTAAAAATACACAACGCACTCTCCTTTTGGAATGATACACAAAGAACTTCTGTGCTTTGAAATGATTCATAGCAGATGAGAAGAAAAGTGATCATTAATTGATTTTTCAAATAAAAGATCACATGTGTAACTGAGAGACCCTGTTGGAAAATCAAATGGACTAAATTTTCAGGGAAGCTTGTGCTTTTCACAGAAGTCTTCTGGCAGAATTTCAAATCAGCTTGATGATTAAACAGCAGGTCATTTAAAGTGTGTTTACGTTAACAAGCCTCTGTAACCATATTCATACTGGGGCAAGGCATAGTACACAAAGAGTTTGTAAGATTATAATTAGTTTAGATTACTTTCCATTATGTATTGGTAAAGGCAGCCCATGGGCTGGCTCATGTTTCAGGTTACCCTGCTGTTCCTGTTCATGCAGCAATAGCTTTGGGTAAGGTATCTGCGTGACAATATCTAAAAAAACCTGCCCAGCAGTTTTAAGTAGTGACCCTTGCACTTTTTTGGCCCATGATCCCGTAAATGCCACCACCCATTCTTCTTATCAAACTTTAAACTGAAAATAGGACAAAAGTGATATAAGCAATGCAAGGCTGTATTTCATAAGAGTCTTTGGGTGCCTTGCAAGAAAGTCTCTAGATTACACTGCATTAAACCATATTCTTATTAGTCTATCAGTGCCACTGGAGAAACAGACCTGTAATATGTAACACCAGAAATTGGTGTTAACTGCTTTGCAGTGTTCAGACCTGTTTATTACCCTTACCACCCATACTTTTTACAGGCTGTGTATTCTCATGTGTTCCGTTTTTGAAACCACAGAAATGCTATGGTTTTACTTCTATTTCATTAATTCACTTGATATGTGTGAAGGCAAAGTAGTCACACTGACACTTCTGAAGTATGTTTCAATCCTTTGTGTTATTACATAATTTCTTGATTCGTTTTTATCTGGTATGGTTTAGCACAGCAGTATGGACCCACCCACTGCATCTCAAAGTGTAATCTCTCTGACACTTAAATGACATTTTTCCATTTTCTTGGGTAATGAATAATTTACAATGTGGGCCTGTAAAGAATCTATGTTAGTATTTAAATATCTGTGAAATTTACAGATTCACTTTTTCATTTTGAAAGCTCTAAGGTAATATAAAATGTTTCACTTACTGCTCTTCCTTCTTTTTCCATAAAGAGCTTATGTTCTGCAGATTGTAAAAATGCTTTATAAACTATAGCTTGTAGGATTTATAACTCTGTAAGGCTGGTTCATGGTTCGACTGTCAAAAATTAAGAAGGAAATAATTAGAAGATCTATGCTTAAGCCAAGCCTGTCTGTAATATTAAAAGGTATATATATAGATACAGATATATATACACATATTAGTATAGGTAGGGTCAGAGGAGTCTAAATCTTACAAATCTGGGGAAACATTTGTGAATTTATTGTGTATTATGATTTCTGATGTTAGACTATTTTGTCTCACACTGGGAAGAGGAAAAGCTCATTTAAGATTAAAAATTGAGTGGTTAAGGTACAACTGAGTGATACAGCAAGTTTATACAGTGTATAAATTTAAAAGAGCTAGTGAGAGGAGAGAAGGCATCCAAACTCCTGCATTGCCAGAGGATGCAGCCAGGCAAACCAAGGAAGCAAGTGCTACAAAGGTCAGCCCAGCTTGGAGTTATGGAGATAGGGGTCTGAGCTCAGGGAGGAAAAGATGCAGAGATAAAGGCACACTAGACAGAGAGGAAAAAATAAGGAATAGCCTGGAAGATGGAAGGGGTCTACTCTGTCCATCATGTAAGTTATCTGAAACACAGGGCAATCTCTTTATTAAATCTTGTCTGGAACTACATTTTTCTTGCTTCATGTCTTCCTCTCAACATGCCTTTTTCCTTGCATGAGTTGTGGAGTTTGGGAGAAGTAGAGCATATTCTTTACAATCACTTAAGAAAATGAGGCTTAGAAGCAGTCCCATTCCAGTCACCTCAGTGTAGATCAGCACATCTTTGCACTCAGTCACCTGTGTTCAACTAGTGTTCTGAGAACAGCATGTAGAAATGGGTAATGACTTAGAGCTTCATATGGCAACCGGGGATCACAATTTTGAATAAAAAAATATTCACCCTCCAAATCTGTCTTTCTTGAAAATTGTTACTGTCTGGGTAATGAGATATTTTGAAAATAATCTGGGCCAAATTAATCAGATAGTGTGTATCCACGTAACTCTACTGAAGTGGTGCTGCACAAATACTTACCGAATGAAGATGTCAACTAACAATTTTATGTTACTTATTAAAGCCAGGTCTTTTTAGAACTTTTACCAAAACTGTACTGTACTTTTACCAAACTGTACTTTCTGACTGCCACTTTGATGCAAAGAAAAGTTTTTTCTTGAATATTTATCTATATCTTTATAATATAATGTCATTTCAATACAATATTGTTTCTGACAAATTGATTCATTATTCTGAACTACTGATCTGGCATAGGCTATACTCTCATCACTGCCTGATCACACAGCTCCTTACATCGTTTTCATCTCTTTCCAGCTTTGAAGTTTCATCATCCTTGTCAAGATCTGGAAGTGCAGGTCAGGATATGGTAGTGCCCACAAATCAATAGCGGGTAAGTGCCATCTTAATGTCTCAGACAGCAATGTATTTTAATACTTATTTATTTAAGTTCAGTATGTAAAATTCAAGGTACACGTGAAATACATTGAATCTTCATGAAAACTCTAAAAAGAAAAGTGTTTGTTGTGCTTCTAATGTGGAACCAAATGTTTAAGAAGATGTTCATCAAGAGTGAGCTTGATGCTTCAGTGCTATGAAGCTTCACTATATTGGTTGTTGGTGTTGGAAGTTAGGGAGTCTGATGTGAGCAGCAAGACGTAGAACAAGGTCTTTTTTCAGACTGGGTGCTTTAAGTATGGAATTTGTCATTATGCAGCCCGTCAATTACCTGATTTTCAAATGCCGTTTACACAGGATTCTATCTGGTCTGCTTTAGATGTTTATTCCATTAAAGACAACACACTGGGAAGACAGATCTTAGGATCCCTTTGAGGGGACATCACATAGGATGCCCTCAGGCACAGCAATCATCTTAAAAGCTCTGTCACCCTCTTCTCTTAAAGCCTTTTTAACACCCTGCATGTTGTCTTTATTTGTGTCATGATCCAGCATACCCCCATGAGGTAACTGACACTATCATTATCTGAAACTATCTCAGAACAAAGTGAAAGGAATTAAGAAACCTCTGCCAAGGCACAGATCCTGCTAACTGATTAACCACTGTCTCAGACTGTTTACTTAGAGGGCTGCTTGAGGCCCCCATGAAGTCAGTCTGTACACTTCATTAGGCATCCTGATGGGACAAAATGGAAAAGATGCTTTGAGATCCTAATTATCTCTGTGCTTCTTCCCAGGCATTCCAAACATGCCATGGTCATGATAGCTCCAAGGATTTTTCAGGAAGTTCTAGAGATGGTTGGGGAATCTAAACCTGACGGTGCCTCCTAGCTTAGAGAAATAGTGTACTGCATTTCCAGCCACTCGTGGGCAAGTCCTATAGCAAAAGCTGGGTTTTACTGTGTGCATCTCACCATTTTTATTGTCTATCCAAATTTAGTAATTAATCAACAAAAATAACAGCATCATCTATTATTGATATTGTCCAGCAAATACAGTGATCTAAAGTTACAACTCAGAACGTTAATCCTATTGAATTTTCCCTGTTATTATATAAAATCACCACAGGAAGGTGAATTTTGTCTTACTGCTCTTATACAAAGTTAATGTTTAAATTATTCGCTTTCTAACCAGTCATCAACAGTACATGTTTATTCACAAGTAGGAGGAACAGGCCCAGGTGCTTCTGTACGATATCTACAGCTGACATTTCAGCATTACTGGTATTCATAGTCCTGTAGCGTGTTAGCCACTTGCTGTCATATGAACCAAAAACTTTTAGAGGCCTAAATGTTTGCTGATAAAATCTCATAGGTACTTTCGTTTCTGCTGCTGGGCATACAGTTTATGAGAAGACAGTCAGTCTTTCCTGACATCAGAACAGGGTATTTGTGACAAAATACCTAGCTAAAGACAGCTTTTGTTCCAAACTAGTTTTCTGAACTCAGGCTGTCTTTCAAGTCCAAGTAAACTAGTAGTTCATAAATAGCAGGCCATCAATCCTACAGATGATTTAGATGGTTTTAAAGATGCTCAGAAATAAAGAAAAATTATCTGAAAGAAGCTAATGAACACATCTGGAATGTTTTATTAGTATCCTTGTATTTAGTTTGAAATCTCTTGAATGAATCATTCCAGAATGGTGTTAGAAATTCTCTTTACAGTAAGAATAGTGTATCTTAGATTGATACTTATAGGCCTGAATTAGTGCTCAGCAACATCTCTATATCCTTCTTGTTATCTTTAAAGTGTGTGTTTGGAATTGTTCATGATTTTGTAATGAAGACTATTTTTGTACAGCCTGCAGAGCGATAATGTAAAAGCAGCAAAGAAGAGCTAGAAAGTAGTAAGTTGGAGTTCAGAAAAAAGACTTTCTTTTGGCTGACAATGTTATATAAAGATTTCAGAATTAAGAATAGATGCAAAGTTTACTCTAAATTTCAGTGCACCTAACTTAACCTTTCAGAACTCTGCAAACTCTGGGAAACATTTTGGACAGACTAGGATAAAAGTATGATTTTAGTCAAAAAGTATTACCGATCTTCAAGTTAATTACGGAATGATTGCTCAGAGGTATAAATTTTCACACTATTCCACTCCACTCTCCAGTTGTGAGAGTGAAACTTTGTACTATCATAGTTATAGCACAAAAACTACGGACCTTTAACAGAAAAGTTAACTTTTGCTAGAAGGTTGTAACATCTCATTATACATTAATTTAGTACCATCTTTAAAAAAGAGCAGCACAGCTTCTCTCATATTTATTACTTCTTATGAATGACATCAAGAATGGCTTCTTCTGAATTAAAGAAAAACTTGGAGGTTGGTAATTTGATTACTTGGGGGATAGTTCAATTTCTTTAACCTAAAGTGACCAAGGTTAAAAGCATATGCAGCCAAGTTATTGTTTTAAACTGATTTAACTCTTACTTTTTCCTGATAATAATGTAATAAACCCTTTTTAGTTATTAGTAGTTCAGGTTGAGAGAAAAACTTTTTGTGAACTTTGTCTGGATTGCAGAAAAATGACACTTTAAATCTTCAAAAGAAGTAAAAAGAGACAGATATTGATTGTAATTAGGAAACTTATTTCTATACCTACTCCAGATTGTATGACAAGTGACTTAAATGTCTTTATGTTTGCTTTCCCAGTGGAAGAATAGCCACAGGAGTATTCACTTCTGCATAATTAATATTTGAAAACCATAATACATGTGAAATGCATTACAGTGACATTTTCTGAATACAGCTCTCTCTTTACCACAAGATTGCCTTGCTAAGTGTCTAAAAGTATTTTGATCAAAGAAGTAGTATTACAGATTATAGCTTGGTAGGTTAATCCATTTGTGCTTTTGCAGTTTTAAAGTTACAATGACTTCTGGAAAACTGAATACTCTAGAAAATTAATGTTTATCAGGGAGGAAATAAATGTTTCTTACATTACAGGGCAGCAAAATTTTGCATTTTATCCCAAAGGTTCAAGTGTATGTCTCCAGCTAATTTATTGAAAGATTTGGTTTGCATGTAGTCATAGAATGTTGGTGAAATAACCCTTTGACTTTGATCTCCCTTTGGAGTTACAAATTAGGATTTCCCAGTGATAATAACTTTGGTGGAACATGAGGAGGAAACGTAAGCTAAGTTCTCCAGAAAATCAGAATTTAAAATGTGAAAAAAAAAAAAAAAAAGTGCTCTGTGTTTAAATTTATGATTATCTTTCTGTTAAGGTTGAAGAGATGCTTCTGACAGGAGGCTTGAAATCTCTCCTTCCCCATGTGCTGAGAAGAATAATTCGATGCAACAGACTCACTGTTAGTAATACTTCTGGAATGGCAGAAGGTAAGTAAACCTAACAGCTCTCTGTGCAAAGTGATTCCATTTTAGATTCATAACTATGTGGTTTTTTGTTTGTGAAGCATTGAAGAAATATCAAAAGCGCTATAGTAAAACAAAAGAAAATGTTATGTTCTTGGGTGTTTTTGAAATCATATTGTAAGCACCTGAGTCTGCTTCTTAAGTCATGAATGTATCGGAGAAAATGCACCATCCTACCTGAGTAATGTACATGGACTTTGTTTTCAATGTTTGCAGTGCATCCCTCGGCTTGCAATTGTCATTGAGAAATAATAGATGCAGAAAACATTTGAAAAATCTTTAACCAAATCTGGTTTTTCTTGCATGTTATTATCACATTTGTGAGATGACCTGCTATATTCTTCACAGAGACCTTGCTTTACTTAGCACATCAAATATGCTTTGGGGAAGAATTAGAGACATATAGTTACAGAAGTGGTTTTCTGCTTCATTTGTTGCAGAAAGTGAAGATTTCTGGCTCAGCAAGACTGGGAATTATAAGGGGGAGGGGAAAAATTAGTTTTATACTCAGATAACTGAATGCATTCTGGAAGATTGATTTCTGTCTTCCTTCTCGTAGCTGGACTTTTACAGAAGCAGAGAAGTCTGTCATTGTTCTGATCAACTTTTAAAAGTAACATAAACAAAAATAGCATGGCAAATAGCTGATCAACAAAGCTATGTGTACAGGAGTAGCACTACTATAAAAAATGTTGAAGGTCGTTTTGTAGAACCATAGTGAGTCTTTAAATTGTGGTTATCTTTTCAATGAGTTCCTAGGTTGAAAAATACTAATGGAAGACATTTTATAATGTTAATAATTTGCAGTTTGCCCCAGCTGAGTTTTTAAGTGAATTTGTTGCTGCAGTAGTTTTAAATGTATTAGTTCTAACATTTTTTAGAAGTATTATTGACATACAAAACAAGTTCATGAACAGTTTCATTGTACAAAAAGAACCATTGTAACCCATTGTCTTATGTTATTGTTATCCAATTCTTTTTTACTGTGCTCGTTGTCATTCACCAAAGAAATTAAAAGCTCTTTCTAAACTTCTCTGAACTGGGACATGAGTGTGTTGAGTTAATGCCTGGGTTGGTCAGCACATCCAGCTCCACTACCATTGTGTGTGAGTGCGTTCATAATAATGGCTCCATAATGCAAGTGAATACATCAGGAGATAAGGGTTTCATTTACACAAAAAGTAAGGATAGCTGTCAGGAGGATATTTGCCTGCAGATTCAGTCTGTCATCTGTAACTAGTGTGTGAAATTCAGTGTTGTTGGTTGAATGCCCTGACTAAACCCATCATTTTAAGAACTCCTTGATATAGCCAGCAAAGCAGAAAGCGCCTGTGGATTTCTCATGGATGGCAGGGAATGAAGCTGAGGGGTAACCAAATGTAGTGTTTTATTCAGTGGTAAATGTAGTATGTTTATTTAGCAAAAATATTCTTCTGTATTTAGCAAGAATCCTTTTCCGTATTTAGTAACTTGTGCTAGTAATAAAATGAATTTCTGTGCTGACTAGTCCCAAGAGAGCAGTTTGTGGACAAATTCAGTATGCAAATACATGCTTACCTCAGCCTTTGCTTTGCATTTTTCCATCAGGAATAGAATTCTATCTTTGGATTTCTTTGTTAGCTTTGGTCAAGAGTAAGATTTGGCTCATTTTCTACAGCCTTTGAAGGCAGCTCATTGATTTCAACTAAATTATTGCTTCTTTGATGACAGACTACTGCAGTATTTAAGAAAGTGAGTGTTTCTGTGCAGCCTCCTACTTGCCTGCCTGACATCAGACAGTAATAACTCTTCAAGAGCGTATCAGTACAGAATTTAGGGACTGTTAATTGCTGGGTTTATACACCCCAGACCAGTTGTACTCCAAATTTCCCCTCCTTATTTGAACAGCTGATATTTCCATGCAGGAAAACTTAAATGGCATTGGTATTAACTACTACTGTTAAGAAAATAAATGCTAAATAAATGAATGGGACCTTTCTTCAGTGGTACTCATTCCAAAAATGTCAATGTCATTAGAAGCTATTTCGTGGTAGTAGTCAGCAACGTTTTAAATCAAAGCTGTTTCTAAGTGAAGAAAGTGTAGCAGTTCTGTTTATTTTAGTTTTTTTTTTTAATTAGACATACTGGAAATTACTGAGATTCAGTGGACAGTCAAGAGTTTATTCCTGACCTGTAATCATATCTGTTTAATTGCAGCCCACATTAAATTCCCTAGCCAAGAAATTTTAAAGAATGTGCTACGAACATCAAGATACCAGGAGTTTACTCTTGGATTGACCATGATTTATATCTTGGTGTTGTGACAAATAATTGTGAAAATGTGGTGTGTGATAGCCTTTCTTTGGCTTTGGGTTAACATTTGCAAATGAAGCATTTTCCTACAGAACACTAATTTCCCAGGTTAGACCAGAAATTATGTTTATATATAAATTCATAGAAATGTTTATTAATTATGGTGTCTTCATATTCTGCTACTACCCATGTCTGCCAGCTGCTTTAGCTGTGAATGACTTCACATATAGAGTAGGCCCAGCTATGATTTTTAAGACATTTCAGGAAGTCTAATCTAATTACAGAGTTTTGAATCAAAAATTTCCTTCAGGTAATTTTTATAGATCATCCAAAGAAATTTATACAGAAAAGTTATTGTTCCACAAACAAAAAGCTGCATTAATAACCAGTCATTCCTACCTTCCACAATTTAAGGCTATAAACAGGCCAATGTTGTGATTTTGCACAAGTCCCTGGCTGATGACTTTGAGAAGTTCTGCCATGCAAATGATGGACCCCTGCCATTGCTGCACAGAAGTCAACCAGGTGATTGGGAATGTCCTTCCCTGAGTAGAGATTCTGATATCAGGTAACTACAGACCAACTCTGCTGGTCATTATTCTGCGGTGAATGCTGGTGGTGATTAGGAGGGTTTCAGGAAACAGCCTGCTTACACTGTTGGACATTTTGAACACGGTTCTTTTCTTGGAATTATACCTTTGTGTGAAAACCATGTGTATAACAGCCTGATCATCTTATTCTTGAGAAACATGTTATGGTAATTGTCAGTATTACAAGTATTTCTCTAATCCAAAGGTGAAATTTGTTGTGATTTTTAAATATTTTGCAGTCTGAGCCTGCAGAATTCAATATTAGGGTTTTGTTTTTTTTTTATTTACTAGAAACATGGCCATGGTGTCTTGTAGAGTCTCTGAAATTTGAAAGATGTACTCCTGTAGTAAACAATAAAGACATGGCTTAAACCAGCTTCCTATTTTTTGAAAGCCAGAGGCAAGATACGCATAAGGGGCCTTTACCTATAAAACCTAAAAAATTCTGTGTTTGCCAGCTTGGTTTTGTGCAGAATAAGGTGTTCTGAGGGTTTTGCCTGTGTTTGTTTTGTTGTTACTCAGAAAGAAAAAACTGGATAAAGTAGGCTGTATCTTGTGGTTTCACACTGGGTTTATGTCAATTTAACCAATTCACCTTGTTTTCAAAAAAAGTGATAAAGCTGTGATAACTTCTTATGTCGCTAGAACTGACTGCCTGCAGTACAGAAAATATGAGCATGGAGCTTGTACTGGATCACTGAAAAGCCTTAAGGAGTATTCTGAACAACTCAAGGACATGGTGACTTTTTATTTAGGCTGCAGCTTCTCTTTTGAAAAAGCAGTCCAAAAAGCTGGCATTCCTATAAGAAACGTTGAGCAAAAGTGTAATGTAAGCATGTACAAAGTAAGTATATGCACACACACATAGTCTTTATTGTAATTTTGTGTGTGAGTTTTGCCTTGTATTTACATTAGGTGCATATACCCATTGTTCAAATCACAACGTTTTTCTCTACCTACATAGTAACTGAAGGCATGTGCTAGTGCTGAGGGCATGGAAATCCAGGGTAAAATATTCCCAGCCTCAGTTCAGTGCAAGGTCAATCTGCTTTTTTATTCATTTTTCGTGACAAAGCCTTCCCCATTTCCTGTGGCAGCCTTTTCATTTGGATTCTGTTCTGGTTTGCCCTCTCAGTTTCACCCAATGATCCATGCACTATTCTGACCGTGCCTTTACATGTGTCCTGCTCTCCATACCAGCTCCGGCTTGCAGTTGGAATGTTCCTTTTATAAACCATGACCATAGCAGTTTCTTTTGCGTGACAGCCACATTTTGGATTTTTCCTGTGACAGTAGAGCCTTTAAACTGCACATTTGCTACAAACCCAGGCCTCTGGGACAGAAGATGTTCCCAAAGACTTGAGGTGTCTACCATAGCACTGAAAATTATGACCGTGCTCAGAAAGTTTATGGTGTAGATTTTAATGTTAACAGAAATCTTAGAATAATTCTGGTTCCAGTAAATAAACCCCTTAATACTAACTAAGCACATTAAAGTACATATCCACATGCCTTTTTTCCTTTAGTTCAGGTGCTGTGCTACTAGAGGAAGGTTATTGTTGTTTTCAGTGTTATTGTTACACAATCTGTGCTATGCTCCTGGTCAAAATGAAGGTGCAAACATATATGTGAGTCCTGCTACCAAGCTTAAAAAAAACCCCAGAACTATGTACCTACTTCTAGCATTTCAGAATTAGGAAAATTTTATAGTTTATAGCACATTAATGCTGTGAAGGACTGCACAGTGTGTTTCTTCAGTGACAGGTGTGATTATTATTATCATTGTAAAGGCTTTAAATGAACATTTTCTAGACAGCTCTAGCTCTCTGCATGTCTTGTTTATGTTCAACTGTAACTCAGATATCAGACATTTTTTTCTAGAAATCTGACCTGCTAAATAGAAATTTCTAAGCAGAAAAGGTGCTTCAGCCTCCCAGTTGGTGAGGATTATGAATTCCATAGAGCCTTTGTAGAGGCGTGAAAGATTTTGTATGTATGGAACTGGCATGCTGCTTCTGTACAAGTGGGTACTGCCATCAGCAGTGGCTGACCCTGGCATGTTACAGGGCACTGTGTTCAAGGACAGAGGGTAGATTCAGTCCAAGTAGAGTTGTAGCTGTGCAATAATCTTCTGTTAGCTTTTTCACTTTCTGTAGAGGGAACCCACCATTGTTTTCTGATAATATTCAACATATACTGAGCTCACCTTGCTGTGTGCACGGAAACAAGAAATGCATGATGTTGAAAATTTTAGTGATCTATGTGATGAAGCTAAATGATGGGATCTTAAAGGAAAAAAATGCGGTAACCTAAGAATATTTTTCAAAAGGATTCAAAATGAATGTTAGAATGCAGTGTTTCTAAACTCAAGTACAGCACAAATATTTAGATTTATTTATTCTAATATTTTAGAAGTATCATTCAGTATTCCTGCTAACGCTGGATTCTTTTGAACTGCCAGACATCTGTGCCTTGCTACAGCGTTTCTATGTTTCACTGCAACTTAGTAGTCACAATGAGACCTATTCCTGAAAGCAAGTTGGAAGCAGCTGTGCTAGCAACCTCTGAATTAAAAGAAGCCCATGGAGCACCAATTCACATAGGTGACCCTGGTCAGTGCTTTTCATTTTTCACTCTTCATGTACCTGGCTGTGTATAAAAGTGAAGGGGAAAAGCATGAGAAGTGGTAGGACTGAAATACCTGTACCACTAAATCTGTTATGTTTTAATCCTTTCTAATGGTCACAAACCTGAATATAAAAGGAAAAAGAAAGGAGGGAAAAAAAAGAAAAAACAAGGTTTTGAGTAAGCTGAACACACAGATTTCTTAGATAAAAGGTAGTTGTCAGATGTAGGTAAGTTATATGTCGGGGTGGTTTTGGTAAAAAAGTGTAATCACATTTTTCTGAAATGTATGCAGTTTCATTTATATTTGAATACTTTCTTGCTATCAGAGATTCCAGTGACAGGTTAGCAATGACTGACAGCATGGGGAGAAGTGTGTGTGGATGCATTTTGTGTCTTAGTGGTTGAATGTGAAAGTAAATACTGCATTATTTTTAAAAATACTGAGATGGCATACCGTGAGCACAACACTTAAGATGGAATGAATTGAAATATGACAAGATTTTTTTTAAATCTAGTTTGAACAAAACTGAAAAAAAATAAGACAGGAGGCTGTTTGAAAAAGAACAAAACCAAACAAACACCTGTAATATGAAAATAGATTGGAATAATTCCCCCCTGCTGTCAGAAGTTTGGTAGTCATGGGCTGCATACACAGAAGGATCGCACTGCCGGGCATGGAAGGAGATGTCTTTGGTTAACACAACACTCCAGTAACGTATTTGAGTAACATATCTGAGTACTTAAGTCTGAGGAACTAGTAATAAGTCATTACTAAAGAGTAAATTATTGTATATAAGATTATATAAATTAATTCCAGAAAAGATAGTGGTATATTAAAACATCTGAAGAATTTAAAACCGAGGGAAGATAGCAAGTGCTTAGAATGACCCAGATTATTACTAGTAGGTGTTCGAATAAAGCAAAAGACAGTTTAGTGAAAGGCAGCTACGAGTGAGATGTATTTATCTAAGACAGAGAGGAAAAGAGAGATTGATCATTTCTCTAGCTGAAGAATGTAGGAAATTAAAGCAGTAGAAAATGTGTTCTAGAAAGAACTCATTTTGCATTGCAATCATTTATTCTTGTTTGCCAGTGCTACGAATATAATTCTTCTGTTGATCCGGAGGATTTCTATTATCTTGGAAACTCAGCATAGATGTCTAGCTTGTATTTTGTTGCAGAAATAAAGTAAATACATTTTTTATTGGTGTTATCAAGTACAAAAAGGGAAATCAAGCCCAGGCTCTGAGAATATGCACTCAAGGGCAAACTAAATGTTCCACTTTAGGGGGACCTGACACTCTTGCACTCTTAAGTCAGTGTCATTGAATGAAGTTTGGGGTCCACACCCCAGATTTGCAGTATTACTGCTTAATTGGAATCCCTAATGATTTCATTTTTGATGAATTACAGGTCTGCTGGGAATACAAGATCTTTCTAAACCAGACTATGGAGATCCAGTTCACCTTCACCCTGGTGATATTCCAGTGTTTTGGGCCTGTGGAGTAACAGGAGTAGAAGCAATTATCAACTGTGGTATGTGCTCCTTGGAGACTCTTTTAAAATTATCCTTCAATCTCTTTTCTCTCTCTGTTTTTTGATTTATTTTTTGAAAGCAGACTGGGTGAGCTGTCTGATTAGCAGGCTTGATTTTAGGGTAAGATAAAAAACACCTCAACCAAAAAACAAAAAAGCCTTTGGCAGGAGAGTTTTTGTTGTGAAATACAGGTCTACTTTAAAGAAAATTCATACTGAAATTTCACCACTTTTGTGTGAGTATTTTAAAGGTTTAAATCTACAGCTCTGGCAACATCCAAACTTCTTTTTAAGCATTATAAAAACCAAGAAGTTTAAAGGCATTCATTTTTAAGCTTCTTTCTTTTAAAATATTATTTTGTACTACATTGAAGTAAAGCAATAGTAAAGGAAAAAGAAAAAAAAAAAGAAGAAAAAAAAAAAAGATAAGCCAGAAATCATTCCAAAATGTTGTCAAGAGCTAGCAAATTGATTGACATGGAAAAGAGTTCTTAAGTATCTCATGGAGAATGTTGAGCTTTTAGGTTTTTCCAAAATTAAGTAAATGTGACACGCTTTACATAAATGAAACTTTCTCCTCTGCACAGAGTGTGCAGTCCTTTATGCAGGCATGAGCACAAAGGGCAAGAAAATGCAACAAAACTGTAGTAACAGTATTATATACTTCTCTAAGTCACTAGTGTGGAATGAAATACTGTGTTTTCATTCTTACTGAAAAAGAAGCTTAATAATCATAGGCAGTATATTTGGGAGAGCCTTGGGAGGCCATCTGCTTTGTCCTTCTTGCAGGTTTCCTCGTAGTTTTACAGATGTTTGTCTGAACTTCTCTCAACACCTGCTCTAAATATGTTCAGCTCTAAGAGAAGAGACTTGTTTTTCTTTCTTACATACAACCTCTTTTCTCCAGTCCCAAATCCACGCTGAAAATCCTGCTCTTTCCTGTATTCTTCAACAAACCTATTCATCTTCCTCATGCATCCTTGTAGAGAAAAGAGAGAAAAAATTTGCCAATGTCTCTCCAATCTGTTGCCCAAAGTGACTGTCTATCCTGCCCTTGCCTGGAACCGACTTTCACTTTTGTTTATTTCTCCATTTTCGAGATTAAAACCAGTTGTCATTGGTGCATTCTAGGAAATTTTTCATACTTTTTATTTTGCTGTGCTACTTTCTCAGCTAGATAGTTAAAAATCTGCCATACCATGAGTACCCATACTGTAGATAAATCTGCTAGCTTGTCACAAAAAATTGTCTGCTTGCAGGGTTCGGTGAGGTCTGGTAAACCTCAACAACCATGTTCCCCAGGTGCTTTAAATTGCTAGCCATAGGGTCCCAACAGATATAGCTAAAACCAAGCACATATGTACTTAGTAAAGAAATATCTTCTCCCTTTTCACCCTCCTAACAAAGTCAAGTTTTGCTTGTTTACGTATACAAGTTGTGATTTACCTAACAATGTACCAATTTTGCCAAATAAAGTATTACCTAGATCCAGATTTCTAGAATCAGTATAAAGACAGGAAATATTTTCAGCTTAGGGAGCTACTATGCTGTCAGGTCTAAAGAAGCTTATTTTTCTCCAGGGTTTATAGGCTACTCGTATTTCCTTTGCTAAGGCTTACTGGTCCCCTTTTGTCATTACTCCTTGCCAGTTTACAGTGGTTGTGGTTTAACCCCAGCCAGCAGGACTGGGGAGGAAATTGGAAGGGTAAAAGCTGGAAAACTCATGGATTGAGATAAAGACGGTTTAATAGGGAAAGCAAAAGCCATGCGTGCAAACAGAGCAAAACAGGGAATTAATTCAGTGCTTCCCATGGGCAGGCAGGTGTTCAGCCATCTCCAGGAGAGCAGGGCCCTGTCACTTTGTAACAGTGACTGGGGAAGACAAACGCCATCACGGCAGACCTTTTGGGAGGGCACCAGAGCTCTGTTCTTAGGTTGCCCCAAGTTTAGACCAAAGAGGACATTGTGGAAAAAACTCAACTACCCACATGAGCGTTTTAAAAGTGAAAACATTTTCAGAGGTACATGCATATATTTCTTTCTCAAAGTGTATTAATTACTGCAGTGTAACTTAAAGTATCACCTGTTTTTGTAAGTGTCATCAGGCAGAGACTCTGTTGTTATACAAAGTAGATTTTTAAAATTTTATTATCCTGATAATTTATTATATTGCAATGATAACATTTAACTGAAGTTTTTCATTCATTTTAGGAGCTCCATTAGCTTTTACTCATTCTCCTGGCTGCATGTTCATTACCGACCTAAAGAATGACAGTGTCAGATCCTTAGAAGGAGTCCCACAGGTCCACTGCATCTCTCAAGATCCTCTGCATTTCAGTATTGTGTCGGCAGAAGCAGCGCAAAAGATAAAGACTCTAGAGACCCTAATTGGAATAGATCCAGGTATAAACAAAAACTGTCTCCCTTTAATGCGTTTGTTATGGGGTAGATACCACCTAACCTGCCTTTTTACATATTTAAAATTCAAGAGCACCGTAAGAATCTAAAGGTGATTTTATTAATTCTTTGTGGAATGCAGTGAGTTTATATAACTGGGTCTTATATTTTCTGTTAGTGTAGTTAATATCAGAGTCTGGCCAAAACCATTCATTGTGGGTAATGGAATATCTGATCTTGATGACTATATGCTCTCAAAGTACACAGGAGCAGTGATGTTTACAGCAGACTGAAGAGTCCACAGAGAATAAGAACTGTTACTGAGTAAAACTGAAATTGGTATGTAAAGTACAGAGCACCTCAGCTTGCTGGTAACAGCTACATGGGCGTTCACTGTAGAGTAAATAGCACATTACTTTACATATATTCATGACTACTGTTCTCCTACCAGAAAATTCTAGTAGTTGCATGTGTTTTTCAAACACCACTCTCTGGGTGGAATTATCTTAATTTCTGCTGACATATCTATCACTGAGGTGTTGTATGATGGACCAAAGTGACCAGGTGACTACAGAAGGTAGTGACTGCTTGTGTAGATAGGGCTGCCTGTGTGTACAAGGAAGAGATGGAAGTAAAGGCAAACTGAGTAGGGCAACCGTTCCTAAAATACACACTGAGTTAGTCCCCTGTGGCTGCTGTAAAGTCTGAGCTCAGTGTGCCATAAATTTTCTGAAATCCTCTGTAGGCAGTAGTGGAAAACAGCTTACGCCCAGCACTCCCAAGCTCCGGGTTTGGGCTGTGTGCATACATTTGGGTCTGTTTATTTTTACTCACAAGGCCTCTCCTTTCCCACTCTCTGGAGTTGGCTTGGCACAATGCCATGCTCTGCAGAAATACAGGACCTAACTTAAGAGTTAGCTCATTTTGTTCCTAAAGGAGAGTACAGTACTTTGTCTCAGTCAATATACCCCACTTCCCAGAGACTTATATCTGCTTATGTTAAGTTTTGTTCTGAACATTTTTCTGTGTCCATTATCTGTGTATTGCCTGTGTGTTATTTAGGAGGAACAGAGGGATAAATGCCAAAGGGGAAACTGAGGACAAAAAGAGGAAAATGTGGGGGTGAGGGGAGCGAGAAGGATGAAGATGTGAGGAGATTGGAAAACAACAGTGAAGACTTACCTCTATAAGCCCATCATGCTGGTATTTATGGTTTTCTTGAGTGCTAGCAAATTGAAAGAACTGAGCTGTGAACTTTTTTCCAAGTGACAGGGAAGGGATATGGGATAGGAAGTGTTTGAACAATGAAAGCCATGCACAGATAACAGTGTTGCCTATTTCGGGACTGACCCATGAGAAGAGACTTCTGTTAATATTCATCTGTTTCTCAATATAACCATGATAACATGGTTCTCTACTACATGAAGTGTTAAAAGAACTTCTAGTAGTCACCTGGATAGCACTGTATTAATTGAGTTTATAAAGTTCCCAGGTAACTTACAATGTCTCTGAAACCTCACTTCTCAGGTTAATCATTTCATTAAGTGAAATTTATTTGGGAATTAGCTCTTCCCAAAGTGGATGGAGTTAAATAGAGACAAAGGACCAGCTTACACATCTGAAGTCTGCATCAGAACTTTGGTAAGATCTGGGATGCTTGAGTTGCAGTCTAGCTTCAGTAGCTAAACTTGGTCTAGCAGGACTGTCAAAGGAAAGCAGAGGGCCAAAGAAAAGGAAACAATACACAATAAGCTCTCAGAAAAAGCTATTTACACTCATACCTAGAAATGCTAGTTATAATAATTTTCAAAATTGGACATTCTTAACCTGGAAGCACAGCTCATTATCTTCATTACTCATATCCTACATCTTCTTAGGTTTCCTGAGGAAATTACCCCAATTCCTGCCTTGACCAGAGGTTTTTCTCTCTTTTTTTTTTTTTAACCCATTTTATGTCACTAAAGTATGTACTTTCACCCAGGGGGAAACTTCAACAGGAGAATGATACATAGAAGTGTACTGCTCTCTTTAAAAACACTTGTCTAGGAGAGCGGGGAATAGCGCACCTGCAGCGCCAGGGTGAGCTGCTGGGGGCCTGCCTGGCCCTGTCCCACGCTGGCTCCGTGCTGATAACCACGGGATTCCCCACCCACTTCACCCACCAGCCGCCCGAGGAGAACGACGGCCCCCCGGGAGCCCTTGCCATCGCAGCTATGCTGCAGGCCTTGGAGAAACAGGTTGCCATAGTTACAGATCAGAGAGCCATGGATCTGAATAAAAAGATTATGGAAGAAGCTGTTCAACTAGGTAAGAGACGTGGCTTTTTTCGGTTTTTATCTTGCTAATTTGAGCCAAGGTTTGCTTCAGTTTTAATCTGTCACTTAGTACAGGACTTTTTTTTTTCCCAGAGAATGAATCAGAATTCATCCTCTAAGCTCTGCTCAGTATTGCTACGATGACATTTTGTTAAACCTAGCTGGCATCATGTTAATGTGTACATATCTGGGTACTGATTCTGGATGACTTGCTTGTGACAAATTCTGGATGTCTGTTCTTATTCTTGTAGACCTGTTTTCTACCTCAAGGTCCCATTTAATAGCATTTACATCTAAACAAGCTTAAATTAAAATAAGGATATAGGGAGCTCATCAAGAGCTCTGTAAAGTCCTTGATTTGAATTCTTACTGTTCTAGCAATTCTACTTTCTTTTTTTTTTTTTAAAGTCACTCAAACACACATCAAACAAAATAAAAAGTATGTAGTATCTGAATTTCATTTTGCTTTCCTGTAGGAATCCTGAAGAAACCCATCCCTCTATTGAGTTATCAAAAGGAAAGTGCTGATTCAGCTTTAATGTTTTTGTGTGAGAATGGGAATCCTGGAAGACCTAGGTATGTGTATTCAGTTTTTGAGAATGGGTCATGCCTCTAATGTGCAAAATTACAGTAAAAATAAGGACCATGATCTGAGAAGGCACAATGGCTGCAAGTAAATCCTTAAGACTTGGAATGAACAGAACAAACTTTGAAGCCAAACACTGTTGTTGGAGCATACACAGAGTAAAGTATTCCACATTATTCTGCAATTATGGACTTCTGGGGTACAAAAAAGAAACAATTCTTCATATATCAGTAGTTCTTTTCCTTCAAAAAATTTCTAAAAGTTTTTCAGCCGTTATTCTATAAAAATAGGTACATACACTATATATTATTTTTAAATAATTTTTAAATCAGTGATAAGATCAAAAAGTATTATATCAAAGTCAGTGAAAGAGCTAAGAAAAGAGCTGTGGAGCATGTTCATTTTCTAGCGCTTTAGCTCTAGTCTGACAACTGGGGAATCTCATATGACTTAATAAAATGTCATGTGTTTGTATGGTGTGATTAGGGTTAATTCACTGGAGAATTTGCTAAGTAGCTGTTTGCTCATTTCATTACTTAGCAGGCAACTTAAATTTCCTTGAAGTAGGAATACATTGCTCATTTTTATTGATCTTTCCTTGTAAATTATTTTAATGTAGTTGCCTTCAGTTTGCATTCTTTAATAAAAAGATCTTTCACCCTGGTATTTGCTTCATTAACTTATTCAATTCCCATTTCTTTCCACAGGTTAGTGTGTACTGTAATAGTGTGCATGATACTGTCTTCATTTTTTATGTATTGTTTTAAAAATGTCTATGCTTAATAGAAGGACAGAGAGATTCTATTTAAATCGGTCCCTTAGTCCCAAAAAGCTGAAGTATTTTTTTAGGTAGACAACTAACCTGCTAAAGGTCTTTGGAATCACTGTAGATACCCACCCACAAGAACATTAGGTAATTCAGCAGAATTAGTAACCTCTTGACAGTAAAATTGGAGAAACAGAAGCAAAATAACTTAATTCTAACATACAGTGGCATAACCGAGTACTAAAGTTCTACTTAAAATGTAGGAGAGCTGCAGCACATCTGCCTACTTTCATAACCAACAAAGTAGCCATAGACTTAAAAAATAAATCCCCCAAATCTGAAGGCCCAAACCCAAACATTGCCTAACCAGACACAGATGAATATTTGCCAAGTGATGTACTTTAAGCAGAGAATATATTTGCATTAACAAGGATTTAGATGATCATTAATTTTCCACTTTTTTCTTTTCTTTGAATACACTTGCAGAGACTAATATTTTACAAGATACTGTCTGCTTTAATGTGAAACAGAGCCAGGCCAGATGGCTGACCCAAAGGATTGCTGGCTAGGAGGATTGTAGGAACTTCTCCATTTCTTGGTAGCAAATGTGGTCTGGGGGAGCTGCACTAAAGCTATTAAAAAACTCCTGAACTAACCTTTGAAAAAAAAACCCATAGAGAACTACGTTCAGAAATAACAGAACAGTATCCAAGTTTTACCTGTAATCCCAAATGGTCAAAAAGTAGAACCAAGCACAAGCAGCCAACAGAAGAATTTTTCATGTGAAAATCACAGCTTTGACTTTTCCCCTCTGTTTTTTCATTCACCTCTAACCAGATTTGATCACCTGATAGCAATAGAGCGTGCTGGGATGGCTGCTGATGGCAATTATTACAATGCCAGGAAAGTTAACATTAAACATCTCGTGGATCCCATAGATGAACTATTTTTAGCTGCACAAACCATTCCAGGAGTCACAACAACAGGTAAGTGTGAGTTTGTGTGATATTCTCAGAAGCAGGAGAAGCACAAAGCAGGAACTCTTAGTGGTAGTGAAGGGAAGCAGGAGGCAGGTGCTGGGTAGCTGCTTTCAGGCTACAGCTGTTTGTTGTGGTTGAATTTGAAGAGACCATTGCTGGAGAAAAATTGCAAGTTTCTGTTAAAGGATTCTCACAGAAAAAAAAAAAAAGAGTTGATTTCAAAGTTATTTAAGGACAAAAAGCAAGCCCGAGGGTATTACCTATACGTAAGTCTATGTACATACATTCTAAGTGGAGTTTTAATAGTGAATCTATTCTGTATTTGATGTGTTAAAGCATGGAAAGTAAATGGTTATTGGATGGTAACATTACTTGTTAAAGTATTTGCTTTATAATTGCTACACCTAAGTTAAAACAGCAGTCTGGATGGAATCTTTGTTTATATTGTCTTTAGCAGTACATTCCTTTAAGCAGGGATTACATATTTGCATCTGTTACAATAGTGCCTTCTCAAACAAAACATATGCATAGAGTAATCCTTAAAGGAGTGCCTTGTCCTTCCCACCGAAACAGCATTGCCCTTTGCTAATACCTCTAATAAGAATGCTTTTGTTAACATGCTGCTCCTCTCTCTAGGCAATAAACCTTTTTTTCTTGAAAACTTACTTGTATCTGCTTTTGAAAAAATACACCATAGACCATTGTACAACGTCCTTGTACAATCAAATGCTTCCTGCTACCATGTGGGGCCCAAATGAGAGTTTTGGAGATATATAATCTCTATAATATTAAAATTAAATTGGAAATAAGTACCCATGCCAGACTGTCACATCAGAACATGTCTGCTAATTTAGCTTTTTTTCTTCATATGGTGCTGCGGACTCGCTCCTAAGTGTTACCAAAAGTATGGGAACTTTGGCTTCTCAGTTTTGTTGTTTTTCAAATATTTCCACAGAATTTAGAGAGCTTCTGCAGAGATAATTCATAGTCTGATTTCACTGTATTGGTATAATTTAAAAGCTGTGTAGCAGAGGACTTCACTGATTTTTTTTATTATTGTAAAATTTGCAATACTTTGTATTTTGATTTAATTCCGTTTTTTCCTATTCATAAGAAGTACCTTCCAACATTCAAAAGGAAGCACTCTAGATGGCACTGTCTTGGCAATCTCAACAGAGGACAAAGATTGACTGAATAAGTATAGGAAAAGCTCTGTTTTGTAAGGATGTCTGGCAAAATGCCTCAGAGCTTTATCTGCTGCTGTTAGTTTCAACTCCTGTCCCTGATTTTAGGTTGTTGATACAAGAACTTGATCTCTCCAGCTACTTACATAACATCACAACCTGATTCCTTTAGTAAAAATACCCTAATCTCTTCAAGTATCTCCCACAAAGTATATTATTCATTTGCTGGAGTTTGGAATGTTCTGCCAGCGGAGAATTTGAATCTATTCAGCAGAATGTAGTTTGTTTCAAACATTCTCTGAATATTCAAATATACATATGAAATGTCATTAATAAAAAATGCCACAGGCTTGTGAAAAAGAAGAAAAGCAGTTATTCAGATTCACTATGTCCCAGTGCTGTGAACTTTCTCTAAAGAGATATCTGCATAGAAAATGGTTTGACAAGTCAGAGACTTCAAAGGACAATGAAGGGATCTGCTCTCATCTCCCATAGCATTTGTGTACGTGGATATTCTGCTCTGGAGAGCTAACTGAGTATCTGTAGAAAAAACCTGTAACTGTTTCTTGCATTGTCTGTTACCTAGTTAACATTTCTTGTTTTGCTTATCACACTAATTTTTTGTGTCTGTTTTTTGTAATTGGATAGCAGTTTCTTGGGTTGGCTGCTGGCTTTTTCGGTATGTTTCTGCAAAGCTTAGTTTAACTTAGCCATTGGGCTGTGGCCTTTGTGTCTTGTCTCCCATTACTAACAGCGATGTATTGCTACTGACGAGGATGAATTTTTTTCTGATGAGGCTATCTTCAACTTTCTTTATGGTCAGTAGGAATTTGGAGGCATATGACTGGTTCCAAAATAAATGCAAATATTGTACAGCACTAGGGTGGAGTACTCGAATAACCTTATGGTCTAGAATACTAGAAAGATCAAGTTTTCAGCCTACAGAAGTTCTTAATATAGTGTGCTCCATGGCAAGAAGCACTGTGTCAGTAGGTGGAGAGGGGAAATGTTAGAACATTTGTTACATGCTGATTAATTGCTGTCAAGTGTTCAATTTAAAACAAGATCTGTGTTTAAAAAAAATCTGATCTGGTAGTTTGACCACAGACAAAGCATGAGCAATGCCTACAATTGTATGGCTACTGACACCCTAAAAACTCAGGGAGTATAGGAGCAGCCTTGAGGAATTCACAGAGTAAGAAGACATGAAAGGCTGAGTTTGGAAGGGACTCATTTTCCACATAAGACTGAAATGAAAGATTAAGAGATGTTACTGGAACCACATATTATTTTTTTCAGCTGTCATACAATTGACATAGCTATATGCTATTTATATAGGAGCTAATTAAAAGCTTTCCAAAGTACTGTATGAAAAAATGAGGTCACACATTTTCCTTTCATAAAGATTTTTAGCACAGAAGACTGACGTCTCCGGCATATTTCATGAATGTAGTTTCAGAAAACAATGTAGTCAGTGGGAACTTGCATGGAAGATCCAGCAGAACTATTTTTCCTTTGCCTGGAAAGCAATTGGGCCTTTAGAAGAGGATTTATCTTGCCTATTTTCAGACATCTATATTTGAGATGTCTGCCTTGGGGTGAGATGAACTGAATGTGTGAAGGGAGTGTTTCTTTCTGCTGACTTTAAAAGCAGTGTAGCTGACTGTCTCATGTGTGGATGGCTGCCTTTGCACAGGTGAATTTCACTCTGGAGATCTACAGTAAAACAGTTCTCTGGCAATGTGTGGAGGAAGAAGAAAACAGATGGGACAGGAGACTTTTCAGTGGGGTGTTCTTTTCCTTCCAGTGTCACACAAATGGGATACATCCACAGCAGTAGATCTACTAATTGTGCAGCCATCCTGGTGGCAGCACTCCCACAAAGACAAGAAAAGCAAAGCAGGACTGATAGAAAAAGCCCTAAGCAATGGATATCTTTCAGTTAAAGAAACTGCTGGTTTCCTTCATGGGACAAGTATTCATCTTAGCCTTTTTAAAGAATATTAAGAGCAAAAATTTTAATTTTGAGTATAAGAAAAATCAGAACATTGTGTGCGATTCTTACAAAGCAATAGAACTTCCATATTTATATATGAGGATAGAAGCACCAGGATTATATCAATACCTGTTTGAAAAGTACTACCGATGAACAGATTTTTGAAAGCACCATTAACTCCCAATAGTGAAATAAATGTGAGCAGATTATTAAATATAAAAAAGAGTAGCTGTTCCATGGCAAATCCTTTTATGTAAGCTATGTGTCACTCAGTTATGCCCCACTTGACTGGATAGACTTAAGGAATCAAATAAAAAATTGCTGTTGAGAAATAACTTTCCATTTCACTTACAAGAAGAAATTTGCTACTTGAGACACATGAGATATTTATGCAGTTACTAAAAGTGTTAAATTTACCAGTTTTCAGGGCTTGAAGTGTAAATTATAAATATTGTAATTTCTCTCCTCTAACACATGCTATGCATTAGAGCACAGTCACATTTCAAATTCAGATCTGATACATCGCAGTGAGGACTTGGAGCTCTTCACTGTTCTGTTCCACAGACATTGTCTAGGATTTTTCTGTAAAATCTTCAAATTAAAGAAGATGCCATTCAGACTAACAGATGAAAGAGAAATTTTTATTTCCAACTAAATAGAAGAAATTTTTTAGTATGTTTTTTAATATATTGGAAGAGACTAGAGGTACTATCCAGCTTTTATGTAAACTGCTAGTTTATATGTTACCCTCATCTCCAGATCTCTAAATGACATCTGACAACTTTATGTCCCAAACATAGGGTTGCCCAGAATTTTTCTGCAATTACATAGATCCTACAAATTTCACTAAAATCACTAAGACAAATACACAATATTTCTATTTGTGCAACAAAAATCGAGGCCCCACATTCAGTATATAAGAACACTTTAAAAAATAAAGACTAGCTGTTTTTTGGTAAGTGTCTATGGAAAATGAAAACAGTAATAGTACTCAGGGCTGGGCTCTTTGTGTGCTGCAGCACATTAGTGATCTGTATCAAACAGATGGGCAGCGCAGTCAGGCTTACTTCTGCCCAAATCCTTATGTATATTCTTTCTTGTCTTTCTGCAATAGTTGTTATTTTTATTCAGTTGGGTTTTTTTAATTAAAGCTTGTAACAACCTCAAGTTTTCTGTGCTTGCTTTATTATAGAATTGTTGGCTAATTTCTCAGGTTTGTTTTGGTTTCATTTTCCATCTTCTTTCTCTGTTTGTGCTGATGTCCTTGTGATAACACTGTATATAGAGCACTCATGTAAGGCCTTCCATAAGCAAAGTTTATTGTCTTAATTCTGTCTTCAGTTCACAACCACTTGATAATTTTGATCTCTTTTGCATGCACGCAATGTACAGTGTACATTGCATGGATGAACTTAGAGGTTGGCATGTAAGAGGTGATGCTTTCAGCTATTTCATTCACAGTCTTCTGTTTTTAGGCACATGGATGGAAAAGGATAAACCATCTCATATGGAGCTATGAACTATCGCAGCAACTGTGCCAAAGACACTGGGTGCTTTCTGAAGGGATTGTCAGTTCTATGCTGTGTTCATACTCGTTTTGTCTTTTTCTCTTTTTTAAAGGTGTTGGAGATGGAGGAAATGAATTAGGAATGGGCAAAGTAAAAGATGCTGTAAAGAAGCACATAAAAAACGGAGATGTTATAGCTTGTGATGTTGAAGCTGATTTTACTGTTGTAGCTGGTAAGGGATTTTTGGTGGGGTGGGAGAGTAGCTGATGTTTGAGAATAGAACTGACAAGGAAACATTTGTCTTTCCAAGTAATTTGTATTGGTCCTTTCCAAGATATCCCTGGCAAACTATTCTATCTCAGTATTATGTACATTTTTTGAAGAGTTGTTGCTTCAGAAGAACTGACTGAAAATTGAAAATGTTCCATGAACAAAGTGTATTTAATTGGAAATAGGGCGAATCCTGAGTATTCTTGAAAAATCACACGTTATATAAAATCATAGAAGCATAGAAACCGTCCAAAAATGGCTTGAGTGTGAATGGACCTTGAAGATCATCTAGTTCCTACTCCCCCTGCCATGGGCAGGAAACCTTCCACTAGACCAGGTCACTCAATAACAAAAATCAATAAGGAAGACTGCAGAAGTGATCTGTGTGAGAATTAAAATGTCTGTGCACATACAAATTTTCAATATAATTGATAAACTTCTGTGAGTGTGCTCTTATCAGGCATAAATTAGTCATATTGCTCCTTTACAAAGAGATAAGTTCTTTCAATAATCACTCAAGGACAAATGTACATTCTTAATGTTCAACTAAAGTTGAATGTTATAAGTTAAAATTCTCTTATACACCAGCATGAAGTAAAATTCACAGCGAGAGAGAGGTGTTCAGCAAGGACCAGCTTGTGAACTGGATGGTCTATATTGTTCTTGGGCTCAGGTTTCTCTGTTCCTAACCCAGGTGTCTCTGACACACTGGACACGAAGCAGCCAACTTTTGCAGTTTGGTTTCACAGTGCCACTCTCTGCAGGGGTCTCTAACTGGGGTGGCTACGCCATTGCCTGTGCTCTGTCTGTGCTGCGCTCCTGTGAGATCCACGACCGCTACCTGCGCAGAGCCGTCGGCTTTCCACGCGCACCGAGCAGGAGGCTCTGGCTGCCGGCGCTTCCGTCCGTCACCAAGGTAATTCCTGTGCGCGAGGGGTTGGGACTTGCTCGTGACACATAGATGGAGGTGGCCACCAGCTGCTGAATCCTGCCTAGGCCTGTTCAATACCTTACCTTCACATGGTGTCTTGGTTTGAAAGACAGGCGTCTGCTAAGGAAGGCAGGAGCCTCCCTTGGAATGGAAAATGTAACCCCCTTCCCTTCGAATTATTTTAATTTTGAAATTAAGGGGCTTTCAGGCATAGATATGAGAAATAGGAATAACAGTTCTTTACTAATGTATTTAACAAGGCAATAATAAGAAACACTGGCTTAACCTGACAGAGTCAAGATACGACCTGACACCCTGCCAGGCAGGGTGGTGGTAGCAGTCCGATTAAGGGGTGGCTGCACTGCTCTGAAGTGATCAATATGGTTCTGTCAAACCAGTGATCCTGTAGAAGGGTCTGGTCTTCCTCTGAACGTCCAGTGGTGGTTGTGTAGCTCTTGTCGTCTGGGAATCCAGTAGGTAAGGGCTCCTGTGGTGTTCCAAAGCTCACATTATATCCAGGTAGGAATGCTTGGTTCCTCTCCCTGGGCGGAGCATCTCACAATGGGCTGATGTAATTTTGAGTCATGGGTGAGGCTGGATGGCCCATTAACANCTGCTCTGAAGTGATCAATATGGTTCTGTCAAACCAGTGATCCTGTAGAAGGGTCTGGTCTTCCTCTGAACGTCCAGTGGTGGTTGTGTAGCTCTTGTCGTCTGGGAATCCAGTAGGTAAGGGCTCCTGTGGTGTTCCAAAGCTCACATTATATCCAGGTAGGAATGCTTGGTTCCTCTCCCTGGGCGGAGCATCTCACAATGGGCTGATGTAATTTTGAGTCATGGGTGAGGCTGGATGGCCCATTAACAGAAGATATCCCCTGGAGGGAGTTATCAGGGATGTGTCGTGGAAGAGAAAAAGAACACTGCCCCACCTGGTTTTAACAGCGGCTGATAGAATACATACTTTTGGTTACATCTTACATTGTAACCTAAGACACAAGGTCTTTGGGGACTTTTGGGGATTCCTTGTGAAGGAGCAGCCGCACTGTACTTAGACTGTTCCACAAAGGATTCAAAACAGATTGCAAATAAAAATCCTCCAATATGAATGTATTCATGTCTTCTAACTTGAAGCAGAAGACAGTGCTACAATTTTATGGGCAATACAAGAAATCCTTGTATGGAGATACAGTGATTAAAATTCTCTGTTTGCTTCTTTAGCATCATTCATGATTTCATAACTCTCTGTTGTGGTGTCCTTTAGATGTCTGCTTCCAAAATCAAAAGTCACAGTTCTTATGCGGTAGCCACTCCATACTTCTGATCTTTGTACCTTGCTTCTGGTCTTTCCACCTTTTCTAGTTTTCTGGAAACTTTCTACAATTAGTTTTGAATGTTTCTAAATTAAAGTTGGAGAAAAACTTGTACATGAATATTTTTAAATGTGTTTTGACTAATGCAGCTCTGTACAGTGTGATATTCTGGGAATGCAAAGGTTTCAGACTGAGAAAAAGTAAAATAACTGAGAGGGGTGAGAAATGACTGTGATCTGTGCTCATCCTGCTAAGCACGTGCCTCTATTTTTAACTTGGCAGTGGTTAAAAAAAAATCTGTCTATATATATGCACGCACACACACTTAATGATTAAATAAGGTTTGTTCCACATATAGGGGCTTCAAAATTCAGCTTTATTGGCAGAGTACCTCTATAGAGATTTGGACAAAACCAATAAGTTTGTGACCTCCAAGAATGCTAAGCAAAATGCAATCCATCTACCATAGAAACTGTCCAAAACAAAGAAGTTTTTCTCCTGAGATGACAGGACATTCTGCATGAAATACCAACAAAGCACCTTCAAAGTATTTTAGAGTAGATCTCACTAATTTTTTTTTAATTCTTGCTATCTTAGTTTTTTATCCAGATGTCATAAAACTGAAACTGATACCAACACTTAGCACAGCCATATAGTTTAACAGAGCTTATATGGCCCTTTTCAGCACAGTCTTTTCATAAAATAGATTCATTACTTTTCAGTTTTCAATGTTTTTTTCCAGTGGCATCTACTGGTTTTTGACCTTTAAATTAATGCATCCTAAAATTACTGTGATCGAAATTCCTGGTAATGAGATACTGTAATTAAATGTCATATTGTGTACAGGAAAACCTTCTTGTTTTGTTTTACTAAACTAAACAGCTGGGAATCTTAATGATCCAATAATGGGCTACTGAAAGTGCAATACGAAATTCTATTGAGACAAAATTAATGGAAACAGTTTTGTGGAGGAGAGAAAATGACAAAATGTCTGACAAGAAAATATGATATCTTTAATTATAAATCACACAACAGTGAACAGTGCAGAAGATTGAATACATTAGTATTCACATACTCCATTAGTATAAAAAAATCAGACCATTTATGCTTATATGGCTACTTTCTGCAAAATTCAGCTTCATTTAATGCTATAATAATTGCCCTAGTGAGATAAAGAGCAACACCACACAGATCCATCTTGGTTGTGTTTGTAATTGAAAAGAGGACATTTGAAGGAGTGCCTAAGCACCAGACAGCTTTCTTATAATGTGCTTTAATTTTCTTTAAAAAATGGCACTTCCATGAATGCTGTCGGTCATAATTACTAAGTGAAGACTTCCCCCGGAACACCAACATTATTTCCCTGCAGGCTCGTGTTCAAACACTGTCAGAATTGCCCTGCCAAACCCCACAACTGTGGAGCTCTCCCCTCCCGCTGAAGAGCAAGCTTAGAGTGTTCTGTGTTCACGGATCAGCCTTTGCACACATCCTAGCGAGAGGTGCTGCAAAGCATTTGTTCTGTGGTGAGAGCTGCAGGAGCAAGAAACAATTGGACCTAAACAATCTTTGCTTACCTTTACCTTTGCTTACCTAATAATTTGATTATGGTATTGGCTTGGTTTTTCAGATGTTTGTAGTGCTTTTATACCAAAGTGACTGTAATGAAATTAATTCATTCATACATATCCAAATGTAGCTAATGCTAAACATCCTACAGTCAACTCTGCATTTCATTGCATCTCACAATCAGGTTAATATATCAAGCATTTGTTCTTTTACTGAAATCTTTATTAATGGCAACAAATTAACTGTATAGGTTTTTTTAAAATTATGGCCTCTAAGAATATGAATTATATTATAAATATATGAAGGTGTGACGTATTTTTAGTATGCTTTATTAGCTTTGTCGTTCATAAGAGAGTTCTTCCCCTTGAATAAAGCGTAAACTAACAAGATATTTTTCTATTATTTTGATTATTTTTTCTGGTTACCCCACTCCCAACATAATTATTTACTAAAAAGAGAACTGTGGTCAAATTGCAGCACTGTACAGCTAAGGAAGCATGATGTACATTTTATTTGCTTATTACAAATGGAAACAGTAGCATTTGATGACAGACTATGGTTTATCAGGCATAGTTATGTAGTATTAAGCAAGCAAACTTTTTTACCTCATATGAGCAGATCAGAGAGCTCTAATATGTAAATATGTAGCAGAAATCATTCGTATTAGAGAATGCATTTTGTGTATCCAGCTTGGGCATCTCTTGTGACCCGAGAGATCTCCTTTGTCCTTTTGCATTTAGATACACTCAGTGCTAAGAGAAACCTCTAGTGCAGAAAGATCAGTTGTACATATTTGCATTAATATATATGATCATTCATATGATATAAAGTGATGTGTATTTATAATTGTATAAATTACAAAGTAGCAAATTTTATGCTACTAATTTATCCAGATAATTTCCTTAAATAGATGTGTCACTGCTGACAATGTAACTGTGCATATTTTTCCTTTAGTAGAAAACCAGAGCCTCATTTAATTTTGTTGCAGCTAAGAACTAGGATGTTTTACCAGGAAATAAAACACAGATCTTTAGAAAGTGCATTCAGAAAGCAGGTTACAAAATTAAACTGAGTTGATCATGCAGGGCATGCTTTGCTTCATTCAGAAATGATTATATTTTGGCCATGTACTGTATTATGTAAAATACAACCATATTGTGTCTAAATTCAGATCTACAGCTACTGTATTCTTTGTGGTTTAGAAGTGGTCCTGGAAAAAGTCCTAACATTTGATAAGAGAAAATTAGGTATTTTAACTTTATAATTTTTTTTCATCATTCATTTGTGTCCAGAAGATAAAGAACTTTGCTAGAGGTTATTGTGTGGTAATGTCAAAGAAGAAGTGTTAAAACCTAGAGAGCTCTTTGTCAAGGACACTGGTAGGACTGTTCCAGTAGCACTTCCCATGCAAGTGGAAATGGCACAGTAGAGAAAGACCAGAAGGAGCATTCCTAGTGAAGAAAGGGAGGAAAAGATAGGTAGGAGAGTGTTTCAAGATCTCATATAACTTATGACAGGGTTGGCATAGGTGAAGCTAAAAAGTGACTAGGCTTTTTGTTTTCTTGGATTTTTATTAACAGAATTCAATAAATAAATTCTCACTATAGTAAATGCTAAAAAAAATAGAAAGAGTTTTACTGTGTACATTTCATAACAAATGAAAAGCAGAGCAGTTTATGTCAGACATGCATCCACTTGAAACCAGATCTTCAAATTTCACTGTTCCCTGTGTTTTTTTCAGAGCTCATTTTAATCCATCTTTTCATCCCACAATGCTACTTGGCCCATGGCTCACAAAAAAGGATTTTGTTCCCTCTGTGTACTTTTACAGCTCTACTTGGAACATGCTTTGTTATCTGCTTATATTAGTTAAGCAAGAAAATAATTGTAGTTCTAAACAAAGTATATGCTATTTCAGAGCATGCCAAGGAAGCACAATTTCCGAGGCTGTTTTGCCCCCACTCTTTCCCTAAGCAACCAAAATTCTCATAAAATCAATAATAAAAAGGGAAGAGAGGGCCAAAGGCACAGAGAGATCAGAGAAGCTGCAGAAAAGTGAGTGTGCAGCCTATCCAGGTGCTCTCTGTAACCTTTTTTCCTGGTGCATCCTCTTTCCCTTCTGTTCTTTTTCTTTAAAAATGCAGCTGCAGCCAGCTGCCTTGCTGGGGAAACCACAGATTGATTTTTGAGATAGTTTGGGTGGAGGTTCCTCTGATTCTGATTTGTGCAATGTAGGAACTTGAAACCAGGCAAAAAATGATAGATGTTTCTGAATTGACACTAACGTTCTGTTTGAGGGAGTGCAGAGAACAATAATATTCATTAATTAAATAGCAGTCAAGATTATAAACCATCTGACACTCCTTGAGCTCCAGATGCTAAACACATTCTTTGGGACAAGATAGTTGATGGCAAAATAAATATGGAGGATATGGTCTCTCCCAGAATTAAAATAAAGATCTTGATGACTGCTCTCGTCTGATTCAGAGGTTTAATTACACTCTGTTTCTTTGCTTTTTAAGGAAGAAAAGCTCCTGAAAACACTTGTGCAGCTCGGGGTCCGCAGTGGCAAAACTGCCAGTCTAGAGATGGAAGTGGATGGGCTGCCCTTCTACAACACCCACTCGCTTATGATTGAAAAGCTGCTGCAAGAAGCACAGCAGTGACTGCCCCTAATGATTTCTGCATCAAGAGTTGCTCCCATGTTATTTCTTTATTCTTGAGGCTCTCACAAGGTGTAAAAGATCAGAAAAAGATGACTTTTCATTGTTATCCTTACAACATCTCTGTGAAACAAGAAGAGGATATCATCACAATGACTTCATTGACCTTTATTTTCTGTAATTTTATAATGGAGAATGAATATTAAATGATATATAATAAGAGGCGATCTGGCTTTTACAAAGAAAGCATGCAGTAACAATGAGATATTATTGCACTGCTGTTCTTGTTTTACTAACCTCATCACTGCAACAGGAAGTAACTCTCGTAGCAACTTGGATTTAAAAATACTTGTGGTGAGGAAAACAGCTACAGTAGAAAGGGGAGATTCAAAACAAAACTGCAGTGTTACAGTAGTGAAAGCTCCACTGCACACTTCTGTCACCCCTCTGTCTTCTTATGGTGGGCAATAGTTTGTGGAAGTGTGAGGAGATAAGGAGAAAATTTCAACTGAGCTGATGAAAATAAGGGCAGCGTTGCAGACCTTCCGTGTACAGGGTAGGCTGTGGCATTGACCTCCATTGTATCAGTAGTTTGCCACTTAAATATTTTGCCACTTTCTGGATAATAAAGTTGTAGACATTTCAGAGTATCCTGTTGTTAAGAAGAAATTAATTGAATATATAAATAATGATTAAAATTACTTATTAGAAATAAAAGTATGATTAGAAATGAATAAACATTTGCATTCAGTATGAGATAACATTATGTAAATAAACATTTACATGAATTCCTGTTACAGAAATTCGGCTCCTGACAAGACCAAGTGAAGTAACATTAAATTCTGTCCCACAGGATTTCTAACACTGAAGCAGTACACAACAAATGGTTGTGAATTGTGCCCAACTTTCGTCATTTAAAGCTGTGATTTTACCTTAACTCCAGATGAGTGTCAGGACTGAAGCTCTGCTGGCTGTCAGCCCTCGCAGCAGAGAGGGGAGGGTACATTTGACACTGCACCTCTAGAGCACTGGTGCTTTACCTGTCATAAAATGGAAGTTGCCTTTCGTTGGACTTCCAGCAGCCAGCAACACTTTATATCTCTTTTCCTTCCTGGCAAGTGAGTTTTATTTTCCTTCTTCAATGCAAGACAAACAACTTTTTCAGAATGAGAAAAATAATTTCATACCAAAAACACCAGTATATTTTGAACATTAATATCCTGAAGTCCCTGAGGATACAGGGCCTTTAAAGACATAAAATCATTGCACACATGGCAGAAAGAAATCTTGAAGCCAGACTTGCTGCTAGACATTCAGATTCACCGAAGATCCCAATGTTTATTTTATAGATCAGTCATTTTTTTAGATTTGTTTTATCTCAAACCTTCTGAAAGGATGTTCTAGGAAAGTATCTTCGAAGTTTCACAATTAGAAAACATCTCCTTTAGAAGTCTCCAAACTCTCCAAACTACAAGTAGCAAGTAAAGTATTTCATATGAATGCTTGAACTTTTTGCCAAAGGCAGTAACCCTGTAGGATGGCATATGTTCACTGCTGCACAGAACCCACAGAATGAAATTGGCATCATTTTAAAAGGAGCAGCTGATTTTGTTCTCTGTGTGCTATTGACATATTACACTAACAGGTGCAATGTGTATTATTCTTTCCAAGCATTAACTTTTGTCCAAAAAATTTAATTTAGTAAGGTTTTGCTTGTTTCCCCCAAAATACAAGTCTTAACAGTTGGATTTCATTTGGAAATACAAAATTTAATAATTTATTTCTCTTTTTCTCTAGTGCATGCTTTTAAAATCCCTCCTTGTGTGCAGTCCCAAGCACTGTATTTACTGCAATAGCATGTGTAGCATGTCTCTAGCAACCTTAGGAGGACCCTTGAGTGAGTGTGTTTTGACTGAGATGGAAGGAGAACTCTGAGTGGGAGTTACCTTCCTGCTGTATTGGTTACAGTTGTGCAGCCTGAGCTGAACAGTTACAATACAGAAAGAATTGATAAAATATTTGCTTTAAGAAAAAAAAGAGGAAAAAGAAGAAAAAAATCCATCCCTTCTGTTGCGGGTTAGCAGGTTAAGTGCTGAGAACTGTAGCAGAATGCTGGGCTGTGTTACAGAAGTTTCCATCTGATTTTAAACTGCAGCAGCTGACCAAAGCTGACCACATCAAAGCACCAACTCAAATAAGCCTTAATCCCTCTGATGACAATTCCATGTAGTACAGCATGCCCTGCATTCCAGTTGTCTCATTTAAACAACCATGGGTAACAGTAAAGAAGCAACACATAAACACAACAACAAACATTTAATCCTAGAACAAACCACGTGTGTGTCCTGCAGCTTGAGAGGTCATGGGGGTCCAAGGAGTTGGTGCTTAACAATGTACAAGCTCAGCACCACAGCAGTCAGGAGGGAGTCCCTGCCTTATGACCCCCTTGGAACACACAGCAGATGAGAGGAAAGATTAGGAGAAAATAAAGCTAAACAGTGCTAATAGTCAGGAGAAAAAAATGCAGATGTAAGGTAATTAATCCAGGCTGAAGTATAAAGAAATGTGAAATAATTAAACAAACCAAATGTTAACCTAAGCAAACCTAATCCCCTCTTGGGATTGGGAACATGAATCCTTTCTGCAAGAGGAGGGAGGAGAGGATCTGTAGTCTCACAAATAGAAACTGCGGGCCAAAACTAAAAGATAGTTATTTCAAACATAGAGTGAAAAAATATAAAAAGAAAATTAGAAAAACATTCTTTATTAAACACATCCAGTATTGTGCTCGAATTATATCCAATATTGCACTCTCAAGGTGGTTTCCAGAAAACTGTTAGTATATATTCCTTTTGGAATCTGATGACAAGCAAGGCTGTGTTACAATGACATACTTCAGATAGCAGGAGTAGAGCATCTGTCTAGACAATCTTTTGACTTAAAAGCAAACCAAAGAAACAAAACTGATTACACTGCTGGAAGTTATCACCTCCAGGGTGCAGAGAGAGAAGTGTTTCAAGGAAGATCTGAAACCAGAGAATTGAAAGGACAAGGCAATATTCATGGTGTAACAGCTACAGATACAAGAAGGTGTGATGAGCAGATCTCTAAGAATCACACAGGATTCATTAGTGTAAAATAAAAACCCTAAAATATCTAGAGAGGAGGTGGTGGTAGAAACAATACTATAGAGCACAACTCCCACATCTTTAAAAGCCACGATTCTCCACTTACTCCTGTATTTTGTTGCTGTCTAAACCAGGACACAGATCATACATCATATTTCTGATACTGTATTTACTGAACCATGACCAAACCCTAAACTATATTATCTGTGGGCAAAACCAGAGTTTAAACAGAATTCATTCAACAGTTTCCCTGACAAATGAATTGTTATGTAATTGGCTGCATGGTCTGTGCTGCACAAAATAGTCAAATTGCGAAGGACACAATCAAAACCATAGCAAGGTGTAGTAGAATTTAGATGTAAATAAATGTTCTTGAGCACAGTGACTCAGAGAAGCACATGGGATCAAAGTGCCTCACGTACCAGCAACCTTCTACTTTCTTCCAAGTCAAGAAACCAAGTCATTGACACCCGTCGGAGCCCAGCCCTCACAGTTCTGGAAGTCTCTAGGAGCCTTACGATGAGGTTTAGCAGTCTGAGATTCAGCAGTCAAATAACAGCCTGAAGGCCTCAGCAGGTGCTGAGTTCCCTGTGCATGTTCTCCCATAACAACTCGCACTATCGGAATCATTGTTTTAGGAGTCTGGTTCTGGCATGGTCTCTACAGGCTTTGAAACTGGCAGAAGGAGAAGTTATTTCAGAGAGTTTCAGAGATGTTGCAGAAGTGTTTTGTTGGTTCTTTTTCTTTTTAAAAGTACATATGGGGACATTTAATTTTTTCTCTCTCTGACCTTTTCAATAGATGATGGCAGCTTGTAGAGAATTATTTGCTCTAGGTGCGACAGGGGAAAACAGAAAGCAGTTAAAGATGAGTTCACCAGAGCTACACACCATGGGTACTGGCTTATTCCAGTCAATGCAGTCATCAAGACAAAGAGGTTTTAAGTGGTAGCACAACAACAACAGATACATGATTATAACTGAACTGACTTAGCATATGCTTTCCTCACTATTGCCAGGGTCCAAGCACCTCCAGAAACAGCTTCACTTTACAGCATTGCTCATAAGCCTTTGGGAGGTCACACTGTAGTAATACATGAATAATTCAGACAGATACACAACCCAGCAATAGCTGCAGATTTAGGATTAAGGTCCTTTTCTGATTAATGCTATAGGCTGTCTGTATTAGTTGTGAAGCAGTCCTTCATGCCAACACCATCAAGTGTTATTTGTAATACCCCTGGTTGTTGCTCATGCTGTGTTCTGTTGGGAGTTTCAGTAGTGTTCAGTGGGTAGGATTCCTTCGTCTCAGTATTCAGACGGCTTAAACATGTTAGACAAGAGTCTCTCATCTTGACAAAGTTTTGGTAAGTGCTTTCACTGGAAAAACAGTACAATACTGGATCAGCAACACAGTTAAAAGTAGTTAACAGGAGAGAAATATGGTAAACATTAAATATTTTCTCAGCAAATGAGCAGTTGTTCTCCAACAAGCTACGAACTACAAGTAGGATGTGGTATGGCCCAAAGCAGACTAAAAATATGAAAACAGTACTTGAAACCAGTCTTTTAATTTGGATTTTCTTCCTCTTTTGAGTGCCAGGACTCTTGTGGACAACTCGTAAAATCCCACAGTAGGAGAAGGCCAGCAGAAAGAAGGGGAAAAGGAAGCCAGCAGAGAAGCGGTAGTAATTGACATTGTGCTCCCATCCCTTGATGGGGTAATGCTCAAAGCACACCAAGTGGCTCTCAGCATCCATACTGATCTCCCCGTGTGTGAAGACAAAGCAGCATGTCATTATTTCTTTGGCCCAGATGATGATGCTCACAATGGCAGCAGCCTTCATGGTCCGGAAGCGCTGGAACCGAAAGGGGTGCACCACAGCCAGATAGCGGTCGATGGAGATGCAGCACAGGAAGCCCACGCTGATGTAGATATTCTCATACAGGATGATGCCACAAATTTTGCACAGCAGCTCGTCGTAGGTCCAGTTGTCATGCTGTAAAGCGTACTGAAGCCAAAAAGGCAAAGAAAATATGTACAGCAGGTCTGCTATAGTCAGATTGCAAAGGTAGATACCCAATTCATTTTTAGCTTTGATCTGTAAATACCCATAGTACAGTGACAGGCAGTTAGCTGGCAAGCCTAATATAAACACAAATATGTACACCACAGGGGATAATGTCTCCTGGATATCATGATTAATATTGCATTTCTCAGTCGCATTCTCTGTGAAATTCACCATCTTCTACTTTTCTCTGTGTATCACTCATCAGGGTCTTGAATGTAAAACCTAATTACATTCAGTTTTTATGTAGAGTTTATTTCTTCCACAAACCTTTAGGCTGAAGCAATGCCTTGCTGCAGGATGTTAATAACCTGAAGATAAAACACAAGGAAATCTTTAGAAGGGATACAATTGTTAAATATATAGTACATTTCAGAAAGCTGCCTTTTCCTAGCCCTAAATTTCTTATAGTCTTTGATAAAGATAAAGCCTGTCTAGGAAATCATGAATCACATAAGTCCTAGTATGTAACAGAAAAGTGCCAGAAAATTACATGATCCAGAATCACAAAGCCAATTACAAATATTTGTTGTTTTAGCTTTGGAGGTATCTAAAACGTGAAGAAATATCACCTCTGTTTTACAGATGAGGCAGAAAAGCAGTAATCAGATTTGTCTACAATGGAAAAGGTGTCTCTGGTAAATCAGCAGTCCACTCAGACTTCCTTAGAGCATGTGGGGTGCACAAAACCCTACATGTTGATTTTTAATTTCCATTCCTTAAATTTCCCTTTATATACAAGATGCCATGTTATATGCAGTTCAATTCATCACGATGAAAAAAAAAAGGAATTTTTAGCACTCTCTCTTACAGCTACTTGTAAACACAATCGTGAAAGCAAGCTGTCTTCCTCTGTTGGAAGGACATGGTAACACTCTGGTACAGGGCATCCCCGTGGTCTCAGTTCTACAGGGTATGGTACCTCATATTCCTTATTTGCCATCAACTCCCAATCCCACTCATTTACTCTTACTACTTATACATTTATATCTTTCCTTTTCACTTTCACTGAATATGAATGTAATTGTTTTCACCTGAAGGGTCTGGTATAATCCAAACACATATCCATAGAAACCATTACTATACTATACTATACTATACTATACTGTACTATACTATAACTATTTAAAACACAAAAGTCACTGCTGACAATGGGTTAGCACTCAGTTCTACTGGGTCAAGCCTGGGCCCAGCTCACAGTGATGAAACCCTCGACTAAACAATGAAATGCCCCATTCAGCATTCTATCACCTCGTGATATATTCACATGGGCACAAATGCTCAGCACTGGAGAGCAGCAGGGCAAACTGTGCCTAGTCTGAAGGGGATGCATGTTTAACCTGATGGTGCAGAACAGCAAGACTGTGTTTCTTTCAATTTCTCTTCAGAAAATTTGGGATTGTTGGGTATACCTCTGTAAGATTAACAATTTGTGTACTCTTTTTATGGCTTCAGATACTATGGATTCAAAAGAAGCACTATCCAAATACAAAGATAAGACCTTGCTGCTTTTTTCTGTTTGCTATGCTAATGTGCATTCTTGTCATCATATTCTGCCCCATCTAGGAACATAAAATTTCTTCCAAGGCAACCCTTACAGAAACATGACCACACTACAGTAAAATTAGTGGCAGCTTTAGCATTTGAGGATGCTACTGTCAAATAATTTTTTTAATACATGATTTTTTTTTTAATAGTGATAGGCTTTACTCCTGTAGAAACTGAAAAGAAAATCACTTGCTTTAGGCCAGAAAAGAATTGTCTGGCTGAAATAAATGATCAAACCTGCAAAGAACTTCATTTTTTGGCTTCAACCAGAATAGTTCCACAGAATTCACAGCAAACACATACAAATAAGAATTGGGATGTGTTTTTAGTCCCTTGACTTTAACTGTTTCTTTCCAACAGAGAGATCAGTCCTGATTTTGGTGGAAATGTCCTTGGGAGCTCAGAAACTCTCAGTCATGAAACAACAGGCCAAGATAAGTTCATCTCCCTCAAAAGTTTTTACTCCACTGTCCAATGTAACTTGTGGGAAAGACTGCTCAAGTCTAGCACTCTGCTCTCCTCCTCCTTTAAGTCTCAAGCACCTCCTTTGGGATTTAAGAGACTCACCCCTTCCAGTTTGGGTGTCACAATAGTTACAACTCATGTGTCAAACTCAGCAGGAGAAATGCTGCTAAAGGGACCCAGTCACAGATACCTATGGTTCAGTTTGAGGTTTGCTCCAGGAGATGGCCATAAGCTTCTCCTGGAGTAAATATGACAATGTTAGCAGTGCTGACACGTACAGCAGAAATCAGTCACTAAAGTTATGCACGAATTTCCCCAAACACTGATACTTACTGGCCATTAGCTTTCCTGTAACACTATCCAGTTTCTCAAAGGCTTGATAACCATCACACATCTCTTCCACCTGCAGACAAGGGCAGTGCACAGAATCTTTGCTGAGGCAGGTTTGATAACCTTCTTACCACACCCCACCTTTTTAATCCAGAGCTCCAGGACTGAGTTTGTATTTCATAGCATTTCTGTATAATAATTTGGTGACTTTTACATGTAAGGGTTTGCCTGGGCAGGATGATTGGCACACCTTAGTTATTCTCTAAAATGCCTAAAATCTGACACCTATCATCATATCTACCAACACAGTGTCCAGACAGGGTCCAGCTTCTGTCAATAAGTAATAGTAATAGTAATTCAAAACCTGTTGACAGTTTTGAAAATTCAGAACTGTCTTTATATGTCTGAGTTTCATTCAGTGTTACCCAGTGAGTCATTATGGATCACAGTACGAGGAAAAGCAGATGTGCTCTACAGTTGCACTGTTCTTTGAAAATGTTTCTTTTCCTCTAAGAACTCAAAATGTTTTGATCAAATTATGTTTACGTAGAGAGAATATGATTGTAAAAATCATTTCTGCTTAGTTTAAAAGTCTTGCCAGAATGCGGGATGTGAAGGAGGCAGCAGCAAAAGTCTTATTGATACAGTATTATGCTAATATAATATACACTTATGATAACAGCAACATTTCCTGCTCCTGGAGGAAATGCTGGAGTGGGCTGTTTGAAGGGGCAGGAAAAGAAGGCTGGCTGTAACAAATCTCTTTGCCTTGTGCTAACAACCCCTCCCCAGTTTCAAAGATGGGAATGAAAAACAAAGGTCCAGATTCTTGTGCAATAGCTGTCTTACACTGCTGTTCTGGTCAGTGAGCCAGGAAATCCTTCCCTTGTTTCAACCTCCTCAGTGTGTGGGCTCTGGGCCACCTTTGTACCCTTCCACCATTCGTGCCTGTCTAAGGACAGACTCAGTAGCCAAATGGAAACACAGAGGCAGTTCGTCTTTTCCCCAGCGCCAAGTACACTAAATATAGCTCTGCACCAGCCAGGGAGTGAAACTGTGGGATTTTTTCAACAAACCTGGTATTAAAGGACTGCACAGGCAGGTTTAAACAAACGGGTGTGGAAGAGCCCACTCTGTTATTAAGAACATATGACACAATACTTTACAAGCTGTCTGAAAAAGGGGGAAATGAGGGAAAGGTGATGCAGGGTATAGAAGAAAAAAGACAAATAGCTCCCCCATTACTTACTGGCCACGTCTGGATAGAGGGAGGAGAGAAATTTAAAAAGTTGCTCTATGAGAAACATCTGGGGTGCAGGCAATCGTAAAGCTGAAAGCAGTTATGAACGGGAACACACAGGCATTTCTTTTAGACAGCTTTAATATGGATACAGTGCCGCTGTGTGACTTTTTTTTGAGCGTAGTTTATGTAACACCTTCAGTATCACGAATCTGCAGTCATTTCCAGGCAATATTTCTCTCTCCTATATGCCCACATCTTTTAGATGATACCCATCTAAGCCCAAGTCTTGGCAATAAATTAGAAGATTCTCTCCATCTACAAGAGCTCCAAACAATTCTCTTGTTCCTGGATTAAAAATAAAGCCAAGGATCCCTGAGCTTCAGAAAACCTCAGTTTTTCATGGTTTAAACAAGCCAACTTTATTACTCACTGGTGAGTTCAACAACAGTTCTTTTCTTTTCCAGCTCCTTTGTGCCTTAGCTGTTGACAAACGCATGACTTGCCCCTGCACAATGAACCATGGGGCAGCTCACGGGTTAAGCGCTGCCTGCTGGCAACGGCACAGGAAGCAGCCAGAGCCACAGACAGCAACAGCCTCTTCACCTCGGACCAAGGAGTAGCATGGAGCCCAGGTGGGTCTTTTCAGTTTCAGTGAATATTGCTGCAATTTTTGTTGTGAGAAATCTGTCTGCAGCTAGGCCTATGTATTTTTTTGGCAGAGACAAATAGGACTGCACCAAAGGACTTCCTTGCTGGAATTTGCAACAGTTGTGCACCCAGTTTGTCTCATCCACAAAGCACCCACTTCCATTAACAGGCAGTGTAACATGGTTGTGTGCCTGCATGGTCCCTTGCTATTTAATCTGTCCTTGCACCTGTCATACAGTGAGGACAGGCCTGAGTCACTTGGCTGTCATTGCAGGACTTGAACTGCCCTGCATATCTTGGAATGAGAAGCCTGGGGTGGTTTCAGTCTAGGATTTGGTTCAGGTCATTTTCTACACAAACACCAGCCCTTAAATTCCCATGCTGAGCTTCTTTCAACACTTGCGGGTTTGTCAGATTGTTTGATCCTGCTTCACAAAGCCTGAAGGAATAAGGTCAGATAAGAAGGCAGGGAAGCGATGACCAGCAGAAGAGACTAAGGACTGATCAAACAACATAAAATGGGCAGGAAAGGGACAATATCCTTAGAGCAAGTTTAAAGAAAAAAAAAAAAGGTAGAAGAAAGCAGAAATTTGGGTGCATCACTGAGTATGAAGAAATGGTACCATGATGTTTGGGTTCAATTGGAAGAATTATGATGTAAAAGATGGACCTGTTGGAGCAGGTCCAGAGAGAAGGTCACAGAAATGACAAAAGGGTTGGAGCACCTCTCCTGTGAGGGAAGGATGAGAAAGTTGGAGTTGTTCAGCCTGGAGAAGAAGGCTCTAGGAAGATCTTTTTGCAGCCTTTCAGTACCTAAAGGGGACTTACAAGAAACATGGGGACAGGCTTTTTAATAGGACTTGTAGCAACAGGACAAGGGGAAAGGGTTTTAAACTAAAAGAGGGTATAGTCAGACTACATACAAAGATGAATTTTTTTGTGATGAGGGTGACAAACACTAGCCCAGGTTGCCCAGAGAGATGATGGATGCCCCATCCCTGGGAACGTTCAGGGTCAGGTTTGATGGGGCTCTGAGCAACCTGGTCTAGTTGAAGATGCCCCTGCTCATTGCAGGGGATTTGGACTAGATGGCCTCCAAAGGTCCCTTCCAAACCAGACCATTCTGATTCTAGAAGGGTATCAAGCAGAAAGAGCCATTAAAGGCAAGGAAAGGTGTTCCTATTAACACAAGATAAGTAAAGGAAAAGAAAGACAAGTACATATGAGGCACAAACACAAATATGTATGTATTTTTATAACATATATATTTATATAGCATATGTTTATATGGTATATAAGTATTTTTATATTTATATAAAGGTAACTGAAATATTTGCTGTTGTTTTTTATTCCAATCTTTAGAACCATAATTGTTAGCCAGCAACTAACAAAATTATTTTTAACATATAGGGGCATAGAGGAAAATCGATCAGCAAAGGCTAACAGATGTTTTAAAAAACTACATGTACTCCAGGAGATTTAGTTACAGCAATTTGTGAATTATTGCTGCTAATGTTTCAGAAATTATGATGAATTGGGGTAAAACAGACATAACACTTTGTTTTGTGAAAAAGAGGAGTCAAACTGAATTTCTAAACTAAAGTAATTTACATCTATGCACAATCCATTCAGCGTTTGTAACTTGCAAGTGGATTTTTCTAATGTGAACTTCTGAGTACAATAATTATTACTCTGTATATCTGTTTCAGTTGAAGGAAACCGTAAAAGTGTTCTGTAAATTACAAATAACTTTACTTTTGTCATTATCAGATGACTCCTCTTATAAATCTGTTGCCAAAGAAGGAAGTCAGCAACATTTTTTTCAGAATCCACATAAACAAAAGACTGATTAGTCATCAATGACCAATTTTTCCTAACACAGACATGAAATTATTTGCAGTCTTGGGTAAGTCGTTCCATTTGCTCCAACTTTTGATATTCTGGGAATTCCATGTTCTTTCCAAACTTTTCATTTCAGGTTTTTACGACTTTGGACTTCTTATTTGATGCCTGCGCATATGAAGGACAACTTGAGATGAAGGGCAAGGGAGGCAGGTAGGATAATAGGCACAGTTTGTCCAATATCGTAGAATCATAGAATGGTTTGGGTGGAAGGGACCTTAAAGATCATCTTGCTCCAAACCATGGGCAGGAACACTTTCTGCTGGACCAGGTTGCTCAAAGCCCCATCCAGCCTGGCCTTGAACACTTCTAGGGATGGGGCATCCACAGCTTCTCTGGGCAACCTGTTCCAGTGCCTCACCACCCTCACAGCAAAGAATTTCCTTCTAACATCTAATCTAAATTTTTCAGTTTGAGGCCATTCCCCCTTGTCCTATCACATGTCCTACATGCCCTTGCAAAAAGTCTCTCATCATCTTTCTTTTAGGCTCCTAGTTGCTGGAAGGCAGCAACTAGGCCACCCTGGAGCCCCCTCTTCTCCAGGCTGGAAAAAACCCAATTCTCTCAGCCTTTCCTCACAAGAGAGGTGCTCCATCCCTCTAATCATCTTGGAGACCCTCCTCAGGACTCACTCCAAAGGGTCCATGTCCTTCATGAGCTGAGGACCCCAGATCTGGATGCAGCACTGCAGGTAGGGTCTCAACAGAGGGAAGTGGAGGGGCAGAATCCCCTCCCTCACCCTGCTGGCCACACTGCTTAGGATGCAGCCCAGGACGTGTTTGGCTCTCTGGGCTCCAAATGTTCCTGTCCAGCCTCTCATCCACCAGCACCCCCAGGTCCTTCTCAGGAGGGCTGCTCTGACTGTTCATCCCCAGCCTGTGTTGATACCAGGGGTTGCCCTGACCCAGGTGCAGCACCTTGCACTTGTTTTTGTTAAACCTCGTGAGATTCCCATGCACTCACTTCCTGGGCTTGTCCAGGTCCCTTTGGATGGCATCCCATCCTTCACGTGCATCCCTCCTCTCTTTGGTGTCATCTACAAATCTGCTGAGGCTGCACTCGATCCCTTCGTCCATATCATTAATGGAAATACTAAATAAAACTGGTCCCAGTACAGATCCCTGAGAGACACCACTTGTCACTGAGGTCCATTCGAACTCTGAGCCCTTGACCAGGACCCTCTGGATGCAACTGTTCCGCCAATTTCTTATCCACCTAAGAGTCCACCCATCAAATCCATCTCTCTCCAATTTAGAGAGAAGGCTGTTGTGGGGGACCCTGTCAAAGTCTCTGCAGAAGTCCAGATAAATGACATCTGTAACCCTTCCCTTGTCCACTGATACAGTCATTCCATCATAGAAGGCCATAGGCTGATCAGGCAGGACTTGCCCTTGGTAAAGCTCTACTGGCTGTCCCAAATCACCTCCCTGTCCCTGATGTGCCTTAGCAGAGCTTCTAGGAGGATCTGTTCCATGATCTTGCCCAGGCACAGAGGTGATGCTGACAGGTCAGTAGTACCCAGGGTCCACCTTTCTACCCTTTTTAAAGATGAGTACAATGTTTCCCTTTTTCCAGTCACCTGGGACTTCTTCTGACTGCCATGACTTCCCAAATATCATGGAGAGCAGCTTGGCAACTACATCTACCTGTTCTCTCAGACTACTCATTCTATCTCACACTACTACTTATTCTTCATCTAGGATTAGGGCCTTTTTACCTAATGTGAGGTCTGAACAACTGGTTGAGCACAGGAAAGTGCTGAAGAAAGAAAAAACTTTGGAAAATCCCTATTTATGGTTATAAGAAGTTCATGCAATGTGTAATTTCAGGCAAGCAGTACAAGTAGTATCAGAGAGGTGAATCACAGCAGAAATTAGTCATTCCATAGCTGCCTCCAAGCTTTAAAAAATGACCCTAATTTGCCCCCCACTTCCTGCTGTTAAAGATCAACCAAGTGGACGACATGATGCTCCAAGTATTGCACTGCTGAGTTACTGTGACTAGTTCCTACCCACAGGGCACATCTCCTTGAAGCTCCGTACATGACTTGCTTGAGTACAGAACAGTGGGTGGAGGAAAACACATCATACCAATTCCTGCAGATATCTTAAATCACTCTATTACTCAGAGAAAAAATTCCAAATCTTCCTTTCCCCTGAACTAAAACCTCAGCGAAGTCAATGTCCCTCTCCCCCACAATCCTCCTTGACACAAAAGCAAAAATACCATCCTGTCTCTATTGAAGAAGCAGCAGGCAAGTAATAATCAATCATAGACAACAGAACTGTTTATAATCCCAAACTTGTACATTGATCCTCATTGAACAGGACAATGCAGGAAAAACCGAGATTACACAGGTCTTGCTTATTAGAAGCCACATAAGCCATGATCAACATGCAATATAACTAAGGAACAATGACTGAAACAACTGTGTTGTAGCCTGGGATTGAGAAATAGGAACTTCATCCTTCTGAGTTAAGTGAGTTCTGATTCATTTTACCATCTACAGCTTTGGGGAAAATCATCCTTCTGATTCATTTTCCTAAACTCTGTATTACTGCCTCTCTTGATGCTGCAGCCTGCTCTGACACCAGCACAGTGCTACATCAGGCAATGCCAGATATCTTGCATTGAGGTCAGTGACTTAAGGTTTAATTCATATCTGTATTGTATTTCAATGATTTTTGTCTTTCTCAGACTGTCAGCGTGTCCCTGTAGTCCCAGCACTGCCACATAGCCCCTGCTTCACAGAGTGGCTGCCCAAAGGGAGCCATGGGAGTTGCCCACAGATTTCTCTGCTGCTTGAGCATGAACCACCCATTTACATACCATGGGTCGTAGCACACTGCTGGTACCCTGTCCTGGTCAGCACACCCCATCCCGGTCAGCACATCCCGTCCCAGTCAGTGCGCCCCATCCCGGTCAGCGCACCCCATCCCGGTCAGTGCACACCAAGGCTGAGCAAACCTCTGGCTGTCAGCCTCTACCTTTGGCCAGATGCTCACGGCCCTGGAGCCAATGGGTGTATTAAGAGCAACTTGCTCTCTGTATCCACATGCTCACGCAGAAAGGGGACAGAATACCAGCAACATGCAAGGCAGTCCCTCCTGTCAAGCTTCCCCAGAATCACTCAAGGGAAAATTTGTTCAAAAACTGAAAAGTTAGAGAACAAAGCAGGGACCAAATTATCTTTCTGCTTGCGTCTTTTGTAATGCCACAAGGATCAGCACATCATACCTTCCAAACAGAACTATCTCATTAACTAAAAGTCATCTGGAAAGCAACCCATCTATAGAGTTTTTTCTCCTCATTTACTGATAATTCAGTGGACAGGACTTACTGTGCAGTGCAGCTGACAAGCTCGGGACATCCATAATCAATGCCTGACTAATAACACAACCAGCAAAGGCTGTCTGATGGAAAAATTTTTCTAGCTAGGTCTAAGTGGTTGAAACTCTGGCATGTCTAAAGAGATTGAGTAGATCTCCTGTTCAAGGAGAATGTTAATATTTTCATTATTCCATGCATCAGTAAATAACAATACATTCAATAAAGTCATCTCTTTCTAAAATGCCATTTTCTGCATATATGATTCAGTATATGATTCATTTTGTACTGCAAAAGTTTTAAGACATGGTAAAGTGAAAAGCTGCTTACAATATTTGAAGATTTTTCCCTTCAACTCATTTTTCTTTGACTTAATTATTTTTCTTCTTTAATCAAAGAGAATAAATTCATCATGGGATAGGAGCCTGTTCAACTGAAGCACCTAACACTGTGTGCACTGTTGCCATCTAAAAAACTAAAATAATTCTTTTTTGCCTTTGTACTGTGTTTGTGTTTCCGGCTTACACTGATCACCATTGTGAACTTCAGACACGTTTCTGTTCTAGATCCAATTCTTTCTAGTCTAGCACACCATCCGCCCTTCCACGCACTTCTGTTTAGCTATGCTCATTTCCTTTCAGGCTCAATCGAGTCTTTTTTAGCTCTTGTTCCGTATTTCTGTATTTCTTCCTTGGATACAGCATGGGGGGGTGGTGTGTGGGGTGCATTATGCATATGTATTTGTGCATGTCTTCAAATAGTCCCCATCTAGTTGGTAGAAACGTAACTCTACTAAACTATCCCTTATTGCTATCTTTAATTAAATTTCTTCCCTTTTTTTTCAGTTTCCCTTTTGGAGATTAACCAAGTTTCCTGTAGAACTGAGTCAATATTCACATGTAAGACATGTTCTTCCATTGTTATTTCTCAGTCTTCTCACGAGAAGCAGTGTGCCTTGCAGAAGGTTTTCCTCTCTGCTCTTGCCCTCATTGCTGTTCTTGCTCCCTAGATGACTATTGAAAATGTCAGTCCTTTTTAATTTTTTTACTTGAGGGTACAGGACTCCAACAACCCAGTTCCCAGTGATTAATCACTTCAAATAAAGTGCTGGCATCTGTATCTGCAGGTTTGCTTACATTTTAATTTCCTGAATTTCCATTTCTGGATAAAAGAGGTTCAACACAAAAACTGAGAAAAATAGTTGAAGAGGCATGACCTCACAGAAATTCAACCCCCCCCCTTCTTTAATAGTATCAAAGAAGCAATTCACAGCAAAAGCAACAACCTTGCTGTAAACCATTCACACTTCCAAACATGCTTCTGACTAGAGAAAAGGGAGACAATCAAATGCTTGTTTAGGGGAGTTCTGATGAGCTCTTGAGGAGATGGAAAAGCTGGCACAGGAGATGTGAGATTACAAACTGAGAGCTGTTCAGAAATCCAGATCCTGCTTTGGGGTGGAGGTGTAAAACCAGCTCTGAAATTTGGACAGAAGTTCAAATTCCAAATGATAATGTTCTGACATGATAGATTCAGGGATTTTGGTTTAAGCCTCTTGTAAGTTTAAAAGACAATTGTTATTTTAAAAGCTATGTCTGAACAGCTCTTAAACATGGACCATAAACCAGATACATCCTCTAATTAGGTATGTGAGTAGACACTAAATCATTATCCATCACAGAATAAAAACTCTCCTTCCTTGGCAGAAGGAAGACAAAATGCTTCCAGATAAAAAACGACAAAATTCTAATGGTTGCTAAAATATTGAGTTAAAAGAAAGCCAAACCAAGAGATCTCTGAAACATTTCCATTCTTCCCTGATGATATTGCCCATTTTAGCATTTTATTCAGATGTCATTAAAGTGACTGAAGTTTGATAGTTCAAATACATTTGCTTTTGTAATTAATTTATTTATCTCCCCTTCCTCTGTTGGCTACTCAACCTCTCTTCAAAGCTTTGTGTCTTTACCGCTGGCCCACAGAACACAACGTAAGAGAAAGGAATCTTGAAACCTTGCTAAATAAAGCAACAATGTTCAGAAAGGAAAGTCTAGGCTCATCCTAGCAGCAATAGCTGTCCGTAGCAATTTCTGAGGGGAGAATGTCAGGAGGACATCTCCTGTGGAGCAACAGTAACAGCAGCAGAGTCCCCTCTCTGTTACCTGAAGGTCAGATCAGTTTTTCATTTCTATTTGATTCTGGCATGGTGACAGATCTGAGCCTAAGCAAACCCAGACCAAACTCCAAGACAACCCGGCTGGAAAGAAGTTTGTTGCCACAGAAACAATTTCTGGCAAGAGGGCTCCATGGAGAGGAACAGAAAATATACTTTCAGGTGAGCCTGTTTCTCACTCTCCCTCTAGCAGGGTTTTAAACCTATTATCTAGTCTTTTTCTCTTTTTCAGACAAATTAGCTACAGCTTCCAGATGAAGTGCCTAAAAAGCTCTTGTTTCCCTACTCTGTAGATTAACAGAGTTCAGAACAGTGTTTCTAGCAGAGAAAAAGGGTTACAGTGGATGTATCCCTTAGAGAATAAACTGCAACATTTTTCTTAGCTGCTGTTGCTTACTAATACTTCTAGTCAAAATTATTGGTCAGTTTCTTCTAAACATTAAAGCTGTTCTGAGTCTTTTCAAAAACAATTGCCATCAGCTGTCAGGGTCAGTAGCTCTGCAAATGCTTCAGCTGGCAGAATAATTCATAACAAGCAATAAAAGCCACTCAGAATAAGCTTTATAGGAAGAACAAACATATTAGAGGAGACAATCAGCTAATTATAAGGTAATGAGCCTCACAGGGCTGCCATGTCTGGAGTTCTCTTGCCACAGTTCTTCCCTTAAAAATAATTACCAAGTTGTGTAAATATCCTCATGAGTGGACACGACATTCTTTAGTTATCATCACACTGACACAATATAGCCATAAGAAGTGAAGCCCCCAGGCACCATGAATGCACCCTCAGGTCAGGACTAGAAAAACTGGAAGGCAAGAAATTTTCTTCTCCATGCACTCTTCAATGGGATACCAAAAACCCTCACATTTAGAGCATCAGCTGGTTCATCTGAGTAACACCATCCACAAGGCTGGTTAGGTGAGGAAAATTTACATTGATGCCCCCTTTGAACACCTGGCTATGTGCAACTGTGCTCAGCCACAGGTAAGAAGCTCCCTGTCGGTCTGACCTCACAAGCAGCCCAGGCTCACCCTAATCGATGACATCTAGTACGATGACACCTGGGTACACCTAGTTCTGCAGGGATTCACTTCCCTCCCTTCTCTTCCCTTTCCCCATATCCCACTTCTCTCTTTTCCCACTGCTGTAAGATTGCTTACAGTCCTCAGATCCAGAACAAAGGGAGTCAATTTTTGTCCACCAACCACAAAGTGAAATTAATACCTCTCACTGAAGATGGCAAGTTACACAAGGTTTTTAAATGACATATTGGAACCACCAAATCTTTTTTCATTTAAAACTGTGATATTCAAATCACAATGCTGTGATGTAGACATTTTCACTTCTGCTATCGCTGAACAACATACTTGTCTGATCCTATAAACCCAACATTTTCTTACAGTGTACTTCCTACCTGTACCCTGTAAAGACTTTTAAAACTTCAGGGATGTACTTTCCATGTTGTCTACATCTACTTTTCATCTCCCTATTTTTCATCTTACCTACAGCTGTATAGCACCGAGTGTAAAATAAGCTGGAAACAGTGCTCTTCTGCCTTTTCACTCACACATCAGAAAGACTTTACAAGTGCCTGCACAGGAGCAGCCTGATATGGGGGTACAACAACATAGCAGCAGTAAGATGGGGAGGCAGGAAGGATAGGGGTGAGGACAGTAGAAAATTTTGTTTCCTCAAAGAAGAAATGGAAGAGTGGGTGTTAAATACACAGGATTGGCTACCTTTTACTGGCTTCTTGATTAAAGAAAACTTGAAAGAAGAAGTGGTTAGACACTCTGCTCTTCTGGAGCCAGTGTGAATACAGGGTGCTAATGTGGAAAAAGTCATAGCGAGTACTGACTAACAGACTGCTCAGAAATCCCATAATGCTCACAGTGACACTGTCACGTCTTATGAGCCTGTGTGTAGCCATTTTTACTTACTTCACTAAGTTTCCTTACGTTTTTATTAATAAATATCTGCATGTGTTCTGAACAGAAAAGGACAGGACAAGCTGTTATACTCTTCTAAATTCTCTATTTCTCAGCTCCCCTCCCCATGCAACACACAAAAGAAGAAAGCATCACTCAGTGAATTGCTTTTCTTGTTCTTTACAAAGACTGACAAGAACCAGAAAAATGTTCTCATAACAAGGACAAGCTACAATAATGAACAAAATTTTTGATCCTATTGAAAAAAAAAAGATTAATTTCTCACCTGATGGATTTCACTTCACTAAACAAACCCTCACATTTCTAGTTTCCCAAGTCAGATTCTGAACAGCAGCAAGAAAAGTGGCTTAGTGTTTGGAAAAGATAGTAATGACATACGTTTGTGATACAAAGACAAAACTATATGGGTGTACACAGAGCACCCACACATCAAGGTATGTGGTTTAGCAGTTTCATGTCAGGTGTAACTTCTGGCTTGTGTTCTCAGGGGAAATGAAGTATTTAAGTCACTTACTAGTCCTTCAAAATATCTTGTATCTAGTCAGCTTATGCAGTACTACTAAGTTCTCTGAAAATGACACCAGGAACTTATCTACAGGCTACTGCTCTGACTCCTTGCTGCAAACAACAAGCAGTTTCTCGGTTTATCTTAACCATTTCCTTTCATCAATACAACTTGAACATTCAGCTCTCCTTGTGCCTAATTGGAACTCAAGAAAGAGTTTTTGGGAAAACATTTATTTAAAGTTCCTGCTAGTACAAACTTTGCAAAGGAAATTAATTTTGAAGTTGTGAATTTTTCAGGACACATTGCTTTGGTTGAGTCCTTGGAGCACCTCGTTGTTTTGCTTTAACAACTCAGCTAGAAAACTGTCTTACCACCTCTCCAGGAGTGAGACCTGCCTCAATGATGGAAAATTAACTTGTTTTCAAGAATGAATAGATAGAAATGAAACTCACCTGTTAGCAGAGTTTATGCAAAGAGGTTTCGCCTGCAGTTTGAGGAGCACAAAACTTCCCTTCTCCTTGTTCCTGCTCAGGCTGCTGGTGAGGCCGCCCTCCTCCCAGCTGTGAGCAAGGCTGTCCGTGAAACAGCGCAGGAAAGGAGGAGGAGATTGTGTTTCAGCTCCTGTGCTCTTTATGGTTCATCTGTGAAGGAGTCAGCCCAGCCCAGCCCTCTCCTCCCTCACCCACTCATTCATAAATGAGAGAGATGAGAGTGCCAAGAGCAGGCACTAAATAAAGAGATTGCAACGTACACGGAGTGGTGTTCCCAGCCGTACCCACCGGCACACGCACTGACCAGCACAGAACTGCACTGTGATCACAGCAGCTGGTGCAGAGGCCAAATACAGCTGCTTCCAGCTTATCTAAACACTCACAGATGTTGCCTCATGCAGGCGTATTGAAAAGTATACAGAGTGTTAGTGTTGTTATTAGCATCATTTACAGTAAGTTGTTTCTAGAGCTCGCGGAGATCAGACCGTTACATCCAAACACAGCAGAAGGTGATCTCTGCACAAGGAAGCATCTTATCTCACTGTGAAAGAGCAAGGGCTGTGAAGGGGGTGCAGTTCCTTCCTCTCTTGTCTAAACAGCCAGACAGACTGAGGGCCAGACAGACAGATAAGCAGATCGAAGGGCTTGTCCAAGGTCACTCAAGAAGAGTGTAGCAGATGAAAAAGCTGACCTCCTGCTAACTCACACCACTACCCCTATTCCCACAGGAGTGAAAGCTGCACCGTGGGATATGTATTAAATTGTCTGTCACTCAAACTGAAACACATTGCTCTTTAAAACACCGATAGATACAAATTACACCACTGAAGCTGGAAACAAAAGCTGTTACCAGCTCAGGCTCTAACCTGGTGTGTAACTCACCCGATGCAGTGCTCTGATGTGCTGCTGTAGGGACACCAGTGGCACTGCACAGTCAGAACAGCACCCAACCAGAGCTCTGTTCTGCTCACTGCAACAGGCAACAGTGCTCCAAGGACAGCCAGACACAGTGAGACTGGAAACAGGAATCTTGTGCAGGGAACTCCAAGATGTGTTCTCAATTTCCAGCCTGGTGTAAAGCAGAGTGACATAAGCACAGAAACAAAACAGAAAAAGTAAAACAAACCAAAAGAGGGAGAAGACACAAGAACATTTATCTAGAAAACTTGGAAATACTCCAGGAGTACCCATGGCTAACATCAGAAACAGCATCGAAAATAACTCCTCATTCTAAACACAGGCAAAGGGTCCTTCAGGTACAACAGGCTACCCAATGGCAGAGCCCCTCTTCTGCCAGGGCACCTGGCAGATCAGAGATCTAAAATTATCTGCAAGGTTAAGAAATGTCTCTGAGTTTCTGAGGAGGGATGCAGGAGAAAAAATAGGAAATTCTTGGATGTAGTCATAAAAGGCTGCAACAAACAGAGAACAGTCCTTTGCAGGCTCACCATGCTGCTCAGAGGATGTCAGAGGTCAGGCAGCATACCTGGCTGAACAGGCAAGGCACAGGCTCCTGGGAGCACAGCCAGAGGCTGAACTCCCTCTGCTACGTTAAGAAGTACGAATGCTTGGTGTCACATTTATTAGGACTACTTGGAATATTCCCTTCTCTGATTAATTTTTTCTGTTGTTGTTTTGTTTGTTTGTGGTTAATTTTTTTTTGTACTCATTTAGTCTTTATTATTTATTTTTATATACATATATAAGAATACATATATTAAGAAAATCACCCAGACTGGGACCTTTCAGGAAGTGAAATAAAACATTTATTTCAATACCTCTTAATCCAAAATTATATACCCTTGCATACTGCAACACTTCTATTAAAGAATTTATAAAAGATGGTATTAAGAAAATGAAGTGCAGTAATTTCCTTCATAGTATGTGCACTATTCTGCAGTAAAAAGCAACAGGGCATTATACTGGACTACTTGCCTTCCCTGAGAGACTGTCTAGGGCAGAGATCATGTGGTATCCAGTTCTCACTGGTGGCTGCAGGGAAAGCATTCCACCCTCTGCAGGGTCCAGGCTGCAGATAGGGAACAAGCCCTGAGAAGACCCACAGACAGTGATTACCCTCTGGTGCCAGGGGAAGCAGAGATACTGGCAGAGGTATCATGGGCAGTATTTCTTTCCTAGTTCCCACCTTGGCTGGAGTTGTCTTGTCATGCTGACATGTGTACATGCTCAAAGGTGTGTTACACAGATGTTGGATATGGGTGGACAGAATCTCCAGAAAACACAGCCAGAACCTTGGTCATCAGACACAATACAGGTCTACCAGAGTGGGCAAAAAGGCAGCACTTGACCCATGCAGCTGGTAAATTACGCCTTGCAAGTGGAGCAGAAACAATGACTTGCACAAACCTCCTTCTCAGAAAATGACAGAGCAAAACAAACTCCAGAAAAATCTTGGGTTTTTTCTTTTTCATCCAGACATTCTATTTTGCTTGTCTCAGCATGCAGATGCTGTAAAGCAGGTAACAAAAATAATGAGATTTAGGCTTGGGCAAACTGCCCTCATCACTTCAAAGGAGGCAGAGCCATGTGTTGCCACCTCCATCACAAACATTCAGCCACTGCATGTTGGGCCATATTTGAAACTCTCGAAATGAAAAGAAATAACATTTTTTGTCGCCTTTTACCTCCATGAATTGTACAGTAGTTATTAAAGCTGACAAATAGCTATTACTCTCTGCAAGTAGCAAATCAAGCTTTTTGCTCACTTTGGTCAAATCATTTTAATGCATGTGATGATTAAGTAACACTATTGAACTGAATTGCTCCTGGCTTGCATATGTCAAAACCAGAAGCAGCAAGATTCAAAAAGAATGGAGCTAAACTGGCATTATAAATGCCACAGATGCCACAGAAACGCAGCAGGAAGGAGGTCATCTAGACCATCTCCTTACCCATTGAGGAAAGCTAGACTAGCTCCTCTAGAGCTTCAGCTTCTCTTAAATTGCTATTAAGAAAGATTCTGTCTCACCCCTTGCAATGTCTCCATTCCCTGGCTAGGGCTGTTCTTAAGGAACTTGCACTAAAACAAAAATCTTTACCTTCCATGTTTCCAATTCATTTATCCCTTTATTGTCCTTCTGTGAATGTACATGAAAAACAGTCTATTGCTACCTTCCTCAATATCGATCATTTAAATGTCTGAGGGTTAATCATGCTGTCCCTCTTACACTTTTGCAGATTAGGCAGCCCCACTTTTCCGGTGTTTTTTGTAGATCATGTTTCCCAGGCCTCTGCTCACCCACACTGTCACACCCAGTCATCAGCATCCCTCCTTTAGCATATTCCAGCAGAGGCCCTTTCTGGCAGTATTAGCATTGATTCCAAGTACCTGATCTATTCTTTGCCTATGAAGGTCAACTTTCCTATGAAATTTGATTTAAATCCTTTCAAGCACCCATTTTGGTGAGGAAAAGAGGAAAATAAGTAGGTTCTCTCTTTTGCAGTGGCAAGCCACAGAGATATTCCCATATTCTATAGCTGAATAACGAGGACTTGCTAATGCTTTTCCTGGTACCACCCGGTACCTGCCGGGCCACCTCTTACACTGCCCGGAGGGGTGGGCATGCAACACAACACTCCACTTGTTTCAGAGGTTTCACTGCAGTCAGGCATCTTGCTTTATCTAGCTGTTCTCCTATTTTCCCTTTCTTCTGCTCTTGTCCCCATCTGCACTGCACCATGTGTTATTTTTAACCTTTCCCATGGGTTAGAAGGGCAACAGGTTGTTCACAGGAATGTGTGATCAGCAGGATATTCTCTCTGTTCTCATTACACTGGTGTTTTCCAAGCTCCTTCAAAATTTAAATTCAAAAGCACTCAAAATGTCCTACTTCTGACCACCTCAGGAAAGGAGGAACCTGGAAGGGCAGCAAGGACTCAGTAAGCTAGACAGGGACAGCAAGCCATCCCCACAGGGCTGGGGTTTTTTGCCAGGTAACACATGCCTCTCTAGTTTCTTCCTGAGGCAGGGAACATGTTTCATTTACACTGAAAATGCAATTTAGCAATCTTTTGCACCTAGACCGTAATTACACAACCCAGAGACTTCATTTTGCACACTAGGAATGGGGGTGAACATGGCAACCAAGTAATACTGTATGGTGGCTACATATGGATTACCAGTCGTCATCTGCAGAGGACTAAGGACCTGTAGAGGATCAGTTGGCTTGTCCTAGAGTGCCCTGTGGTGCAGCTGCAAGCACCCAGTTCTTCCCTTTGCCTATAAAGGGAGAAAGGCCTCACTCTTACAGAAAGAGTGAAGAGTGAGGTGATACGAGCATTACAGAGCCATCCAGGAGCTCTGCCCGTTTCTGTTCACAACACTGAACAACGCAGCTGCAGACGCAAAGGAAGTGGAGAATGTAGAAATTTCTATGCCAAGACTATCAAAATGAATAAAAAGTTTTTACAAAATCTCAGCATCAAGTGCAGTGAAGTTATTGGTAGTCACTACAGCTACTCCAGAATCCAGGCTAAAATATCTCTGCTCTTGCTATCGACAGAACAGACTGAATTAAGTCTCTCCCCAGTTATGGTGCCCCCAGAGACACAGGCTTTGATGTGTGGCCTTGCAACTGCTGGTTGTGTGAAGGACCCACGGATGATTGAGGATGTGTTGGTACACCACAAATGTGTGCATGGACTTCCATTCGGCTATGGGAAAGAAGGCTGGTCACAGGTAAGTGGAGTTCATCAAGAAGGGCAGTCATGTGGACTTGATCTCCTGTGCTGCTCCTCTTCCCCCTATTAGCATGGATTTGGGAAATTTAGTTTGAGAAGAACTGTAGTCATAAGGTAGTCCACACACCAGTGCCCCAATGCAGTGAGGCAGATGGGGCCTAAATGCCCTTGAACCAATACTTCAAGGACAAAATAGTCACCAATCTTCTATCAAAGTATGAATGTTCATAGTTCCTCAGATAATTGTGTTTGCCATAAAACATTGCTACAGACATCATGCTAAAAACAATAGACAGGGTCACTGAGTTCACTTTTTGCTTTTCTTCTCACGTTCAGTTTTAGATTCCCTTCTAAGTATATTCTCCTTTTCCGGATAAACCCTGTTAAACAGATATAACCTGAGAGTTTAACACGTGAAGGGAACATTTCTTCTGATTTTAGCTACAAAAATTCATGTGGATGAAATTTGATACAATAAAGTCTTGTTGGTATCTGTTTTCATTCATTTGCCTGATTGCATAAGAAGAGAACAAGCACGTGGTCATATAGGGCAGGGTGGGAATTCAGGATCTGCCAAATGGGACCTGTTACCATTGATATGGCTGGTTAAATAAACAAGGAAAAGGATCTGTGTTCATGGGAGCTAAATGTGGGTAATAGAACTGGGCTTCAGGAATTCCAAGTTTTTTTCAATTAAAGAAGCCAAAATAAGCAAGGAAGGAAATTCTAAAACAATGAAAATTATGTGGAAACTTGTTCTGTTAAAAATACTGAAGACTAAATAGAAACAATATTGCCTCAATATACAAAACGTGATATGGATCTTCCTAAATGCATCTATCATCCTATTAGTATTTTAAAGTGCTAGCTAATTCCCACAGAGAATAAAGATAATACTCTGGGCTGAAGATGTCTAGTGCTGGCAAGGAGAAGAAAGGAAGGAAGGTTGCTGGAGGTGAAATGGGCTTGATCACATTGTGGTAGCTGGTTGCACTAAGCGGTCGGATGGGATCTAGCAAGAAGGCTCCTTCAAACATTTCATGCAAAGAATTTTCTACCAACACACTACGTGATTGTTGTTGGAAGAAGTAGTTTTAAGAGCATACCAAAACATTAAAAATACACTGTTCTCCACCAAACATACATAGCCCACCTGCTTTAAGCCTCAGCTATCCAGGAGCAAGAGGCTACTGTGTGGAAACACAAATAAAAATAGCAGTAGCAGAGAGATCCTCTTGCCAGTGAAGGTACCAAAGCTGCATAATGGAGTGTATGCAATGACTCCCTCACTGGATGCTGCTTTAAAACTTTTGTGCTCTAATTGATCTAAAACTACTCGGCATGGAGAAGGAACAACTGTATCAGAAAGCCGGGAGGCATGATGGAAACGGGAGTACGTAAGCTGTACAGTCCTGCTTACATGATGCTGTTCATACAGATTCCCAAAGCATTCTACCCCTTTGCATCGTTTACTGAAGGACAAAAAAGCTGTGAGAAAGCTCAAGAGATGGAGCAAATTGAAGGTCACCAACTTTAGCTTAATTTTAGTTCAATCCCAACTAAATTGATACAAGGTCTATCCCATTCAGTTTGTGCCTATCTGTTTTCTCCATCTGCCTTTTCATAGAATCACAGAATATACTGGGTTGGAAGAGACTCCTATGGATTATTGAGTCCAACTCCCTGCTCCTTGCAGGACTATCTAACACTCAGTCACGACTAAGAGCATCATCCAGATGCTCCTTGAACTCTGACAGCAGTTGCACTGCTATGAGCAAGCAAACCTTGTTCAGAGGATTGCAGGTGTAAAAAAAGTTCCCGAGATTTTTCCTTCACAGACAGCTCCCTGATTTGCATGATTTCTTCTACTTTCACTTATAAATAGTCAAAAGAGTCCTACAGGAGCACTCAAACTGATTGGGAGTTTTCCATCTCTGTAGAAGGCTGAGATGCTGCAACTGAACATTCCCAGCAGCCCTAAAACACACTCATCTGTGGATTAGGTATTTTGTGAGCTCACAGTGCACACAAATGCAAGTCCAAGTTTTGTATAACTAGAGAAAAAAATCCTCTTGCAAAGCTGCAAGGAAGAATTTTTTCATGGGTTTAATGAGAATGGGGTAATTTTGGTCAGAGGTACTTAAAATGGCAAGGGAACATAGACTTCCAAATCCCATGACCTTCAAAACACCCTGCCAAATGGTAAAACAATCATGGTAATAGCCCTATGAAACGCTCACCTCAGTTCTTCAGACATACTTTTCAATTTCTTGCAGAAAACTCCCTCTTCCCTCCAGTGCAAGTCTCTAGAGATGCCTCAGCAGTCCACTGGCAAGTTGTACTTCTCCATCTGGAATATCCTTCTCAAACACTCATGTTCTTCCTTAGCAGTGAGTTCCCAAACACAAACTGTGCTTTTCTTGCCATTAGTGCATCTTGCACTTCCAGACCACTCAACAACTGCAAAAAGTGAGGTGATCTTTGACCTGCAAATTTCAGGGTTTTTTACATGGAGAAGGTGCTCACTGTTCCAAGTGTGGAATCCAAAGCCAGCATGTGGTGCTGGAGAGGAGGCAGGAGACTCTTATACTTCTATCTGATGATGTTTTCTTAAAGCAGAGGCTGTTTAGTTCTCCCATGAACTTTCTTATCTCATAAATCAAAACCATTATAACACTATTATATTAATCTATTTGATTTCATGAGAGCCTGGTGCAATGAGTCTCACCAATAGCTTCATTTTCCCTTTCCCAAGCACTCTCTCCTTTAGCAGAGTTTCGGATCACACCATAGGGTGTCATTCACTGCAGAGGGAGCTGGGCTGCTTTTGTATTCCCTTGTGCAATACAGCTTTTCATAGGCTGGTGCCAGTGCTCAGATCTGCTGCTCTTTTTCATTCTGGTATGCAACACACACATCACACACTTTGGCATGGTCTCACCATCAGAGCTACATAATCCTCAGTTATGATAATCTTTGGTTAAAAATGTTCAAGTATTTTAACTAGAGCTGATTAGAACAGCTGGGAATGATGAGCTGACAGTTTCCATGGCATTCTGTGTTTTGTTTTGGACATGTTTTACATTCCTAGTTTCTGTGGAATAACCACATTTTCATCATTCTGTTCTCAGGAAAAACCCAGTTTTGCTTCCCTACCATTACATCTTAACCCCCCACAAGAGTCAATAAACAGTCTTCCATGTTTCAGCTGAGAGAAGCACAAGTACTCTTCCACTGGGGCCCCTTACTCATCCATGTTACTCTTTAATGGGATTCTTCACAATCCTCCAAATCTGAACTAACCTCAGCCTTCTGTCACACTTCACCAACTCACATTTCTGTCTGTAAGACACAGGTTAGCCTTTTAAGGACTTTCCTATTTAAGAAGCTATTGAACAGCAGCTCTCTATTTTCTACTGTTCTCTTCATACTTTTGAGAAAAATCTTGTTTTGCATAACTTGCCATAGCTTCTCCCAGTAACTTTAAACTCCTGTCAGTATTCTCTTAAATCATGATTTTTTTCAGCCTTTTCCAGCTGATGCCATTCTCTCTTAGTCCATATGGCAGCCTCTAGCACCAGCTTTCAAGCCAGACCTTCAAGGCCCAGTCTAATTCTCCAGTCTAGAAGCCCTTCATAACAGTAACTACATTTGTTATTTCTGGTAACTGAATTATTTCAGTCTGCACTGTTACATCAGGTTAATTCTGCCTGGTACTGGCGATTTGTAAAAACATTCACAAATTTTCCACCTTGTCTTGAACATTTCCAGTGCTGTTGGGATCTGATATTCCACAATTCTGATGGGCAGAGAAGCAATTTTTAGGATAATTTTTTTTTTTTGTAGAATCTACCACAACTGATTCCACATTCCACTGCCCCCTTCATCTAAAAATGCAAACCAACAATTCAAATGCTCTCTGGACAGCTGGGTTCATGCTTAAACAGAAAAAAAGAAAATTGTGCTGTTCTTTATACATCGATTTAACATCCAGGCTGTAATCCTTTCAACATGAACTAACAATTTCTGGATAAATTTCTTCCATGTTCTGTCTTAAAAGTCATTTACCTGTGGCTGAGCTAGTATGTCCCCAAATGTCTGGACAATTAGAAATAATTTCCGACCACATGCTGATGCACAGTTTTCCTAAGCTAAGCACTAGTTATTTTTACAATGTCCTTAACACTTAGAACTTCCCTCATTATGGAAAAAAAAAAAGTAAATTCTATTTTTTCAAATTCTTCTTCTGGTGTTTTTATGTTCTGAACTCAATTAACTGAAATCAGAAAAGGTCTGCTCACTTCACAATGAGGTCCCAAGTCTGAGGAACAGCAGAAGAATATCTAATAGGAAAAAGGTTTCCATGACACGCTATCTCTGTAAAGGACCTCAGATTTCTTGCTAAGGATATACTCTGTCGCTGCGGAGCACGCAACGTCCCGGCAGCTATTCCCACAGCAGCCATTTATTTTACTTCAAACACACACCATCATTAGTTTCCTTGTGTCAAACAGCTTCACTGACTTCAGAGCTTGAGCACACTCCAGGGAGCCGGTGTTCCCAAAGTCACAGCCCTTCGGCTTTCTTGGGAAACTACTGGCAACTCAGCTGCCTCCTCGGGATGGATCCCTTCAAAAATCCGTCATTTAATAGGAAACTCGATCTAGAGAATTAATGAGCCACTGAACGGCTTGAAGCGTTGAATCCAGAACCATTCGCAGCACTACTTATCATATAATTAGCAACCTTCAGAGAGCACACCCTTCCCTCCTGTCAGGAAGTATCAGCATCCTACAGCCCATGCGGAGCCGGGAAAAGCCAGCGTGCCGAAGCCTGGGGCTCCTGGAGATCCATTTTCCCGGTGTCCAGCAGGCAGCTGGGGGCTCAGCCAGATGACTGTGCTCCCCCGCAGCCTGGCCGGCCGCACAAGCTGCAAATTGAAACAGCTGCTATTTCATCTTCACTTCTTGGAAGGCACCAAGAAAGGGTCGGGCAGCTCTGCGCCATCCCTCGCCCTCTCAGGAACGCCTCTCCCCGCAGTTCCCGCCACCTCACGCAAGCCGCTGCCTCACGGCACCTCCACCTGCCCAGCTCCACCCGCACAAAACCAGAGAGGATTTGCCGATTTCTGTCTCTCTAAACACAGTCGCCTTCTCCCCCTCAGGCACCAAAACTCCTGTTTTATGCTACCGCTGGCTCTGCGCGCCTCAGGAAGACAAAGCGCAGCAGCCCCGGGGCTGCGGGCAGGCCTTCTCCCGCCCAGCCTTTCCTTACCTGATGGAGCAGCGCTCGGCGGGAGCACGGCCCGGGAGCCACCGCCACTGGCAAGGAAGCGCTGACAATTAATTAACTGAGCAGACTGCAAAATAACTGCACCTGCCGTGGCAGGGCAGGCACCTGTACTTCATTTTCCTGAACATTCCCAGAAAGGCCAAAGGGCCGCAGCACTGTGTGCTTCAACAGCTGTTCCATGGTATAACATCTGTATTTAGAATTATCCCACACCTGAATGATACTACGTATGTATTTAGTACCTTTTTTATTCAAACTCACTATAACTGAGAAGGTATACAACTGTAAATGACTCAGAAACTGACAACTAAGGTGTGCCATGGGGCAGGTGTTTATAGCAAAAGCAGATCTACAGTAACTAAGAAGTCACAGATCACTTCTTCAGCAGTCCAGCCTGCACATGCCCTCCAAAAAGGAGCTGAAACAAGGGACATACACCAGTCTTGAACCTTTAGTGGTCTGGCCAAGAATCCATTTTGAGATAAAATTTCTGGAAGAAGAATTTCAGTTTACTAAGAACATTCAGTATGTTCTAAAATTGCCATATAGCAAACATAATTTTAAATTTGTTGCAAAACTATAGTTTGCAATTAAAATAATAGAGAAGGCAGAAAGGTTTTTATTGCCATTCTCTCCATGTTGAAAGATGAATAATTTCTCACCTTCATAAGGCCTTCTGACAGTTAAGTACAAAACAGACTATACAAGATGCAAGCTTGGTCAAAATTGACAGCATGTTTGGCCTTGTCTGAAGTGGTCAGAGAAGCATAAAAATCTAATGGTCCAATTATAGAGTGAACTCTAAGTCACTTATTTTGCATGTTCAACCCTCCTGTAGTCTTCAGTAAGAAGGTTACAATTAAACAAAAAGACTTCTGGTACACCTTCTATATTATAAAAACAAACACAACTTCACCACACAGTCATGTAAATCAATACTAAGGCTTATGAAGAGCTGTTGCAGACCGATCTCCAGCACTGTGAATCACATTTTTGGGCATCTTTATTTTTCCAAGGACAAAAAGTACATCAATAAGTTTTATTTTAATCTTTATTATAAACAATTTTGTAGTTTTTGCAGTAGGGACTGCTACACATTAGGTAACAAAAACATCATTAAATGAATCAGTTTTATCTTTTACTAAATTAAATCAGAACCAGCAAAACAAGTATTTTTTTAAGGATTTAGTCTATTGCAAGAAAAACAGCTTTACGAACATGGAATTAAAGATACACATTTAATCATATATACATAAGCAGCTGATGACACTCTGGACAGAAACATACAAGGAACTTCTTTGCACATAAATAGATTTTTAAAAGTATATTTCTTTCACATGTGTACAAAATTATTTTCCTTTCTATACTGAGAAAAGTTCTTGGAGACAAACAAGGATTTCTAAGAAACAGAATCCCACAAACCACTTAGGATGTGGGCTGTCATGCACACAAGGATGTAATAATACAATTTACACAGCATTCTTATACAGTACTTGAGCATCTTATATACATACTTACAAGACACTTTTGTACATGAGATGCCACCTTTGCAACTGAAATGGCATCTCCCCTGAAAGGCTGCATTAGTTCCAGTGTTTGTATAAAAGATAAAACAAATTTCAAAAGGCAGCACCACTCTGGTTGCAGAGTCAAGGATCCACTGAGCTGCAGCTATAGTGAAGGCAGTGGGGTAATTATGCTGGCCTCTTTACACAGTTCAAGTGGGAGAGGTTGAAATGTCACCCTTGAAGTCTACACAATACCCTCTGTAAGATGTAGCTGTGGCTAGAAAAATAGATTTTACCAGATCCATGGCTAAAGCCAGGCACTTCTCCTCTTCATCTCTATACTACTTAAGTCAAGCATTTGATTCTGTCTTTAGGGGAGAAGTTTGGCTTTTATATGACCTTTTCAGTATGGTTAAACTTTTCAGTATGGTTACACCAATGGTGGGGCTGGGTTTAGCATACACATGACCTGTGAAACTTTTCTTTAATGCATGTAGAATGGGTGCACAGTGCAGCAGTGACAGAGGACCCTGCTAAGCTTCTGCTGGACTGGGGAATGCTCAGAACCTGTGAAAATCAGGTGCCAAGTTTGCTGTGAGATTAGGTTAGGCTTCCACTTTGTTTTAGGCACAACAGTGTCAGAAGAAGAACTGGGGTTTTGCTCCTTGCTTCTCTTAATCACACTTTGTCCAACTACAGAACAGTACCCAGAGAACACTCAGAGCAGCATGCAGGTGATGCCTTTTAAGAACTGACAGTGTCTAGATAAATGGTACCTGGACATCAGCCATATCAAACACACATATTACAGCTACACCTGTGGGTTACACACAGCCGTACTCATACCAAACTGTCTGCTGATCCTCCTGGGGATCAGGAGACCCACGAGTGCTGTTGGAGCTGCCTCCTCTCATGGGCTCCTCGACAGCCCCAGAGCTGCTTTCTAACAGCTTACCCTGGCATTTGGTAAGTAGGGCATCACCCTGGCCTTGCCCTAGGGAAGTATTTCCCTCAGTGCTGCTGCAAACAGCTCTGGAAGGGGCCACTGTGGCCACCTCCTCAGTATGAGGTGCTGACTTGGGTTTGACTTTTGAGGGAGTGTGCAATGCAGATGAGTAGTGTTGCCCAGGGTTCACACGCTCTTGCTGCTGGACATTCAGACTGCTGCTGGATGCAGTGGGCAAGGCAGAGAACTGATGGAAGGAGAGTGGCTTCTCATCTTTTGGTGGGACCAGGGAAAGGCGCCTTGCATCAAGCTGACGACAGCGGGAATCGACACCTTGCATGGAACCTGCCACCTTTGCAGACTGTGGCCTCTCTCTTAATGGTGCCTGGGAGCTCGCTGGCACAGAAGCCCTGGCGGTCTGACTGACAGCATCCTTGCCCCCATGCAGCTCTGCTCCTGACTTCTGAGGGCTCTCCTGCCTGTAGGCCTCTGGGCCAGCAGCCCTAAGGAGGTCTGCAGAGGCTAAGCTAAATGCCCTGCTCAGTGACGTACTCCTCCTGCTCACGGTTCCAGGCTGCTGAGGCTGTGCCATCTGCCGCATTCCGCTGGCACACTGGTGCTGTGGCGTGTGAGGAAGTTTAAGGGACCCCTGGGGGTTTGCCAGAGCGTCAGGTTCAACTTGTCTGAGGTTTGGCTTCATGTAATTGTCAGGCTTAGATGTTCTTCCTTCTTCACCAGCGATGGCCATCTTCACAGTTGGAGCAACAAGACTAGTGGGCATCTTAGCAGCCTCCTTTCTCAATGGCTGAACCAGCAAGTTCCCAGTAGCTGAAGGCTCATTTGCTTTCCTAAAATAATCGCTGAGCAAGTCATCTCTGTTAGTGGAGGTGTCCTGGTGTGAGAAAATATGCACGTCACATTAATGACAACGCATTTTGTTTAAAGAATCATGCAGAACTCTGTATTCACACAATCTTCCTTCCCACTTAATTCAAGCCAAACACAACCATAAATTTTATATAGTGGGGAACAGAAGAGATGAATGTTTAAATGGGTATAAATCCAACTCAAGGAATAATGTGCTTATTGTAATTAGATTGGGACAGCCTTGTTTGCCAGGTTAATTGTCGTAATTTTTAAAAGTTTCATTTTGGTTACAACCTGGACAGCAGCTCTTTTGCCTCCTTTCAAATCAGCCACTGTCACTTTACCATCAATATCATATTGATGACATCAGCCTTTGGTATCAGAAGATATCAATGATGTCTGTCATCTTCCAGAATACAGTTCATCTGGATAACTCTCTACTGTAGCTTCAGTATGTAACAGAAGACAATACCTTGGGGAAATGTGCTAGCATTACAAAAAAAGTTTCATTCCCTCTCCATTGATTCCCTTCACCTCTCCCACTCAATATACTATATATGTTAAAAGCTGCAGGTACAATACAATGAAATGTACAAAAATACCATTACAAAAATTGTTTGCCTACAATGAAGTCGCAAATTTCAAGTCAGACAATTAAGCTGGCAGTAAAAGAAAATATACAATGAGTATTTCATGGGGATGGTCCATGCAATCCAAAAATGGCGATGTTTGATCAGCAGCCACTGTACTATTAGTAAAAGGCATGCTCAGAACAGTTAAGGGACTTGCTGTCTTTACAAACAACATGCTGAACAAGCTCATGAAATTTGCTTCTTTTCTCCAGGGAGCATGTTTAAAGCTTAATAGACTTATTTCACTAGTGTTCCAAATATTTCTTCCAGTCAAAAAACTCATTTTCCATATGCAAACACTATCAATGGTAATAGTGCAGTGTGAAAATTTCTAAGCTCAACTAAGTGTTAAAGCGTTAAGGTTATTTTTAACTTTATTTAAACAGCTGTTACGCACATTAACATTACAGAATGACGAGTCCTCCCAAAACACGCATGTGTACGAACAAGCGCTGCAAATACTTTATGAGCAATTAATGCAAGTGATCTGCCAGCCTTTAAAATAACAACTAAGAGTTACAGTATGCTTCCATAGGTATTAATATGCTAGCAAAAGCTGTGGTAAGTCAGGAGCTGTTGCCTTCATAATAAGAACAATGGATACCCTGGCGATATAGAAGGAAGCAGATCTCCTATTTCCCCTGCCTGTTCTGTGCCTCACGCTGTCAGGACATGAAACACTGAGGACCGATTCGAGTGACTGCGAATGTTCCTGATGAATGGAAGGACATAGGGAGTAGCAAGAGGGATACAGTGCATCAGCTTCTAACAGAAACTGGTGTAATGAAATCATTTCAGTCTCATTTAAACTGCGCCGATGCTGAAAAGGAACAGGATGACAGAAAGAATGAAAATGGACATGGTCAGGCAGTTACAGACACACACAAAAATAATAATTTTAAACATCTCTAAAAGCTAAGAATTGTACTCAGAATAACGAGGGAGTAGGAGGGATATTTAAACATTACTCTGAAGATTCAAGGACTAGAATTTACCAATGCCATGAAATGGCACAGCTCTGCTGATTTCAATACTTTTACCAAGGCATTCATAAAACAGAAATCTCTGTTCACTTACACTATCAATTAATTGTTAAGATATTAACCTGTTCAATAGTGCACTGCCTCACATTGTACAGCATGTCTGAGCAGTGAAAGACAAATGCCATCTTGAAAACAAACATTTAGTTCCTGAAAAAAGCACTTCATTAAGAGACATATTGTTGCAGTCATTGAACCAACAGGGCAGTACCAGTCAATGCACAAACATGGTGAAAAGTATCAAAAACTTCCTTCTGCAAGAAAAACAGTCTTTCTCAAATGCATTGATATTTTCAGATTAAGAGACAGTTTTAACAACTGCGTATTTTGCACTTCAACTGAAAACTATTCTAAGTTTCATTCCTAATTATAGATTTAGCAGCTGAAAATTACACAGAAAACTTACCAGTTCATACATAAAAATACCTGGAGATGAGAACTGATGATATAATACAAAATCTTGACCACAATCTTTTGCTAGCAAAAAACCCCAGTAGTCCAATACACAGTACTTGCAGTGAATTATCTGACTTGCCATAGCTGATACACCAAAATAAATTAGCAGAGTGCTAGTGAAAGCTAATTTTGCCTTAGTTACTGAAAATGTCTCATTTGTTTTGCAAAATTTGATAGTACTCATGTATAGGAACAAGGATCATCTTGTCTCTCTCTGTTTCCCTACGCCCTCATCCTCCTAAATCAGCTTCGAACAGTTTTTTGACATCTGAAATCGGCTATCTAGCTCTATTTACTTACACTTGTTCGAGACAGCCTGTTGCTCTCTTCCAAGAACTCTTCCAAAGTTACCATCTCACTGCCAGGTGAGGCAGATCGCTGCCTGCCTGTGTAAGACTGAGACGGATTGCTCTTCTGAGGTATATCACAGGACATCAAACCATTCCGGTGGGAAGAGGGCTCATGCCTGCTGCTAGGGCTTAAGAAAGCAGCAGCAGAGTGAAGAGAATAGGTGTCTCGGAGCAAGGCTGGTGCCTCTCTGCTTGGCACCATATCTTCACTGCTGAGGCTCTCAGTTCTACCATGGATATGGTCTAAGGAACCTGAGGAGAAGCATAAATACCATTAATGACAATGCTCAGACATAATTGCAGTAGATTTCACACTCAGGTAGGAACTCTATCATCCAGGACCACTTCCACACAGATTAGGTGTCATTTTTTACCTTACTTTTTTCTCCTACAGAACTCAAAGCAATTAGAGCTTTGAAAAATCAGGACTAGCAAACATCTTAGAGCATCTTAAAGAGGCAAAACTACTTCACCAAAGAATAAAAATAGTACTGGGGGCTAATAAGCCTTATATTAGTAAGATAACATTGGGGCGCCTCTTTACAACCTGTGCATCACTAAAAGATCTCCCAGTCTTGGCTGTGCGATCTGAGAGCTAGAACCTGACAGTGGAAAAGCAGAAAGTGGATTTTTCCACAGAGTCAGGTCTCTTGGCATCCTTCAAGGATGCACAATTTCAGCAAAAGCAAATCTGCAGAGCACACTGATTCCATACACAAGCTGTGTACAGAGTAAGAACCACAGAGATCTCTTGTTGTAGAGAGTCCAGTATGTTGTAGAGAGTCTAATAAAAGTCCTGCTATTTCCCACAATATGATGCCAGTCAGACTGAAGCAAAACTCGACTGTGTGCCTTAAAAGCCACCCCTTGCCAGAGTCAATCTTAGAAAAGCACTTCTTGCCAGCATTTTGATTCCCAAGACAGCCATGTCCAGATTGCATAATCATTACCATTTCAAAACAACAGTCTTCAAAATTAATTGGAAGGAAAATGGCATTTCACACACAGTTTCACGGAATTTCACTTCCTGTTTGTCACAACTCAGCTGTAAAAGCTTTACCTTTCAAATTGAGAGGTGAACTACTGCTGGAAGCGTTCCTACTGCTCTCTAAACTGTTTGGCCTGGACACTGAAAAACACAAATCAAGCACTGAAGAAACAAATCTTAAGTTCCTCTGATTTTCTAAAAGACTTGGCTACAGTCTCCCTTCTGAAAATAGGACCTGCGCAATTAAGTCGCTTTGAAAACATTAACAACATAATACACACAGGATGCCAAAATCTGGACAGAGTAGAAACCATCTTCATTTTTCAAGTTGTTTAGGATCCATCTTGTTCATCTTATTTTTTGCATAAAGAAATATGATCTGGGTTTTTATTTTAATAGTAACTATAAAGTAATGCAGATACTGAAAAGGCTCAACAATAAGTTGCTGTCTCTTTCTCAGTTTTCTTTGGAAGGAGCTGGTAGCCAGCTTGCAAATTAAGTCTTCCACAATCTCTAAGCAGGCAGTGCTGCTGCTTCAACAGTGTTCCCACTGTGCATCCACAAGCCCTACACCAAATTTTTCTTACTTCTGATTCACTCCCTTAAGGAAGGATTTAAACATTCTCCAGAAAAATCAGCAACAAATCTGTAGGACATTTAATGCTTACATCCGTAGGCATTAAAAGGTCTGTTGGTGGGGGAAGGCAACTTGCCTCAACATCAGCATTGTTCTGAAAATTCATTTTGGCAAAACATCCATTAAAAGCTTCAACAGAAAACTAGAAGCAGTTAGAACCACATTCCCAAAATGCTGCAGCATTACTACACCTCCTTCTGTAATATTAATGTAACTAAAATACTCCAGGACAGTTCATGTGGATGTAATGAAACAAGTATTAATGCAGATGTTTAGAGCACTCACACATGCTACAAGCTTACCGTGCTGTCTGGTGCTTGCAAACTCCACCTCCAGGGACTGTTCACATAGATTATCTTCTGAATTATAGCCTGGAAAAGAACATAAAACTTAAAAGGCCAATTGAACACAGAAGGGTTAATCCTTCAGGCCAGTCTCCAATGCATTCTAGCAGTGTAGAAGACTGAGGTGATCAAGAGGGTTTTATAGACCCATCTTCTAAACACTGGGTAGGGAATCACTGAAGAACTGACACTCAAATGTGGTCTGTCAAGTTGATGACATTACAAGAGTGAGTAAACGCAGTATCTCATCATTAAACCATTAAGCAGATAAAGTAGGAGTGAAAATATTAGTGCTCTGGGTTTGTACTTCAATGCCACTAGCAGCCTTGCAGGAGCTAGGAAGCAGCCTGCCTGGCACTACCAGCTGGTGTATCAAATGCACCACACACCTTTGGGCCTGCTCTGGAGCCGGGAGATGGGGGTGGAAGTGTGCACGTGAATAGCTGAGGTTGAGTAAGTCCTGGGACCCATTTCCACACAGCTGGGTTTTGTTGCAGAGTCTGCTGAGATGTCAACATTATCACTGCTGCCTCCGTGATGGGAATTCCTTTTTTGCTTTAGGTCCATTAGCACTGGTGGGGAGAGAGGTAAATGAATAAGACTCAATGAAAAAATAGCATTAGGGAATTTGTATTTATCTGCCCATACAAACATGACAAGCAGGCACAAAGAAACTGCACAACAGAGGCGCTAGTTTGGCAAGCTTTTCCATAAACAGTGCAGTAGTGGATAGGAAATTTCTGCCACCAGCTTGTCAATCATGTGTGCTCTCTGTAAAGTGTGGGAGTGACAAGGGCTGCTTAGTGCCGGTGGGAGGGTTGATATTATACATGCAACAATTACTGTGAAAGGAGGAAGAAAAGGAGCAAAGACATGAATCCAGAAAAGATAAGTGAAGTGTGAAATTCCCATAACATTATTCCTTGTAGGTGCATTTTATAAGAACTTACTTCAGTAATAAAATAGAATAAGGGAAGAGTGACAGTAGTCATGCTCTTACTCAAAGAAAAATAATGCGGATTTGAAAATTATGTATCATGATCCATGCACTAAGCTAACTGCTTTCAGGTTCAGATCTTTGCTGTGGGTAAGAGCTCAGTCTTTACAAGGTTGAAACTCTGCTCTTATGATGTCCTGGTGCAATGATTTTTAAGTGGAGTTCCTGGGATCTTAGCAGGAGAACAACAAAAACTGTCTGCTAGAATATTACTTAGATTAAGAATCTGAAAAATTCTTTTCTACTGATGAAGTAGGTTAATTAATTTCTTGTAACGTGTATGTAATGCTTTAAGGCACACACAGAATAAAATTTAAAGAATGTACTACAGAAAACACACTTAATGAGATGCAAAATTCTAGATTCTATATACTTCTATGGAATACTTGATTAAGTAATAGAAACTAAATGCTGAAAATGCAGCAGAGTGCAGCAGTCAAAATAAACAACTTGCAGAGACAGTGGACAGACAGTTCAAAGCACAGAGCAGCTGTGAAGTTGTATTAGAGAAATGGACCAAGGTGCTGTCATCTTAGGTGGCCCCTGGAAGCTGACTTCATTCAGGAACAATGTTTTCTCCCAAGGTCTGCATGGACTCCACAGCACAGGGCCAGCACTTGCTCTCAGAACTGAAGCTTATGCCATGCCTGCAGGGACAATTACTGGCTAAAGCTTCACATGCAAATCTGTATTTCTAGCTGACTTCGTAGATGCACTTAACACCTTCCAAGGATGCCAGAACTACTAATTATCCTGGAGACTAACGTTCTCTACAACTCCCAAAATGGGCAGCAACAGGCTGGTCTGCCAGAGTCCCTGGTTGTGCCACTGGGGACACTTCTCAGAGTGAGAAGGGAAATGAGATCTTCTGGCCTCTCTGCTGAGCTCCCAGTAGGACACTGCCCATGCTACATCCAATTCTCTAACATGGTGGGGACTGGACCTGCACACTCATTTCAGAAGCCACCAGGTCATGACTATTACACAACAAGAATTCTGGGCAATGAATTAATGAAGGTTATTCCCAGTCTCAAGAGAACAAATCTACATTCTTCTTCCAAAAAGTCTGTTGAAACTGAATCAGAAGAAACCGAAACATTAGCTCAATTCAGCATGAATTTTCATAGTTGGAAGTATAAAACCTTGCAAATATCATGTTTGAATGCAAGCATCAAGACATTTGGCTGAGAATAATTTTTCCAGTAGCTTCCATTCTATTCAAAGCTAGACTACTTAAAAGCAGAAAAAGATGTTAAAAAACCTGCCTTTTAAAATCATTTAGTAGCACAGACTATTGGAAAAATCACTGGAGTTTGAGACTGTATCTGTATTTTAGTAGGACTACCACACTGTAGAAAGCATAGCAACAGCAAATCAGTTCAACACGTCAACTGGACACAATGCAAGTACATGATTGCAAGAAAATATTGAAGCAAATAGCAACTTCACTTACTTACAACATGCACCACAGCCAATATACATACGCAAACTGTATGCCATGAGGTCCCCTAAAGTGTGCTGCATTGAAGAAATGATCCACAGTGTGCAATAGTGATTCATCTTCTACAGGAAAACTTAAGTCCATGTTCACTAATCTTTGCTTGTATTTAGAGTATTGTATAGACATGCTGAGTGTTTCTATCAATGTGCGTGTTCTTTTATGGCATGTAGGATTTTTTTTTTTTTTTAATATTTGTCAGAAATAAATGAAGATAAATGCTACAGAGAAGGTGTTAGAAAACTCCCAGTTCCGGGAAAGAAAGAGTTTCATTAGGAGAGGATGGGATGTCGGAAGAAGACCAGAACCGGAGCCGATTAGAGAAAGACTGATGATTCGATGGAGACTTAGGAGACTTTTCTTTATCCTTGCTTTTGCTTCTCAAAAAGGCAATCTTTTTGCGCTGTGCAGCTAAATTGTTATCACCCAGGTATCCCAAAAAGAAGAAGAAAAAAAAGTAAAAAAAAAAGACTTATAAATAAAACTTAAAATGTCTTCACACAGACTAAAGACTACACAACCAGTAAAAACAGATAAGGCTAAACAATGACCAACATCTATAATGGAGGACTGATGAATGCATAGTTGAACATAGCTAATCTGACTCAGATTAAGGCATAGATTACCACATACACACAATATTTAAGCAAGTCCACTAAGAAATTACTGTTAGATCGTTCAAAATGTTTTTGCTTTATAATATAAAACTAAATTTGTGTACATGTTACTCAGTGATAACACACTCAAATTTCCTAGATGTCTTCTAGGCTTTAGTACTGGTGATCCTCATCTCCACGTAAGTGTGCTTCACACAACATCAAAATGAATGAAGACCCAGAGATTTTCTGTTGTCTCTGGCACTCTACAGGGACCTTGTTCTGTGGCAACCCAAGCCCAGCTTCCCATGCTGAACTCTGGACGCATGTTAAACACTTAACATCTCCTGGAATCATATGGATGATCTTATTCCGTAAAGCACCTGTTTTGACTTTAGGTGAATAAATGACCTCAAAGAATTAAAACAGAGAAAGGGTTTTTACCCAATCAAAACGAAACCTTCAGACAGACAGATACTTGTAGTAGTTTATAATAAGAGCTCTACTTTTCTCAGCTGCTCCCCTTCTGTTTCCCACCCCCCATAGTGGGAAGACAGGAATTATTATTCAAGTATCAATTTCAAAACTGCTTCTTGAAAAGTATTCCTGGAGTACAACAATCTATACGTAGAAGCTGACAGAAATTATCTCAATAGAATAAACAAAGCTTGGGACATATATATCACCTTTAATAAAGATGAAGAGTATTTATTTTGAGGAGCTTTCTATTAAATTTTCCATAATTAGGAATACCTGATTTACTATATAAACTAACCTAACAGAAAATCACTCCATCTTCCTTACATATGCGTTAGAGGTCAAAAAAAAAATCATTTCATCATTTTAGATTAAAAAATTCCTAGTTCAATTCTAAATCAAAACATGGTATCGCTCTCCAAAATCACCAAGTTACGATAAATCAGTTATTTACAATAAATGGGTTATTTGTTCTGCACGTGCACCACCTGCTGGCAGTGGCTGTCAGCCAGCTCATGCCCCTCAAAGAGCAGCCTCTCCTGAACCACACACTATTCCATTATCAAGTTTTAAACTGCCTTGCTGCAAAACCCCAGTAAATGAAGTATTTGGACCAACTTATTCAGTAACATGCAATACATCTGGGCAAACCAAGGAATTTTACACAGAAGGTGAATGGAAAAGTAGTAGATAAAGGAAGAAAGCAAACCAAAACCAAACCCATTACCTTCTAGAGTTTACTCAAATTTCTAGTTTAGGGTTTTATACATACTAAAACTTTTATTGTACTAAAAAAAAAACCAAACCAAACCAAACATAAAAAAACCCGACCAAAAATCCCCAAAACAAAAAAAAGGACATAAAATACAATGTGATTGAGCATTAATATATTCTATATATTAAATCTTTTTTTAAAAAAAATCAGCTCATAAATCTAGGCTGGGCATTCCTTACCTTTGTTTGAAGAACCCCCAGGGTTCTCTCTCTCTTCCACAGGGTTTGACCCTTGAGAAGTATTATCCTGAGCCTCGTGTTGGTATTTCAATTTTTGGGAGGCAGATGGAGAGTTTACCGTCTCTGGGGATTCAGAATGCCATGTGGGGCTTTCTACTGCTGGTTTCAACCGCTCCCTTGAAGACTCCTTCTTTGGCTTGATTAATTTGACTAAGGCTCTGGCTCCAATCCAGGGGTTTTTCCTGATAAAGCAGGTTTTGTGAATGGGATTCAGAAAATGCTACAAGAAATACTCCCCAAAGAAGTTTACAGCTGTGCTAAAGCCATCAAGCCATCCTACATTCTTATTTGTTTACTGTCATGAATTCGTTCAAAAAATGCAGCATGAATTTCACAGCACTTGAGATCCATTTCTCTACTGAAGTCAAAATTACTTTTACAGAAATATTTCTTCAGCATGAGAAATGTGAGAAAGACAACTGTTCACTCTGCTAGAAATCTAAACTACACATATGGACCCACATAAGACATTCTTACAGTGTGAAAAGCTCCACTACAAGAACAGACTAAGGAGGAAAGAAATGAAAGCTGCTTTGAAGCCTCTTTGCTATGGTTATCAGTCAGAACTATGTATGGTGGAATTAGCTTGGCTCTTTTTTGTTGTTCTTAACATAATTTTTAAGTCCTTTCTCTCCAACAGACTGCTTATCCCTTGCTTTGAAAGAGCAGCTCTGAAAGCTCCTAGTGCTGCTTAGTCACTATACTGGGAGCAAAGTGGCTCTTTCCCAAATAATTTTGTTTCAGATTCCTGAAATACAGAGGGCCCCACATGAGGCCCTATGCTCTACATTAACACAACCTTCTGCTTCAGGGAATAGCTGTGAGAGTGAAGAGACAAGTGGAGATGACACCACCCTTATTTCAGATGAAGTTTCTGTTATCCCCAGTTAGGGAAAGCCCTTCCTCACCCTCACAGATCTGTACAGCAGAACTGAATCCATGTGGAACTTACTTTTTTGGAGCAGGATCATAGAACTTGTACTGATCCATTATCTTCTCTTCAAGTTTTTCCTTATGTCTCCTTAAGGCGTTCAGTTTATCACTGTGAGGGGGAAAAGCATATTCTGAATCATCTGTATGAAATTAAGCATAATCAAAAAACTGAAGATCAAAAACCACCAAGAGAGGAAAGAGACCGAAATATCTTCCTATCCTGAACCTTCAGAATCCCACTGAGCTCATTTACAGTCTGTTTGGAGAGGGCAAATACAAAAGCCTACCAACCATGCCGATGGGTGATTTTTGTGCAATAAGCATTAAAGGTGAAAGAACAACAGTAGACGGTGGTGCTAAATTACTAACTAATATCTCAGGCAGAGTTAGTTTGGTGGGTGTTAAGGTTAACTGTATCTCTTACTCATTATTTTATTAACCTACACAGTGGAAGTTAGCAAATCTCATTTTCATTCAAGTAGCAGGGCAAATGTACCTCCATCACAGAACAGTCAAACACCAGGATAAACATATTGGAGTACATCTGAACTGTATTCAGCCTATTTCAGCAAACAGTTTCTAACACTTTAACCATCTAAGCCAGTACTGCTATAAAACTCAACTCAGTAACTCCCACGTCATCCTGATGTGCTTAAACTAAAATTCTTGAGATTAAGAACATTTTTTCTTCCTTCTTTTATACCTATAAGAGAAATTCACTGCAGTGAAAAGAGGATTCTTTGTAAATGCACAATATCTTTAAACAGGGTATCTCACTTCAGCATGTCAACCTGTGCATGAAGGACACAACGACGTATGCTGACATGTGTATCCTTAAAAACAACATCAAAGCAGGTATTTCTTGAAATGCAACAGGAGTATGAATATTTGCTATTCTTCAGGAACCTAAATATAAAATGACTCTCAAGACTAAATTTTTGTTGCAACTTGGCTGTTTTCCAAAATCTTAACAATCTTTCCAAACGTTCCCAAACTCTTCTTCTTTGAGAAGCACCACTGGGTTTGGCATTCCATCTTTTCTAACTGAATTTTCCACATAGCTTCATCTGTATTATTTGGAAAGAGCTGTGCTTCCCCAGGTGTCTCATGAACATCCCTTTGCAGTAAGGCAACGTGAAAACATTTTGCGCTTTCTCCCATTACACTTATCTCCTACCAAACACTTATCTCCTACCCCTTTTCTGACAGATACCAAGAAGACCTATCAATTCACTACTCTTCTAGTCCAGATGGATGATTTGTATTCTATATTCGTCTAGATTACTTTTTTAGGTTTCACAATTCAAATCTCGTTTTTCTTACATATACTGTTTCTGTTCTTCGTGATACTGGTCCTTGCTCTCCAAGTTCTGCTCCAGTAACATCTGATTCTGCTGGCTCAGCATCTGAATCTGACTCAGGAGATGATGGTTTTCTTCTTCCAGATTTCCCTTTAGACGGGACAGGAGCTATTAAACAAGAGAAATTAATCTCTCCTCTGCATCTGGCTTCCCTGGAGTGCACCATAATCAAGGCAACACAGTAGCATGGCAACCTAAGATACACATCTATACACTTTGAAGTATTATGGGGGTGTTGTTACACAGTTTGACCCTGTACATATAGCATGTCAAAAGCTTCACACAATAAAGGTCAGCTCTCTAACTCAAAAGCAGCAGCAGCTGTGTATCTACAGCTACTCACCTCACAGTGGTTATCCAGCTTGGTTAGAGAGATATCCATGGATTGGTGCTGTTCTTTCAGCTCATCATAGCGAGCCTGCCAACGATTCAACTCCAACTGAGAGTTGTTCAAGGAAGTTTTCAGCTCTTTAGTGTGCGAATGCAGCCCTTCATACTCTGCCTTTAGTTGGTTGTGCAAGAAATTCACCCTAAACACGAAGAAGACAGCAGACTTATGAAGGACACTTCACAGAAACAACCTCACATTCAAAGACCACACCATCAGTTTGCAGCTCTCACTAAATCAAACACAGTTACACAGAGTAACTCCTACGGATATTTTTATTCTAAGCATACAATAAAATTTTATTAAGAAGTAGTGATGACATTATAAAAAAAGTTTCAAATCTACAAAAGAACTGAAAGGAAAATACATGAAAAATAAAACTGCTATTTCCTCAATATGTAAGAAACACATCACAAATTTCTGAGGCACAATGTATTTAGGAGCATTTGTATATAAAGGCAGCTCTATCTGGCACAAATAAAGAAAACACATTATTTTTTATCCCGATGCACGAAATACGAGCATTTAAGTGTCCTGGAGTGTGAAACACTGTAGTGTTTTAAGATGATACTGTGGCATTCTTTTACACTTTTAGGTAAATCTAAAAATGTCTACAAATCATGAAGGCATAACATTAAATAACTAAATAAACAGATTAAGTTCTGTATCTGCTGACAGAAAAGCATGGATCTCTGCCAGCCCTGCAATCAACATTATGCGACATCTTTGTCCCTAAGAAAATGAATTAGGAACAGCAAACTTGAGAAAACCTCTGGAGAGCTCTGCACTGTTCTAAAGTACACTTGTACAACTGCAGCTCAACTTAAAATGTGATTTTTAAACATGATTCAACCTGACACTGCTTTAACCTGGTCTTGGCCCCTTATGTGTACCAAACAGATTCTCAAAACACCTTTGTAGTACGAATAGTGGCAAGGCTACGGGGAGGTTTGTGGGTGTGGCTCTCAAAAGGGGCTCTGCCATGAGCTAACAGCTACTCACTGATCAAGAGTCTCTAAGACTGCTTTCAATAACAGGAATGCCAATTTTCTCTGGGCAGCAGAAAATAAACAATGGTAACTCCTAGACCTAAAATCACAATGTGTAAAAACTATAAACCAGCTCTCCTCAAGGAAAAAAAAAAAACAACAGTATCATTTGGGGGGGTTGGGCATTTGTAGCTCTGCCTAAAGGCAAGTGCTTGGAAACAACTTATTGCAGAAAATGCTTGTGAACTGAACCAACCATGTGTGGAAGCTTATTTTGTATGAGCAAAGGTCCAGGTCTGAAACACCAAATAACAGCATCGGTTGACAGTATTCATGAAGCTGACAATCTTTAATGAGTTAAAATTACCAAATTAACAATACCGAAATAGAGAAAAAAGAACAGACACGTTATATGAAGGTACTTCAGAGCTAAAGCAACACATCCACGTTTTGCATAATTGACTTTTAAATTATTTATATAACAATTTAGCAAAGGAACCATACCTGTCCAGTTCTTCCTTTAGCTTCTGATTTTCCCCAGTGGTTATTGCATTTGATCTTCTCTCTTGTTGCAGAGCCTCTCTCTCAGATTTTAAAACTAATTCCAACTCTTCTAATTCTGCTTTGTGTTTCATTAAACTGCTGTATCTGCAAAAGGAGGAATAGCATATCCACAGCTTTCATTTAAACATTTTTCTTCCTCTGGATTAAGATTTTTTAATAGGTAATACCACCATGACCAGAAAGTATTTTTTTCCCCTGCTTGCTTTATTTCATCCACCTTTATGTGGTTAAATTTCTACCAAAGCTGAAGAATTCCATGCTATGCATGAAAATTCAACTTAGTATACAATTCAGCAGAGAAGACTTTAGGAAAAAAAAAAAAAAGAAAAGCATTTTTTAAGCAAACTGGAACACAACTGCCAGAATCTTACTTCAATTCCAGATCCTGGTCATTTGGTAAAAGCATGAGATTCTGCAGAGCGCTTGGAAACTGTTCCACTAAATCAGAATCCCAATCACAAATAATTGACAGTGGCAAGAGTCAAAAACCTGACTGGAAAGCAGCACAATGAGCAAGAGTTTATTAGGTAACCACCTAATGTATATTAGGTTGTATGCATAGGTAATAGCATCCTGCACATCTACTTATCTCCTGCATATTCCAGATAGATAATGAGTATCAGTGAGTAGACAGCAAAACACCTTTAAGCAGGGGCTGACTCACATGCTCAAGTGGCTCTATTTGTTCACTAGTGAAAAAACCAAGAGCAAAACTGGTGTTCACATCCAGGCTTCCACTGTTATTTGGTTTATATAACTTGTGGATAAACCATTCAGGGCAGGGAGATGGGGAGAGAGAGAGAGGGCTGATGCCATCAACCGTGTCTTTAATTTTGATCTCTGGAATGCTAAAGTAACCGAGGTGTGGAACAACTCCCCTGGTATTTGGCACAGGCATGGATTAGGCAGGCTCAGCCTCCCTGAGGTGCTACACCACCTGCATTCAGAAAACACTGCAAAGAACGAGGTGGATTGAAATCACTTCACAAGGCAGCAAGCTGTTCCCAGATTTTTTTCCTCTGGTGGCTTCTGTCAGAATCTGTGTCCATACAGACACACCAGCAGAGGCCACTGGGGCCACTGGTGCAGGTAATGTCAAAAGTCATCAGCACATTTTTTGGTGACTGTAATAAAAGGGTATTGACCTCAACTATCAGATCCATCTGCGTCAGTAATGGAGAAATATTCTTCCAAGCAATTTTAAAACAGAATCTAGGCGGAAGATGGAGCATTGCTTAAAAAGCTAAAGAGAACAAGCATCATCTTTCTGAGAATCTCCTGCCAGCAGAGATGAATGCAGAACAGTTACTATGCAGTCATGAAAACTTCGAAACCAAAACCAGCAGACAGCACCAAATACACTGACTCCTGCCAACTTGTTTTTCTTTCAGGCTACCATTCCCTTCATCCCAGGGTCAAATTACAGCCTGTCCCAAATTCCAGTCCATTGAAGGGCCGCACAGAAAAGTACCTGTCTCCCAGACAAAAGCTGCTTTATGCTATTCATTCCCAGTAACAGCACCAGAGTTTAATTAACCTTATTTATTTGTTTTCTTCCTCCATTCAGCTCCGGGACATTTCAAATTCAATGTCCGTACAACAAATGGAAGAACCTGAAAGCAGAGGAAGGTTTCACATCCAGCTCCAAGAAGCATTTTAGACAGTGTGCCAATCCAGAGTCTGAGATGACAAACTCCAGTCAGTCCTTTGGCAGAGATTACCATGGCTGTCTCTGCAGAAACTGCACTGTAAATTCTTCTGCTGTCTCTGTATGATACAGCTACTGTGTTCATTTTTATCCAAGCCCTCTGTATTCTCTATGTTTTAAAGGGGGCTCCTTAGAGAGAAGCAGAATACTGGTCCAGTGTTACCAGCCAGGCCCAGCACCACAGGCTACCACATTGAGCCCGAGGTAGACCACAGCTGCTCCCCTAGCTGTTAGGTGAAAGGTAAAAAAGAGGAGACTGTCTGCAAAAATGGAAATGATTCTTCGTGTCCGGAGCCCTAATGAGATACTCAGGCAAAACCTTCTTGCAATACAGATTCAGCCTGGAGTCTACAATTTGAGCACAATCTGTGCAACCTGACAAGCTTTACCACCACGGATCAGGTTACCTTTCCTGTAGACTATTCAGCACTCATGTTCATTTCACTTTTTAAAGCATCAGGCTCTTGGACAGAAGAGTTTTAAAAATATTTTCTTACACATGCATATAGAATCCATTTTGGCTCTGATACAATCCATTCCTAGGATTGAACAATCATAGCCCTCTTTACTCCTTTTGGCTTTTATTCATTCTGCTGCTTTTTGAGGAGAAATACTATGGGTAGGTATTTGTGACTGAGATAACTTTGAAAATGCTCAGCTATGATAAAGAAGTGTGGCAAAAGGAACTCAGAAAAATAATTACCAGGCAGCACTGGTAACATAATAATACAACTCCCTGCAATATGTAACCCTACGCAGCAGGGACTCTTTTTCCAGTGTCTCTGCAGGATTAGACTTCTCCAGACTAAGCCAAAAAGAAATGCTCAGGGATCTGTTAATCAACTGTAGCTAGAAAGTTATTACCTTCTCTTAGTAACATGCAATATGTAAAGCAATTTTAAAAACGCAGCAGAAGAAGCCAGCCCTTCTGTGTTCACTGAGACGGTCAGCCAGACACCGCAAAGTCAAAAAACTGCTATTAATGGTAAATGACCCTAACGTACCAACCCTCCTTTTCTTGCTAAGCCAAACCCACACATCTGTGGTTTGCTGGGCTATGACAGGCCATTTCACTGCAGTTTCACACAACCCATTATTAAATCCCCACCGCAGTGTTAATACTGTGCAGACAGAACCAAGAGAGGTTTAATGAAGTTTGCTCAGGTGCAGAAAACATTCTGTGGTTAGAATGCAGCAGAGTGAACTACACAAACCTTGGGGACGTGTTGTTGGACGTGCACAAGCTAACTAAAGTTGCTGTGGATTTTTCTAGACAAGCTGCAGTCATAGGTTTGTGCAGAAGTGTAATCCTGCCTTAAGCAACAGAACTATGATTACAGCACTGTCACCATCTGAGGAAAACCAATCACCTTGGAGTTCTGATGAGCAAAACCCATCTCCTAAACGCCACACAAGAAAACACCTTGGCTGCACTGAGCTGCTCTGGTGAAAATTTAGCAGGTGGCGCATTCTAGCTGAATTTGAAAGTGAAATATTCCATCTTAGCAGTTAAATACCTTAGTTAAAAAGAAGAGGTATAAGAAAACTTTTCTTATGCTACTCTTTCTCCCTTCTGCTCCCTCAGCAGCACATGACGGAGGGAGAACAAAACATGCACTAAAAAAGTGGCTTGTGCCTTTTTTCCTGACAGCCAAATGGAGTCCTTGGACAAATCACCTTGATAAGTATCTTTTAAGACTGATCTGCTGAGGAGTATACTGCACTCTTAAAACTGCAAAACTCAACCTGTTTTGAATATAGAGAAGGCCACCATCTGCTCCCCTGCAGCACCTCTCACTAGGAATCACATCTCAGAAACAGAGTCCAAACTGTTAATGATTACATGTTAATGACTACATGTTAATCATCCAAGCACTTACCTCTCTAGATAAACTATTCTTTGAAAAACACTTTTTCCTTAGGCTAGAGCTGCTTAGTATTTGGTACTCATCAAGCAAAGAAAGAACACAGCAAACTGCCTTAACACACTGCAGCGTAGTAATCTCAAGCAAAGCCTGAATCAATGAGAACCATTAATCAGTCTGAAAGAGACTTGGTAAGCAGGAACAGCGTCTGTGTAATCACTTACAGCTCATTTAGTCGACAGCCAAGCAGCTGTCCTGTCAAATAGCCCCAGTGGATATTTTAATCACAGTAAGTTTACTTCTGTACTTTATAAAAATCTACTGTACATTGTATTTGCCAGCTCCTTAGTCTTTGGGAAAGAAAAGTTTAGCACCAGTTTTCAGTCCACCATCAAGGATCACCACTGAGTTCCTCTGAACCCAACTTGTGATCTTGCACAGAAATTAAACTTAAATACAAGTGTTTTGAGGAAAATCACTGAAATGTAAAAGAGAAGATTGAGAGGTAAGCAGGAGCAGCATTTTTGTAGTAGTACATTATGCATATTGTTCAACCCATGCACAACTGTCAGAAAATGACAGAGACTAGAGACTAAACAATTAACAATTTACTGATTTCCTAATTCAACTGAAGGGCCTGAAGCAAAAGCTTTAGATTATGAGAACTACAAGAAAATTCGTAATACATCACTATCTCATAGCTAGGTCAATATAGCTTCTTTCAGAGAGCCTCCTCTGACATGACATGGATGCCACAAAGTTGAATTATTGAAATTTCTCAAGATACACACAAGTCACATATAGGTAGCTACCTAGGTGACCTGCAGACTTTATGGTTAGAAGAGAGACTCCACACAGTAGAACTGGAGAATGTTTTTAAGGCTGTATGTTGTTATAGCACAAATCCTTAAATGTAGTAGAAGCATTTAAGCTACTTCTGACAAAGCATCCCAAGATGCAAGCCTGTGTTTGCTAAATATCACCAGTTACCTCTGTTCTGACACCTTTAGAGATCTAAAATATAAAGCTTTGCAAATGTTTTCATCTAATGTCCTAATGACAACAAGAATGACTAGGTATTTTTCAGGACAACAACTCTGTAATTTTTGTTTGTAATTGGAGACAACATTTAAGGCTAAGATTGTAACATGGGCACATTCTGGCTCCACTATACCCCTGAGCAGTGAGCGTACCTCTCACCCAGATCTTTGTGCTCCAAATCCAGGGTTTTGTGTACTGTTTTCAGGCAGCTGTGCTGATTTATTAGCCTTTCATACTCTGCAGACTGCCGTTCATGTAGTGAAGCAAGGTGTTCATGGTCCTGAAGCAATGACTCGTACTCAGCTTTCAGCTGCTCCTTCTGTTTCAGTAGATTTTCATTCTCATTCTCCTTGGCTGTCTGCTGATTTTGGAGTAAAGCGTTCTGGGCCATCAGTGAAGCACTCTGGGAGCTGAGAGTTGAATTTTCTACCTAAAGTTTCTCAAATAAAAAGTAAGCATTACTTATTCACATCCACTGGTAGACACAACAAACATTTTGTAGCAGCTTACATCAAAATAGAGTTAGTCAAGAATGAACCCACTGCCTTGTAGACTTAAGACATCTATGTACAACTTGGCATCATTTTGGTATTACTGCTGGTAGTATGCACCCCATAAAGCCACGCTATCAGCAGTATGAAAATTATCATGATAACCTCTAAACCGAAAAAACACTTGTTTCACCAGAAGCTCTTGAGCCCAAAGACCGAGATGATCTGGAATACTTGCAACTCAATTGCATCTCTGACAATCATGATCGAAGTCAAAAGTTACCCCGTTATTTGTGTACAAGTAATGGAACTTAAGTTCACCCAAACTCAAAAACATTAACTGCACCACTGTGTATGTGGACAATATTCCTAACAGGCTGTATGTGAGCAGTACTCCTAACAAGTCTGGTTTCAGTAGAGAGATGGTGCACTGATTCTGTATGTTGCTAATGTAAGTCAATTATAGGCAGGAAATAATTAAAGAGAACAAAAAAACCCCATCTCCGAACATGCAAGAAGAAAAGCTTGAAAAGTGAAAGTCATGCAAGAAAAACAAAGCTACTCCAATGTTGTCCTTTGAAACTGGTCTCTTTCTCAAACTAAGTTTATTTTTTTAAAACTCAAGTAATTTTTAAGAGTATCTTTTCTGCTGGGAACTTTGATATTTTGTCTGAAAGCCTGAAAACTGTGATTGGAACTCATTGCTACAATGCCTATGGGGAGTTGACTTGTGTCCTCTCTCCATTTCTGCCAAGCTCTTTCACAGGCATAGCATTAACAGAAAAAAAGCAAAGAGCAAACCTTTTTTCTTATTTCAGAAGTGCAGCTTCTGGAATAACATATCTGGATTTTGCTGTATTAATTTTAACAAATTCTCTCTAGCTAACCATGTTCTTGCTGAAGGTAGCTACCAGACATTAGCTATCTAGCTTGGAGACATTCAGACCTCAAATTAAGCTCCAACTTTCTGGGCCTCATCCTTACATCATTGTATCAGCCTACCAACACAAACATTTTATTATTAGCTGTCAATCTTCTCCACACTACTGTAATCAAATCCAACCTCCTGGCACAGAGGCACAAGGCTGCCCTGACCTGGAGTTTGGCTGTCTGTGTCTGCAGGGCAGTGTTGTGCTCCTGAAGGAAGACATTTTGCTTCTGTAGTGTCAGGATCTGATTGTTGAAGGAGACATTCTGTGTTTCCAAATGCTTTAGCTGTTCCTTAAGCAGCTGCTTCTCAGTATGCAGGGCTGCATTCTGAAAGAGAGATGGCATTGAAGGGGTGACAGGAAGAAAAGAAACAGCTGTCCTGATCATCTGGAGTCTATCAAAGATGAGAACCAATTAGTGATGATCATTCTGCAACAAAGGCATAAAACAAACTATTCCCAGCATTAAATGAAGGTAGGACAGATGTTACACACAGGATTAATCCCTGCAAAGACGGGACAAGATGGACACAAGGCACATGAAGCTCCTAAGTCCCACGCAGTCCTAAGAGACACCCAAAGAATCTGGTAGACTTGGGTGCTCCAGAAAACCTATCAGATTCCTTTAAGCTCAAAAATCCAGTTTCCAGCAACCCACTCACGAACACAAGAGAAGTCTATGAGCTAAGAGGAAACAGGAGAAGGCTTACATTCCTTTCCAGTTCAATTGCCCTGTCCTTCAGTTTCAGCAGCTCTGTGGTAGCCTCTTGGTGCCCCATTTCCAATTTCTCATTCATTTGCTGGTTGGGAATAAGCTTCTCTGCTGAATTCCTCAGTGACTTCTGAGCATACTGCCCGTCCTGCTGAGTCTGCTTAAGTGCATCGAAGTCCTTCTTCACCTACACAGTCAACAAGCAACAACCTTCAGCACTGAGGGAAGTGGGATTATGCATTAATAGTAACGGGATATGTCACTCCTCTCTTGCACTGTACAGACTTCCAGAGAGTCAACAACCATTACCCCACTTCACAGACAAGGAAGTTGAGACACAGATAGGTGGAAGAATCCACATCTCCTGGCTTCCAGTCAGGTGTCTTTTGACTCAAGCTCACTGTCACCTAACAAACAGGCTGTTCTTAGGTGCGATGTTTCAACTGCAGTCTTCCTCAGCCTATGTTTCCACTAAACAAGGCAGAAACACACAGCATGCCAATGAAAAAAACTTGGGAAAACAGATCTACAAAGAGCAATTATCCAAGCAAACCCCTCCTCCTGATGTGCCCCTAGTCCAAAATTTTTTTATAAATTTTGTGTCATTATATAGAAAGGGACAAAAAAAAAGGCAGTCCAGTGAAAAAAGTTCTTCGGATGGAGGTGTATAGGGAGGGATGGAGAGAAGAGACAACCTGTTCTTCAAAAAAAAAAATCAAACCCCAAACCAAAAAATCCCCAAACACGAATGTGCAGAACTGCAATGTGAAAAATTAAAATTCACTTAAGCTCTTACCATATTTAGATCATTCTGTAATTGCTGGTTCAAGTTCAGAACATCTTTCACTTGTGCTTCCAGCATTGCAATCTTTTCTTCTTTCATAGCTAGTGTTGATTTTAGTGCTGATTCAGTTTTGCTTTCCAGAACCTTGTATTTTCTGAAAAATATGACAATAGCTTTCCAATGTCTGCCACTAGGATATGAGCCACCATCTAAATAGAAGACTTCACCTTCACCCATTCCCAATCTCACTACATGTTAAATTACATGTGCTTGCTTCTTCAGGAAAATGATTTCCTCTAGTGTTGCAGATTGCTACTGATATATTATAGCTGGGGAACTCACTTATGGAAAATCCAATCAATTTTAAAAGAGGTTAACACCAGCACAGTTCTACAGAAATACCAAAGAGTTACATAACTTGAAATAAAATAAGTTTTTCTCTTTTTCCCACGATTACACTACAGAAATTTCTTCTCATGGCTCTTTTGTACATTCTTGACAAGAAGGAAAATCCACAGTCTAAAGACTCCTACAAGATGGGTATGTTTTCTAAGTAGGTCTTACCAAGAAGCCAATATACACACAGGTTGTTGGGATTTCCTTTGTTCATTCCTATAGGACTTACAAAGGAATTCCTTGCCATCAGATATTTCTTAGGCAACACCTCTGTTTATACTAACAGGTATCTGGATCACCAATTACATGAAGCAATGACAGACACGGTTTAATAGACACTATTCTTACTTGTCAAAGAGATCATAAAGACAAGCCCACACTGAAATAGCTACCCAGCTACTCTGCTGGGGAGTACAGAGGAACTGTAGTAACACTGCTAGCATGGAGAGAGAAAATGGCACTTCCTCCTTCCACCCAAAAAATGTTTTGCAAAACTTACAGTATGCTGCCAAGCTTGCCTCAGAAAAACATGGTTTATCTCCAAAGTTGTTAAGGGTAGTGGCAAGGAGACAGATGAGAACAAAAAGAAAGGCAAAGGGCTTCAGTTAGGCTGAGTCAAAAGACTGACTAGAAGAGCTCAGTTTCCTTACGTGTCATCATTGCCATTATCATCCTCCAGCAGCAGCTCTTTGTTCAATCCTATCTTCTCCAGTTCCTGGCTCAATTTGTCCAGCTCACTAGACAACTTTTGACTCTTCAGCTTCTCCAGGACCAAATCCTGAAACAGCATTAACATGATTAGTTGCTATGCAAAGGGTGGTGATAATTACCCAGTACTATACATTTTTTTCAAGAATACTGAAAAAAATCATTGGATAAAATCCTAGTTTCAAGTAGGTCAGCTAAAATTCTTCATCAGTGACAGCTGAGTGCAGAATTAAACTGATTGCTTTTATTTATAGGTCACTTGAAATAAATCTGCACGATGCTTCTTCTGGCCTTTGCCTCACTCAGTGTACCGAACTACTTCTGCCAACACTGGTTTTGTGCCTGGCTGCCGAACAAGGGAATGTGCGGGCCAGGAGACACCAGCAGAGGGAGTTCCCGCCTCTCAGCTAGGACAAAAAGCCCTGCCAGCACTGGCGCACACACACAGAGGAGGAACAGGACTGCAGTATGGAAGTCTCCTGAGGTATTATGGCTATGATGTCATTACCAAGGGACTTGGTAACAGGGTGAGCAGTGAATAATGCATTGAGTTTCTGACATATGGTAAATTACTGCCCAAAATTTAAAAAATGTAACTGCATTGCAGTGTAAGAGACAGACAACTCTGGACACAAGACCTTGGTCACTTGCTCTGGTATCTACTGATGCAGCCTGGTTTCATTTAGGTTTCTTTGGGAAGAAACTAAAGCAGAACCCAGCAAGGAAGTGATACAAGGAGAAGACTTGACAGCGCTGTGCCACAATGTATATTGGGACAATGCTTTGCTGTTATTCCAGTAAAGTGGTCTGTGTGGAAATGGCCTGGGGAGACATAATGCCAGCCTGCATTTCTAAAAAGGACAAATTATTTTTGGTGCATGGCTAAGTGTGAAGATCCCTACCATTCAAAATTCTCTGAAATACAAAGGCACCATAGAGATCTACATCGCTTGTGTTTCTACTAAAAGTTTTCTTAAACAACACATGAAGCACTTTTAGTAAAAAAAACCCACCTATCCTGAATATCAAATAGAAGAAAGAATAAAATTTTAGAAAAAGACTTTGTTAAACTCTAGGTATTCAAGAGTCCTCTGATATCACAAATCTAGCCATTAATTCATTCACATGGCAAGGGAAAAAAATGCATGGGTAAGGTCAGTGCCAGTCCAGTGGTCTGTAAATAGGTCCCTTCAACACCCATTAACTCCTGCAGGATCTATAGAAAGTAACTAAGGAAAAGAAGATGGGCTACTGTATGGGGGTCTGCACCACTGGAAAATCTGCAAAAGTCTGAGAATGGAAAGATTAAAAAGGAGCCTTCTCAGAAATTATATTATTTTATTTATTTTTAAGGAAAGTTGGATAGAAACACAACTTGGGACTCTGTCAAGTGTTCCTGACAGACTTTATTTCTTCTACGCCTCAAAATTACACTATTGTGTCGAAAATTGAAATAAAACTAAACCTTCAAGTAAGTGATTGCTTACTGTATTAGTCTTGCTAAACTTATTTATTTCACTGAGCTACTGCAGCACGATCCTTTTTCCTTTTAATGCTCTTCCACAGGAAATCCTGTTTGTGGCAGGACAACAGCAGCCGGGACAGGCAATGAGAGCAAGTTGCAATAAACTGAATCTGCTCACAGGCCACTTATAAGAGTGTCAGGTTCTGGCACACACATCCTCCGATTGCCAAAGTCCTAATGCTCGGTGCAGGGAGGGATCACTGCTGCTTAGCATACTCTCAGTCAGCAGGGAAGCTTTTGGGGAAAGATGCTGTCTCTTTCAGAACAAGGATGTCAATGTGTCCTCAGCAAGTGCTAGAAATTTCTAGACCTGAGAGTCCATCTCCCCTGCTGGAGCTCTCATGTTAGCAAACAATTTTGTGGTCATGGTTAGAGAAAGTATCAGTCTTTGGTTAACGGGCACCACATAAGAACCGTTTTAAAATTTTATTCTGCATGAAAAAAAGACATCATTTTTGAGACTCTGTATTGTGGACACAAAGTGGAATACTGCACAACTGCACCAAATGCAGTTTTTGGCATGTTCCACTTTCCAAGGCAAAATTTTCCAGTGACAGTTGTTAAGGCTGTGAAGATCTTCTGTGGGACAGATATCTCCCTTCAGTACTTCACTGAGCTGAAAAAAAAAAATAGCAGCATACAACCCAGTAGAATTATTTTGCTTACCTCTCTCAATGTAGCTAGTGTTCTCTTATCAATCGTAACTTGCTTTAGGAGGTCTTTATTGTCCTTTTCAAACTCCTTCAGTTTACTAGACGAATCTCTGAATCGAGCAATTTCCTTTTCTAGTGTCTTGTTTTCCTTCTCAGCAGCTGCCAACTTCACTTTACTGTCATCCAAAATAGCATCTTTCAGCTCCACTCGCTGCCAAAGCCGTTTCATTTCTTTCTCTAGCATTTTTTTGTCTTTTTCTAGCTGAGACATTTCTTGTTCTAGGGCTTTGTTTTCCTTTTCTAACTGCTCTAGCTGTTTGGCAGAAACCTTTAGCTCTTCAAGGTTCCTCTGGAGGACCTGATTTTCACTCTCCATTCCTTGAACTTCTTTTTCTAATTCCTGGATCTTTTTACTGCTGTTCTCCACAATTTGCTGAAGTCTCTGGTTTTCAGAGTTAACACTCTGATAGATTAGCTCCAGCCTCTCTGATTTCTTGTTCATTGCTTTTAACATTTCCACATTCTTTCTTAAGTCCTCTTTCTCCCTCTCCAAATCTTTATTTTCTGCTTCTATTTGTGCCATTTTTGTGCTGGTAAATCTCATGGTCTCCACCACTCTTCTAAGCTCCAGATTTTCTTCATCCAACTGCTTGTTGTCCCTTTCCAGGTCACCAAGCCGGATGGAAATATTTTGTAATGTGTCCAACGATTTTCTTAGTTTCCTATTTTCCACTTCCAGATCACCATTCTCTTGCTCAAGAACTTCCACTTTTTCTGTCACTATTTTCATCACTGCTGCCTTTTTTGTGAGCTGTTCATTCTCCCTCTCCAGCCGGTGGAGCTCTTTTTCCATTTCTTCCACTCTTTCCACTTTTTCTCTAACCTGGTCAAAATCCTTTTGCAATTGTTTCTTCTCAAACTCCAGCTTGCTCAGTTTGCTACTTGTCTCAGTAACTGTTTCATGAAGGATTTTGTTCTCTTTTTCAATATCTTTCACTCTTGCCTCGTTGCTCACCTGTGATCTTTGTCTCAGGGATAAGACGACTTGATTAAGGTGATCATTTTCTTGTTTAAGGTCCTTTATCTACATAAACAGTTGTGCAAATGTTATTCATCTACCTTACAAGTGCAGTACAAATTAGTCCTAAAGCAGACAAATGATTGTTAAAAAAATCGTATCCATTTAATCCAAGACAAACTTCTCAGCAAATTACTGACTATAACCAAGAACCCAAAGTATTGAAAAAATTGTTACCTCTGGTAACCCATGATTTTAATAAATTAAAAACTGGCTACATTCCTGCTACCATCCAGGAAGGCTGGGGCAGAAGGAGAAAGCAGACAGAGGATCTTCAGAGAACACCTTGGAGAAGATGCTTTGTTACAAATCACTCCTAAAAGAGGGTATATTTCTATCTAGGTTTACCTTCATCTTCGGGAACTGAAGACTGAAATTATCTCTAATAAGGTGTCAGGAACCTCAGAATGCTTGAAAATGTAGAGCAGTTACAGATGTCATTAAAGACACACTTCCTGTAAGGACAGTACACTTACCCCACTGGTCAAATTTCAGCTTATGCAATTGCAATTTACACTGCAATTTGCATTTGATTCTTATACCAGACAACATCCACACAAATCTAAAGGGCCTAGACCAGAAAAAAATCACAAACTGCTCTTTTTTGACAATTGAGAGTATTTCTGGTTTTACTTCCTGCCCTACATTCAAACCATCCATTAATTCCTGCCACAGAGAATCTGTATTTGTGCTAACTGAAATGTAGGACTTTGTTGGCAAAGTGCAGTTTCCCAGGGAGAAGTGTGGGTAAAAATCCTTCAAGATGAAAAGAACTACACAAATAAGATGTTTTGCTATTTAATTTTCACCTCAAAAAAACTTAAGAGTGAATTTTCATACAGGTTGAGAATATTCAGACCAATCTCTAATGATCTGTGTCTGTATTTTTTTCATTTGTCAAATTAGCACAGATGATATGATACTTGCACAAACCTGTAACAAGAGAGTTTCTAGGCATTGCACATGAACTGCAGCACAGTGGTAAAAGCTGAAGGGCAACTAAAATGTCAATCCAGAAGACGTAAACACTTTCTCAGCATCTCTTTAAAATAGTGCAAAAAGGCTGGGTGGCTAAAGAACCTGTCGTACATGTGGCAGAAGACCAATCTTCAGCAATAAAATGAGGATTTATCTGCACATCCTAAAATCAGTTGGTATTCCATTTAGTAAGATCCAAGGGCTTTTTTCCCTCAAGGGGGAATGTCTGTTCATAAAACAGCCTGAAGATCCCCTTATGGTAACAAGAGCAGAAATCAGCAAAACATGCTGGGCTTTTACACTTGAAGAAGCTTTTAACCTAGATTTGAACAAGTTCAACCTGCACTTAATAGCTCTCAAATTGCCTTAACTCCCTGAGAGAACCAGATGCTCTAAATGGCATCACTGAATTACCATTACTGAGCACACGTTGTTATATTACATTTGAGAAGTTTGCACCTGTCTGTCTTTGTCGGCTTTTAGAGTCTCCATGACAACTTGGAGCTGCTCTTTATCTTTTATCAGCTCCTCACTCAAGGTTTCCAAATCTTGATTGCTTTGCTTCTCTTTTTCAATTTGATTTTGCAACTTCTCAATCTGTATGGAAAGAACAGACCAAAACACATCAGCAACAGCTTGACACAAGGACTGTTTGCACTTTAAGTAATTTTGAACACCAAAGAGAAATGAGATGGGGGCTATGGCTGAAAGATTAAATCCTTCTCTTCTGCAATTGCCAACCTCAGAGGAGGAAATGGACTGTTTTTCTTACAGTGCCAAGAACCTTCTTCATGCCTTTCAAGATCAGAGCATATAAGACACAGCAGTAAGAAATGCTCAGTTCACCTGCCTGCTGAATGCCCTGTTGTGCTCCTGTCAACAGTGATTAAGTTTCTGGTGCTCCCCTTCCTGAGGAACTTCCCTCCTCCTAGCCTCTCCATCACTGATGGTCTTACTCTACCAGTGAATGCAGACAAAGTTACTAAGACACTTCAGTGAGCAACCGAACTAAAAAATCCAAAACACCAACCTAAAACAGGAACAGAGGAAAAACACTAAAGCACTGGAGTGACCAAGTTTAAGTTCCCACTCCTGCGCTCTGTCGGCCCTCTTTTCCCCAGCAGGTGAAAATACTGCATTTCAACGATCTGTGAATAAGGCTCCAAGTCCTACAACAAACAAAGCTTTCTTATTTATTCCTTTTGAAAGTTGTACTTGTAATGCATGAAGAACAGAAATGCAGTAGCTCTTAAGTATTTAGAACTAAGAGGTTCTGGGAACTATACTCCCCAAGTCAGGAAATACTCCTTTTTAAGCTTGCAAAGTACTATGAGCACTTACAGCTCTGCACAAGTATCAGCTCATTTTTGTTTTGGTATTATCAACTCCGCCAACAGCGAAAATGTCAATGAAAGGGGTATTAAACCTAATTCTTACAAGTGGGAAATAGCTGGAGGCTGGGCTCTGCCTATGTCAACATGTGCCTCATTGCAGGAAGTGTTTAAACAAGCAGGGGCTGCCCAGATTGGAGATAAGGAGGGCTCAGCAGCCAGAAATGTAACCATGTGGAGGTTCATTGGTTTCAAAGAAGCTGTTCAGAGAAAGCTGCAACAAACTCAGTAGCTCAGCAATAGCTGATATTCATCTGCACTTCCCAGAAAAGTGGAGGCAAGTAAAACATTACTGTTTACAGCTCTTTTCAGTAGTCAGAAAGGCAGAGACAACAGACAGGTACTTGGACTGCTACTACTTGACTGTGCCTGAGAGGAGGGTTTTCTACTATTAGCTCCTCTGAAAACCTTGCAAGAAATGAAAAAATACATGTACGTGACTTTTCCTTTATACCATCTCTTCTTGTACTACCTGAATAATCCTGTTTTGGCTACATGATCCCACCAAGCACTAAATCAGCAGATAAACAAGCTTATTCAAACAACAATTTTTGAAAGTCTCAGTGGATTGAAAGCTCAGTTAAATGACTTCAGGGAGACAAGATTTTACTATGGGTATCTCAGGAAAGTTACCAGAAGAATCCCAAAGACAGAAAACATTTGAGAAAAATACTTCTTTATCTCTTGTCCTCTGACTTATATGTCCTTGACTTTAACACTCCTCCAGAACTCTTGTACTCTCCCCTGCCCACTGTAGCGAACATTTTGCAATGAATCAGAGACTTTGCCTATTATTTCCCCTGGCACACCCTGCTGTATTCTAATTGAGGGGACACGTGTGGGAGAAGTACAAAAACATACTTGAGAAAGGCAAGATTAAAACAAATTCAAACATCTCAAATCAAGATTATTTTTACATATGTAAAATAATCTTGTACACTGACAAACAGACAGAATGTTGTCTACTAATTGTTTTCCCAAACTTCCCTGAAGGGGAGATGAAGTCCTTCATCAACTTGACTGGTCTGCGGTATTCAGTCAACAGCTCCCATCAGATTCTGTGTTTTTCTGGTTAAGTGTTCAGGCATTTCACTTGCTCTTAATAGGACTATTTTTACCTGCCTTTTTTTTTTTTTCATTGCTTTGATACACGTGGTGCTCTCCTTTCACTAAACAGGTGTTCCCTACTACTGGTTTTTGTCTTACAGAACTACGAGACCTTTAGGTGATCCCACCATGTCAAAGCATTCATCATCATCAAAAACTTCAGACTAATTCTGGAATCACAACTGTTGGCACCAATACAGCATCATAACAGGAGGTGCCCACAAGAATCTGCCTGGGGCAAAGCCAGAGGTTGACCACAGATGTTCAAGTGACTTAAATTGCTGTACACCACAGGTATCTGCTGAGTGCTTTCTATGCCTCCATCTCCAATTTTAGGCATATAAATTAGAGCTGGATTGAATTACTTATACACAACAGGTCATAAACGGAAGTGTGGAAGGAAGATTAGAGTGAACTGAACCTTTGCAGTTTTCCTTGTTCACAAAAGAAAGAAAAGCAGAACTGATCTCAACTTAGCAAATGAATCTCTCCAGAAGACGGAATGATCCAGTGCTGGATACCTGTTCTCCCTGGCAGGGAAATGGGCTTGTTACAATCTAGTAATCCACAAGCAGCATTTCGTATCTAGATGCTTTCTCCTCTTGTCCTTTGAAGCATTCTCTTAGTTCACAGGCAAGCCAAACAGAACTGAAATCACTGCATCAATGTCTCACACACAGGTTGTAGCAGTAATGGGAAGAGGAGAAATGAGCCTTATATTCTGGGTAATTTATGAATGTATTTAGGAATGTGGAAAAATCCAACATGAAAATGTTTTATACTTAAGAGTAGCAAGCATCTTATTTCCCCAGCAGCACTTGGCCCAATTAATCAGACTTGAGGATTCAAGTTACTAGTCAGACAAAAATAAGGCTGGTAGCTGGAGGTGAGCTGAGCAGTTTGTTTCACAAGGACAAGCACTGAGCTGGCATTTGAGCTAAATGTAATCACAGTTAATAAAAGAGTGCAACATACACGTATGTAAGTAAATTTACAAAGTGATGACCTCCATGTTCGTTACAAAGATTGAAAGAACCGAGGTCTTTGAAGAGAGAGAGAGAGAGAGTAGAGAATTTTTAACAGCCAAAAGGACAAGAAAAAGAAAAAGCAGATCCAGGACAGCAAGAACACATTTAGAACATACTAACCTGAATTCACCTGTGTAATTTTTTTGACTTACATGTAAAAATCAATAAACTTTCAGAAAACAAAAATAGTTCAATGTGACCATGGCTTCCTTTCCTAGTAGGGACTGTTGTGAGACAACAGAAAGGAACACAATCAACAGTACAATCTGACAGGGGCAAACAGGCACTGAAAACCAGCTTTTATTTAATGGGAACAGTCGCTTTTTCTTACAATGATGCATGTAAGCAGGCAGTGAAGTAGAGGGCAATAAATAAAATTATTAGAATTTAATTGTATTAGAATGCAATTAAATAGATGGGACTAAAACCATGGTCAGGTCTTAGGGGGATCATGGGTGAATTCCCTGAAAACTCTCATCATTCAGGAATGCTACGCAGCCCTTTGTGCACCATGTTTAAAAAACTAAGAACTCCATTTGTTCCTATGAGCAAATTACCTTTTTGCTAAGCTGTTGATTTTCCTTTTCCAGTTCCACAAACTTTAGGCTGCTCTCTCTCGAGGTCAAGGAGGCATCTCTCAGCTCTTGGATTGTGTTCTGCAAGCTCTGATTATCCTTCTCTAGCTTCAGTATTCGACTCGAAGCACATTCATTCAACTCAAACACAAAGGACTTTCTGGCTGTTGAAACATGAGAAGCAGAAGGTGGCACTAATCAATTCACAAATGTCTCCTTCTGAGGTGCACGAGATCCACTTGGAAGAAGATTACTGCTGTCAGTCTTACAATTTCAGCTTGACTGCTAAGTAAAGACTTGGTTAAAAACAGAACCCATTTTCACAGATAACCATTAATATCTTTAATAAATAGGGAACTACCTGAACAGCCAGCCATCTCAAAAGCTGCTTACTTTCTTAACTCTTCTTAAATTTGCTGTAGTCATGTGAGGAATGCCTCTAATGTTAGTAGCGAAATATACTTTGATACCATCTCATATGTTCATCAGAGGAAATAAACTGACGCAGAAACTAAACCCCTGCTAAGTGTTCGCTAAAACAGCACGGTGGTGCACTTCCAAGAGCTTGTGAAAACTCAGGTATTCAATCACATTTAGTCATGGAAAACATTCTTACAAAAGAGAATTCCAGTGCTTATCTTTACAGCTTCTTCATCAAGAGTATGCTGAATCAGAGAGAATAATTTACCACTAGGTACCCAGACACAGGACACCCATCAGAATGCCGATTTGAGAAGCATCTGAAGTTGAAATCTCAGAACAAGATTTATTCAAGTTTTACAACAGAGATGTTATTTTACTCAATGTTTGTACATCAAAAGTCTCACTACCTCTCAGCCTCAAAATCCATCACCCAAGCCTCCCTGTTCTGTTAATTTCTCTGCCCAGCATTTGAATAATGACAAGAGCAACCTTCTGTTTCACATAATTGCTACCCTTCACCTCAAAACCACATTCATATGAAATTGACTTTAACACTGTCTTTAAATCTAAGAAAATTAACAACTCCTTCTAAATAAGCACTACAGCACACTGAGTACTCTAAGCTGGCAACTTTCTGAGAATGGTAAAATCCTGTTTGTCTCTTTTATGGAGCATCACCTGGAAAGCTTTGCTCAAGTGAAGATTCAAACAGTTAACTAAATACTCCAGTTGAGTTCTGTTCTGAAGCAAAATCCATCTAAATTACTTTTTCCCATGCTTTTTTAAAAAATTATTTTGAATAAAATATTCCAAACTAGCTGGTAAAATCTTCTATCTGTCACCCTTGCAGACTCAACTTGATATCCAGGAGCAGGAGATTTTCCAAAAGAGTTTTGCAGTCTGGCTCTATTTGCACAAAGCTGCCTTCAGAACAGCAACATGGATTGAAATCAAACTTCTTAAAGAGAATTATTGTAAAATCAGAACAGCACTTCCATTAGATAATTTAAAAGTCCAAAGTTAAATGTCCTTTTTTAAAAAAATGATCCGGCTTCCTTCACCATTTTATTTTCCTACTGACTACAAGTTTATTGATGTTCTCAGTTCCTCACTCTTTTTCTTCGGTTAGTCAGAGAGTTTCTGAAGCTCCAGTGCTAAAATGCTAAACATCACTGCAGTGATAAATCACTCAAGCAAATTTTGAAAATTATGTTTGATAGAAATTAGTAAATAAGAGGTAACAAAATAAAACTAGCACTCTTCCTTCCATTACATCAATAGTGAATGCAAATCAGGAAGGGAACAAAACTTGGTATTTTAAATAGGCCAGAAAATGAGATATTTTTACATTTTCCTGAAATACTATTGATCAAAATTTCTAAGTTTTGAGAGAACTGTGTTTTCCCCCCACTAACACAATGAGCAATATCCTTGATTACACATAAGGAGTAAGAGAGTGACATTCATTTCTCAGGCTAACATAACCTGCTCTGCGAGATTATTATTAAGAAGTAACAATTAACTAGCCATTAATCTTAGTGAAGAGAACTCAGATCCTAGACAGCAAGAAGATTTCGGAACTGGTGTCAGGCAGACACTCAGCTGTTTTACAAAACAAAGCTACTCTAGACAGTTTCATCAAAAACTTAACATCTGCTTACTCTAATTTATTCCTTTGTCTTCAAGTTCAACTGTTCCTGGTACACAAAGCCAAACATGCAAGTCTTAGCAAAATAAGGTGAATTCTCAATAAAAGCTGCATGTTGAATTAGAGGAAATAGCTTGTATTTCCCAAGTTCCACTTAGAATTGTTATTTAGGCTGGTATGATAGACAGAGTAAATGTTAAACACAGAAACCAATGCTAAAACCTGTCCAGTGAAGAAAGAATTAGTTATGTTTGTGATAGTTACGGAAATCAAGTCAACCACCCAAAGCAAAAAAATGAGCCAGTTATTTTAACTGCACACATTTTTCAGTATCTAGTAAAAATAAATGACTTCAGCATACACTACTTCCTGGGACTTAAAGACCAGTTAATTGTCTGTATTAACTGTACTAAAGAATACTAAAGATCACAGACTCCACCCAACCACTCAGTTAGAAATATTCAATGTGACATTTCTGCTATGTCATTTACAAAGCTTTCTTTTTTTAAAAATTTTTATTAAAGTGTGATACTTAAAAGTCAGTCTCTCAGTGATGAACAAAACAAGAGCAAAACATTTTGATGCTTTCAAAGGAAAGATACTAAAGGAATACATTTCAGAAGTTCAAAAAAACTAAGGTCAAAGTCAAGCGGCTGAATGAGGAAGTCTTCCAGTCTTGGATTCAACTTCTGTTCCCATCTCAGTCAACCAATCTGTTTACTCTGAAATAGACCACAAACACCACGGCTACCCCAGCTGGTACTCACTATCTGCAAGATCAGTGCTTTTAGACAGTTGTTCTAGTTCCCAGCCTAGGTGTGCAGACTCGTTCATGCTCTGTTTCTGTGCAATCTCCAAGACCATGTTCTCCTCCAGCAGCTCTTCAATTCTCTTCTTGTCTGTGTCCCGGTCCTGTGCAAGACACACATGAATGAAAATGCATATTCAGCCCATCTGTAAGATTCTAGGTCGAGCTGCTACAAGCACAGTATGTATTGTCTCCTTAAACACCATGGTTTTATAATGAAATACATCTTCAGCATTTAATGTTTCCTGTGGGCTACTATATATGCCACAGAAAGCAGAGCCCAGCTGGCCCTGTTTAGCACCAGCTCTGGCCCACGATACACTTGGAGAGAGGGGGATGGCAGCAAGAACCTACTGGGTGATGACAGGGCCACTACAAGCCAGGACTAGTATGGCAGGCTGGATTCAAGATGTCTCCAGAGCTAAGCTCTTCAAAAACATGTAGCATCATGCTCTGACACACTGGAAATTCTGCAGAGCTTCAACTCATCACATCGAACTTGGACACCGTCATACAGATTAGCAAGTAACACCTGCCTCGTAATTTGAATTTTAAGTCCTGAAAACATATCTAGAGAATGAATCTATTGTTGCTTCTTGTGACTGTTTGGGCCGTTTGCGTTTATGGGAACTGAAGTGCTGCTTCAGTGGTTCTTAAATTTTCACAAACCATAGCCCAAAAATTCATCAAGTCACCCAGAAAAGCATTCAAAATCTACAGCCACTTTGTAAAAGCTGAGCATGACATGACCCTTATAATGTCCTGAATCACAGAATCATAGAATGGTTTAGGGTGGAAGGGACATTAAAGATGATGCAGTTCTTACCACAGGAAGGGACATCTCCCACTAGACCACATTGCCCAAAGCTCCATCCAACCTGGCCTTGAACACTTCTAGGGATGGGGCACCCACAACTTCTTCAGGAAACCTCTTCCAGTGCCTCACCACCCTCACAAGTAAAGAATTTCTTCTTCTTACTTTCTAATATAAACCTACTCTCAGTTTGAAGCTATTCCCTCTTGTCCTATCACTACATGCCCTTGTAACATAGCATAAAAACAAGTTTAAAAAATTAGCATAATGAAAAAGAAAGTGCATACCAGCTCCACATCATGAAGTTTAGATTTCAACTGCAAATTTTCCTTCTCTAATTCATGCAGTTTATCACCACGAGCTCTTGCCATGGTTAGCTGCTCTTCTAGCATGGCCTTTGTTTCAATCAATACAATGTTGTCCTCTCTTAATTCCTAGGAAAAAAAAGTAACAGTGCTAATTTCCTACTGACTCCTCATAGACCAAGTGATTTTCATAAAGTGACATTGCAAAAAACAAGAAGGAAATCTGACATGTTTGTTTCATAAGAAGATTTTTACCTAATATTTTAATAAGAGATGATACTATGTTTCTTTATCTGGGAACCATTATGCAAGTAAATCTAGTATTTCTTGGGGTTTTTCTCCTGAATTTTACAAGTTCAACTGAGTTTCTTTTGCTTTATATGAGGCTAGATCAAGAGGTGCACACAGAACAGCAACTGTTCAAATCCAATTCCACTGTTATAATACCAATTCCTTTGCCAACTTATCATAGTCCCTTGTTTTCCCAGCTTCAAAATAGATTATTCACTTTCAAGGGATGGGGAACAGTATACATCAATACATTCAATATCCACATTCCTGTTTCAGTACACTCACGTGCAAATGTCTGTTTAGTAAAGTTTCTCTCTCTCACACGAACAGAATTTTAATTCACTTGAACAGTAAAAGTCGTTTTATACTCATCACTTAACACTCCCTGCCACTTCCCCACGAAACACATGAGCATTAACTGCACAAGCCATGTTGCTTATTCATTAGAGCTTTTGGATCTGGTTTTACTGAGTAGAAGTTTAATTTATTACTTTGCTGTAGCCACAGCATTAGAAACAGGTTAATTATACTGCACTGCAACTGTTCCCTGCAAGTAACAAATGAAACTCGGTGCATTCAAGTATCTTATTCTGGAAACATGAAATATCCAAAGCATGAAATTTGGCCATGAATAGTTGGTCATGTTTTAAACACATTTATCAAATATGTCTCCTTTTAAGCTATAATACCTCACTGCTAGCTTTTACTTTTGTTGATCCTTAGATAAGTCTTTAGTCCAAGACAAAGGTCCTACGGCAGGAACACATCAGCATTTCAAGGATTAAATGGATACAGTAAGGAATTTTCCCCAGACGAGTTACAACTGGGCCAGAAGCAGATTGATTCTCTACAGAAACTTCCTTTGTCGTTCTCTGATTTCCTCCCTCCTCTCTCAAACCACTCTGCTGTTCCAATGAAATATGCAAAACCAGAAAATGTGCAAACGGACAGGACAAAATGCTTGACAAGTTTATTCCTGGATAACTGACTTCAAATGTGATGCCTCTGCTGACACAGTGTTCATGTCTGGTCTCTCAGACCACAAACACCCAAACCAAGGAGATTCCCGAAAGATCACCAGGCATGAGTAAATCACTTTCACAGCTTAATCAGCAACTACCTTCTCATTTTTGGGGTGGAATCAGCCTTAAGAAGCCTTACATGGCTCAGTTATTTAAAAAGTAAACAAAAAAGAAGAAGAAAAAAGAAGAAGATAGATGTAAAGAACAAGTTAAGAGTGTCTGATGACAGCCACTCCCCCGCCTTTTGATACTACAGGGGGCCATCATTTAAAAGCCTTTCATAATCTTAGTTGTTTGTTGCAGCTTGACTGTATATGGCATAATACGGAAAGTCTACCTTACGCAGTACCATACTGCCCTTGATCTCTCAGTGGGTCAGCTATCAACTTGAAAATCATGAGAGAAAAAATTTCCCTACTACAGTAGCATTAAAAGGACAAGTGCTTGTGAAGAGGTTCATCTTCAATTCAAATGTCTGAGTACGCAAGTAACTAAAATAACAATAGTACTGAAACACTAAGGTTTCAGAACCTGCATTTTGGGCCAAGTCTGATCTAACAGGGTCACTTCAGGGTGGGCAAACTTAAAAGGCTGACACTAAACAGATGACAGACCAGAGGAAGTACATGGCACAAAAACTGCTGGCTATTATGGAAGCTGCCAAAATATCCGTAATGAAACAGCAACGTGCCAAGAGTTTACTTTGCTAGATCACCACATTCAATCTGGACCACAGCCCTAAGAACTAAGGTGGTGTCTGACCTCAAAAACATGACCTCATAACTATCCTTAAAACTGCCTACCAAGCAAGAACTAGTTATTTTAGTGTCTCATCAAGAGTCAAGCTATGCGCCAAGTTCAGGCACATATGCAGGCTCTGGTAAGAACCACACATCAGTGGGAGCTGCAGTGTATGGAAAATTGAAGCACTTTCCATTGAGTGCCCAGGATGGGCAGTCATGCCAGTTCAAAGTAGTTCTGATGAAATATTAAATTAATAACCAGGTGGAAATGCCTGCTATGATGAGGTAGACATTGCTCACTCCCAGATCACCATGATCTGAGGTTGTCTTAATGTTGAGAAGTTCATATAATTTAAATAATTAGTCCATGGAAGCTTTGTAGAGTTACATCTCAAAGCCTGGGAAGCAAAGCTGTCCTAACTAAAACATCTCCCAGAAGTCACTGGAATAATACAGCTGACCTAAAAATCTATCTGGCTACAAATCACATTCGTTTGACAGTCAGCAGGTGGTGGTCATGGGGTGGTGCTGCTTCCCCTGGAATTAAGGTTTATTTTTAAGTGAATTAACAAATTCACCAACATTATTTTATAACCAGAAGTTTATTTTTAAATCAGCAACAAAAACAGTTGGCTGTGGATTTTTTTTTTGCCTAATACAGTGAGTTTAATTCAGTTTTTGCAGTTTCTAAAATGAATTACATGTTGTGGTTTGATGCCCTATCAACTGTAACTTGAAATAGCTTTAAGAATGTGCATTGTACATTCAGATGGTTACAATTAACTCTGGGGATAAGTGGTTGCAGAATCAGGGTGTGTTGCCACTGGGAAACATTTTCAGAAACTAAAGTAGCAATGAGATTGCTTAAATCTGAAAATAGAGAATTTGCACATGCATCCCTACCCAGCTCAAACCCCTGCCATGAGGCAGTTCAGAAGCTGTTGCTACTGAGCCACGGCAGTTAACATCTTGTGACAATCAAACATTGAACAGTCATATGTTCAATAGAGATAATAACATACAAGAGATGCTTTTTCTTTTTTTTTTTGTTTAATTCACAAGAGATTCCCCCTGTCATCCTGCATAGAAATTTGATTATGGTGAGAAGGAGGAAAACTGGGCAAAGCACACTCCTTGGCCTCAGCAAACAATCTCATCTGGTGAAACTGCCAAAGGTTCAGCGGAGATGAATCCTGGAAGGGAGCTTTGCACTGCAGAGAAGCACCTCCATGGAGGAAGCCCTGCACTGAGCTGCTCCTTCACATTCACAGCTGGGACCTCATTAAGCCACCCCAGCAGGAAGACTCCAGAGCATATTTATGTTCCTTCAACAATGGTTCAACTAAAATGTCACTCCTGAACAATTTGTCAAGACATACAGAGAAGGGAAACAACACACAAGCCCTAAATGTTTTAAATTGACATACAGATTTGAACCTCTTGCACTCCTCCTGCAATACCAGGATGGAAAAGGATTTAAAGACTCATTTAATAGCTTTCTGCATTGATGCATGACATTAAATCCACTTTTTCTTCTCACCTACCAATCTGGCACTGCTTATTAACAACACTGTCAAGACCCTATGAGCCTTAAGGTATCACATTACCACAGAACAGTGGCCGATGCTGAACACACCTATGTTTTCACTGCTGTGCTCTGTATGATTTGTTCAGATCTTAAGGGTTAGAGCTCAGCAAGCCATCAGCAACCAGTAAACGCCATGAAATGAATCACTGTACAGTCTAGAAGTAAGAATCTCTACCATGTTACATCCCAGAACAAATCTAACCACTGTTCTGACCCCAGACATTAATTCTTCTTTCAGAGGGGCAGAGGACTTGAGCCAGATTTGACAGAAAACTGAGACCCCATGGAAAGTTGGATACTGGCTAGCATGCACAGCCTTCGTGCTACTCTATGACCATAAAAACATGGAATAGTGCCCTGTGGGATCCTCTGAATGCACCAGCCTGAGACCAATGGAGTTTGCCTGCTGCTCAATGCTGGCAATCCATGTCTGTGTCAAAACTTGATCAATGATGGGAGAGGGAGTGGTGAGAATGTGAAACTCTGTCTATTCTAAACCACAGAGCACCCTGCAGACTGCTGTGCAATCCTGCTTCACATTAGAAAAGCTCAGCCCCTACAATAGTGACAACTTTTGCTAAACGCCACACTAAGGCTCCAAATCAGACATGTGCCAGATCAATGGGAAATATTCCTTGTCCCACTGCTGTATTTATGCCGGTTTTGGCTGGTGTAGAGTAAGTTCTCTTCACAATGGCTGGTATAGGGCTGTGTTTTAGACTTGGCTGAACACAGTGTTGATAATACAGAGATGTTTTTGTTATTGCTGAGTAGGGCTCACACAGAGCCAAGGCCTTTTCTGCTTTCCTACTGCCACACTGGTGAGGAAGTTGGGGGTGTATGGAGATTGGGAGGAGACACAGCCAGGACAGGTGACCCCAACTGACCAAAGGGATATTCCAGACCATATGGCATCATGCTCAGTATATAAAGTGGGGAGAAGAAGAAGGAAGGGGAGGACATTCGGAGTGATGGTGCTTCACTTTCCAAGTCACCATTACACATGATAGGGCTCTGCTCTCCTGGAGATGGCTGAACACCTGCCTGCCTATGGAAAGCAGTGAATTAATTCCTTGGTGTGCTTTGCTTGTGTGTGTGGCTTTTGCTTTCCCTGTTAAACTGTCTGTATCTCAACCCATGAGTTTTCCAGCTTTTGCCCTTCCAATTCTCTCTCTGATCTCACTGCTGCGGGATTGAGTGAGTGGCTGCGAGGGGCTTGGCTGCTGGCTGGGGTTAAACCACAACAGTATTGCAGGGAGGCATCCCGGGGAGCCAGCACTCATCTCTGATGTTCCACAGTTCCACCAAAAACTGACAGGGTGGAAGAGAGAGCAAGTAGAGTTAGAAGAAATGTGAAACTAACATGAAGGCCTCTTAACTGAATGCTGTGTTAAGCAATATTAGCAGTGCAGGACATGCAGACAGCAGCATAGGAAAGTGCTGGCTCTGGGACAAGCAAGGAGGCTACTCCCTTGATCTCAGATGAAGGGGACACAAAAACTCCTATCTAAGCTCCAGCTAAATTATCTGAGCAGCAGGTAAACCTAAGCACCACCAGGGCACAGTCAGAAGGGGAACACCAGGATGGCTCACTGATAGCCAGTGTGCCAGGGAAGAGCATGACTGATTTGCCAGCTTGAGGGAGGAAAACAGAGAGAGACAGAGCTTTGTACTTCCTAATGCAAACTGGGAATTACCAGGAAGCAAGACAGGCTTTTGTAGTCTATTACTACATTTAATAATCATCCATTTTAGTGAACCTATTCATAAGAAGCAGCAGCTAGCTGCCCCCTTAGGTTAGAGAAGGGAAAAAAACCCCACCTACAAAGTAGAGTTTATAGAGTAGAAAAATAAGGTCTGTGCTCTCAGCCAAAGGCCTAGCAACATCACTCTTCTACCTCAGACGTGGGATTTTATCTAATTATAGTGAGGTTGTCAATTACCAAACCTCCGTTTGTTCAGCAGTCTGGATTTATTTGACCTTGGCTGAAATGTTACATATGTGGATTATTGGGAGTTTTGGTGTGAATGCCTCAAAGAACTGAAAGAACAGAGAGTAAGAGCAGTCCTACCTAAATTTAATGTCAGCCATGCTGAGCCAATGAGTTTGGACAGATGATCTCCAAGGTCTTTTGCAACCTAATTCAATTAATAATTCCAGGATGGGCATAGCTGCAGGTGACTAAGCTGAGTAACTGACATTACTACTGAAACAAAGCCACACATTTCTCATTAGCATACCCCACTCATAAAAACAGGGAGGATCCAAATTTTTTCTTCTTTCTACTGCAAGGAACAGCTGCAAAAAGGGGTGGCTAGAATTTGTCATCTGAGGTCACCCTTAAAAACATCATTTTAACAACAGTTGCATCTGCTACAAAACCCTATGGAAAATCATCCAGACATTCACTTAACTAATTTATACATGGTATTTAAAGTGTTGGTCAAAGGAAAAACTCTGGAACACAGGGAATTTACCTAAAGCTAAACTAAAGTTCTGGACTCTAGAAAAAACATCCAGAAAAGGTTTGTCCTGTTTAGCCATATAATACTGAACTAAGTAGAGTTCTTTAAAACTAATGGGCATTTATTTTGTGTGCACCAAGTCCTTCCTCTACTTAAAAAAGTTTTAATGATGCTCAGTCAATAGCTACGATGTATGTTATAAAAATTCTACTTGCTCTGATGTTCTGCTACAGTCAGCTCAATGACAAATGACACATGAACTACTAACACAACAAAAGCCAAACGTTAAGGATTACTCAGCAAATCTTCGTCCCAATTTTCACTTGCCTCCATGCGAGCTTTGTAAAACTCCACATCGTGAAGTTTCTCTTTGCACCGAACCAGTTCCATCTCGAGTCTCTCCACACGGTTCGCCCTCTCTCTCAGAGAGTCAAGCTCATCTCTGTACGCTCGGGCAGAGCGAGCATCTGAGGCAAGGTGCATGTTCTGTGAGGCATAAGCAGGGAGAAAAACCTAAGTTAATACTTTTAAGCATGTACTTTAAACTTTTTTTTTTGTATTTACTTACTGATTTTAAGCGTAGACAAACAGTATTCCCCTGGTTAAGGAGTAAGAATTCTCCTAGTAGCCAGTAAATTCTCTACAAGACAGAGAGGTTCTTCAGCTTCTTGGACCTCTGACATTACTAATGCCTGATGCTGCATAAGCTTCAGGCACTAATAGGCTATTTGCAAGCTCAACAGATGAGACTGCTCTCAACAGTAAAGTGGAAAGCACAGCACTGCTATGCCACAACCATAATCTTTGAACAGCTTGCTGGACTAAGTTGATTTCTTCATTTCAAAACAGGCATAGTAGTAATTTTAGCCTCACACTGAAATAGGATCTTTTTTTAAATAGGGAAGATTGTCACAGTAAAACAAGTCCATCTCACCTCTTGCTTTATTTTTTGTAGCTCTAGGGTGAGCTGCTCAACTTCATGTTTAGAATCTGCAAGCTGCTCAGACTTCTCTTCCCTGAAAAAGATTAGAAAAATCTTAGTAATTTTTTTTCTTTCCTGAAACAATATTGATTATATGGACACTGCCAGGAATCTGTAAAGGAAGATACAAATCTCCCAGCACATTCTTTGTTATGACAGCTTCATCATTTTCTCATGATACCATACACATATCGTGGATCTGAGTTTGCAACTCTGTTTTTATACTAAGTTCCTCTGTAGCTTCCTACTGCTCTGATTTGAAAGGTGTGATTCTGAGAGCTTCTACGGAAGCCAGTGCATTGGAGCCAACAGGTTCCTGCATTTTCAGGATGTACAAGACTTAATATGCAAGTCTCTCTAGAAGCACAAAATAATGGTGACTTACAGCTCCTGACGGATTCTTCTCAATTTAGCCTTTGTGTCTGCCAGCTCAACTGCAAGGTGCTGCTTTTCTTCATTAGAAAGAGGGTTGGCAGGGTTTGGTGAAGAATCTGGACTTGGTACTTTCAGAGGGCTTGGTGGTTGCTGAGACTGCAGATAATCTCTCTCTTGAGTGAGATCTACAATGACCTGGAAATACAGAAGACTGTGTAGTGCCAAGAGATAAATAGTGTACTTATACACTGTTTTAAAAATACGTGAAAATTGTTCTTAGATTTAGAAAATTATTAGGCTGGCATGATACAGAATGCTAGTGACAGCCAGGAGTGAAGGTTACACAGAAGAGGGGAAAGGAATCTCCACTATGCTCTGACCACTAAAACATTCCCCTTCCAATGCTCAAAACAGGCAGTCTGTTTTCCTTGAAGAATTCATAAAAACCTGTAAAAACAGTTTTAACTAACACAATCACAGTCAAAAGTATGACAGAAGATTAACAGGCTAAAGAAGGGGAGAAGGGTTCTCCAGAGATCTGAAGGGAAAGGAATTGATGAATCAAAAAAACTAGAGAAGACAATGAAGCCCAGGAGGGTAGATGCCAATGCAGAGACTAGGAAGCACTACATGAATGACTGGACAGACACTCAGAGACATTCAGTCTCCACTTCATGGAGAGACTACTCAACTCCTCTTCAATCATTTCACCACATCTTAGTGCTTACACAAGAATCAATGGAAAAGTCAAAATCTTTCTACAAATTTTCAGAGGTGTAGTAGAAAGGTGCAGAAGAAATAGAAATCTAGTGCACAAACAAGACACAAGAGAAGGAATGGAGCCCACATCTGCTGCTTCTAATCAGCTCTATATGGGAGAGATATGTCCTCGTACTTCTGTGCACTCATCTCTCTCATCAATGAGTCTCCTGAGGTGAAAAACCATATTCCTGGAGAGAGACTCTAGTTCTTCTGGGGCCATATCTGGGAGCTCCAGCCACTGCAAGTCAAAGACATTCTCCTGGTTGTGAGTCACCTAGGAATAGGAACAGAAAAGTATGTCTTTCCAGTGGTTGAGCTGAGAATTTGTTCACTGTATATGCAGCATCCCCCAGGTTCTTCTATTGATAAATTAAAAAACATGTCAATTTTACCAAACCCAGACTGCAAATAATAAATGCAACTACCTTAACTGTAACACTACCCATAAATTTTTGGTATTTACATTTTTGATAATTATTAAGTCTGAGTTTTAAAAGTGATCAGATAAATATTATGATCAATAGCATGCACACTTGCATATTAGAAGCATGCAACTCTCTTGCTGACCCTGAGGTGATCCCCACAGGGAAGGGACTGATCCCACACTGAACATTACTAAGAAGAATCCCTGATTTCAATGAATTTGCAATTTGCAGCTGATACAGCTGGGAGGAGCTGTATCAGCTGCAGAAATACTTCTGTTCGCTGCTAGCAGTGTATCTTTCAACTGTTACCCTATCTAAACTGATTAAATCATTTAGCAGAAACTTCAGGCAAGTCTCTCAAGCTCAGTTAATGACTGTTCCAGCTTTTGTTATAACCATGTGCTTAGCTCATCATGAATTTTTTTTTCTTTCCTAAAAATTAACTATTTTTTCAAATGTTAAGAACAAGTTCCTGTCTTAAGACTTTCCCTATTTGTTCCTCACATGCGAGTCTACCAGGCTTTACCTGCACGCACTGACACCTGGCCACAGTCAGCACCCACTCCCAGTAAGGGGCACTTCCACTTGGCTCTTCAAAGAAAGAGGCTTTCTGTATTCTTTGGCAAGCCTGTCCATAGCCTTTCCTTCTTCTGAAGCCTTAGAAACCCAAGATTGCTTGTCATTGGATCAAACACCTTTTTAAAAAGACCATATGTCCAATTTCAGCTCTTCAAGACCATCTAGCTCAGAGGCTGCTGTCTGAAGCGAGTCACTGGGCAGGCTGTGTCACGTACCACCAGGCTTGGGGACTAAGTGCTTACACCATTGGTGCAAGGGGCTCTGCAGCTTCTAAGACACACATGGATTTTGTCAATATTGCACATGGATCCTTACAATTCCTTCCACATAACTTTTAAGTGGCAAGCAAGGCATTTACCACTGCATCTCTAAAAGATCACTGAGCCAAGTAATGATCCCAGCACCTATCATTTTCATCTTATGAGTGTAGTTACATATTCAATTTTCTTTTTTGCCAAGTTCATGAATCCATTATGAAATTCTAAGCATTAATATTGTATAGCAAAAAAACCCTTAACAGATTGACTGTTAAGTCAAGGAAGGGAGAGATAAAACATCAAAAGAGACAATACTAAGAATCCTACCTCCTGAATGTGTGACACAATGGCAGCTTGGGTTTCAATATCCAGTTGTTTTATTCTGTCAATAAACTCTTCTTTTCTTTCACACTGTTAAAAGAAAGCACACCATGAAACAGTGCTCATACCCTAAAACTAACTGCTCCATTTTTCATTTAAATTTAAAAAAAAAACCAAACTCAACCCATAACGCTAACAAAAAACTGTTCAAGATCTACACTTTGTCACACTAGAAGGTATAACACTTCCCTGCTCCATACGGAGCATGAACCAAATTACGCATTAAATTATTTAAACTTTTTAGTCAGTACAATTAAGGGTAAGTTAAATGGCTGGTTTTGCTCTTAAAACACAAGTTCAACATGCAATGTGATTGAGGGGTGGGGAAACAGCTGGAGGGAATCATCACAGCTTCATTAACGAAGCTGCACAAATGTAAACCTTCATTTACACTGCACTATTTAACCTGCCTGCTTTGCTGTTTGCATTTGGCTTGGTTTTGGCAATGAAGAGAGATGCATCACTTTAGATACTATTCACATCAACGCCCAATGTTGTTTGTTGGGCTAAATCAACATATGCTTTAGATAAAAAACGGGGAACGTTCTGGATAAAAATGAGTGACATTTCAGACAAAGAGATTTTAGTAAAACTTTTACTTAAGGCTTTAGAAGAGGCAGACATCTGCTATCTGTATATCTATGATTGTGCACTAAGAATGTTACTGCCTTCTTGTAACAACACTGCACTGTGAAGAACTTAAGCAGTATTTAAAAGGGTTTTTTTAAACTCATTTACAGTGTCCTTCTCGGGCCTGGTTCTGAGTCTCAACTATTTATTTCACTGGGAAGAACCTCAGACCAGTAAATGAGGACTGAGGATGCACAGCAGCCAAAACAATTCTTTGTGCTGCAACGCAACACTAACACAGTTCAGAGCAGCAATACGAAGACAGCTTTACGCTGACATAATTGAGCTGACACAGCTGAGCAGGGTAAGTGTCCTAAGGCATGACAAAAACACTAGGCAGACCTACAAACAAGGTCAATTATCAGCAAAGGCCCGACTGCAACGAGGCCATTGTTTACTGCCTCAGAGGTTTGGTGGGCAGAACACTGATTTCTTTATCCGGTAACTGCTGTGCATTTCTGCAGAGTTTCCCCTATACATTGTCTATTTATTTAAACAAATGTCACACAAAGATCCCCACACTAATATACAAAGTATCTATTAATCCAGTATTTTCAACAGATAACATTAAACCAAAGTATTGTGCAAATAAAATCATGATTCATTAAACAAATGTTTAGACTTCGTAAATTATTTGTTTGCCATTAACATGTACTGTTCCACTTTGTATTTTAAAACAGTAAGAAAATAAACCAACAACAATATTGATATCAAGAACACTGTTCAAAACTTATCTCGTCCCACTGTGTTATAGAAGTTGCAAAAATACACATCCTGTGTCTGATTAAGCATTGGCAACAAATTGAGGCTACTGCTAGCACACAATGTGCTTCCTCTCTCCCTTGCATTTCTTTCCTTCACCTATTGTGTTTCTCACAATTTAGCTCACAAGTTGTCTTGAGCTCAAGATTTGTTCATATAGCACTGATCTTTGGGTAGATTTTCTCAGTCCAGAAAAAAAAAAGAGATTAAAAAAAATCTTATTTTCCATGAATGTTCACCTGCACAGCACATCCCAGAACCAACAAGAGCAGCTTCTTGATTTCATCCATACTTTTACCTAGAGAGGAAAAAACATCATCAGTACATGTGTATAACAGATAAAGTACTTGCAAGTGATCCTCTCCAAAATACATGCCTAAAAAGAGAAGACCTTTGAACAAGTGCCTGAGCAATATATATATGTGTATTATAAAGTTACCATATTTTCTATGTAACAATGCAGTTCTTATGGATTAGTTTAAAATCCCAAAGCCAGAAAGACACTATTCCCTTGATGTGCTATCCTCACCTATCATTTTCTAAGGCTTTTCTGATCAATACATCACAAAAAAATTCCTTTAAATAGTCAATGCATATGACCAATGCTTGTCTCTTGGGTTGTGATTAACAAGAGTGCAAAAAAGCCCAACAAACCACCAACAGCTCTCCCCACTCCTAAAAACCTTACCAAAATAAAAAAAACCCCACCCTGGGCAGATGCAAAGGAGGGTTACTCACAAAGAACTTGCCCTAAATTCTCCTTCTGTAAAACAGTCGACACTCACGACTTCCCAAAGCTGAATACCATTCTGTGCACATAAATTCCCTCTGAGAGATAGATGTTTTAGCAAATAAATTCTGCCTCTGTTCTGCATCAAAGCCCGTTCACACTTTGAAGCGTAAACCCTACGTGGTAAGAGGGCAGAGAATGAGTGATGTATAAGGGATACCGAGGAGCCGACCATATGCTGGGAGCCGTGGGGAGAGGAGACACACTCCCGTTGCTGCTGCAGGGAATCCTGCTGCGACCAGCAGCCCTGCCGGCCATTTCCTAGGGTTAGGGGAGGGAAAGCCTTACAAGGGGAACTGGTGCAGCTTAGAGCTAGCTGGTGTCAACAAAATTAATGTGGACTGTTGGGTGGTAAAGGACATTATGTATATCAAAGTAAGACAAAGGGCAAGGCAAGGAGGGCAAAAGGAAGGCAAGGAGTTTTAATGAGGAAATAAAACATCTTTACAGAGCTAGAATCAGGAAAAGCCTGTCCTCATCCACACTGGGGGAAGATGAGGAAAGAGAAACAAAGAAACAAAACAGGCCACATATAGTTTTCTCTCATCCCTACACATCTGCATTCTTCCTGAGTGTATAACTGTGGGACTAACACTTTCATGTTATACCCTGCTTTACTTGGGTGTTCAATTGCTCTTATCACTAAATAGATACTAGGTTCTGAGTGCAACAGTGCTCCTCCACCAACACCATGCCCTTGTGAGGCTGCACTGCCAGAAAGTCAGAGGCATGTGCAGGACCCAAGGCCAGGGAAGGGGAGTTAATCTGACTCATCAGATAAGATGCCACAGCCCCACAGCTGCACAAAGGCACTGACCTAAATTACCACGGGGGTTCCTGCCATTCCCACAACCTTACAAGGCAGCACAGCCACGTGCAGGCAGCTTAGGAAGTAACTTGTTTCCTGATTTCCGGGCACACAAATGTCCTAAACCAGTCTTTAAACATACCTATGATTTTTCAACAACTTTTAGGAATGTTCAATCTTTTTAACGACTCAAGAATGCCCTACAAAAACCATCATGACTGTATGAATGAACACTATAATTCTCAATATCCAGGTCCTGCATTAGTAACCCTTAAGATTTTACAAGCAGAAGTTTTCTTCAACAGGAACAGCCATCTTTAAACGCGCTAGTTCACACTTCAGCCTGTAAATACAATATAGCTTATTCCCCTGCAGAATATTTAAAAATTGGTTTTGAAAAACATGCAATCATTCTTACTCTTCTCCCACTATGTAGCAGCATACAAGGCTTTTTCCGTTCCTGAAAAGTTACAATTTAACATACAAATTACATTTCAGCCTCTGAAAATCTGATTGCTCTGGATGAATCTCAGTAACACAATCTTAAGCATAGACAGTGACACAAAACGCTTCACCAACAGCAAAAGAAAATCTGTTACTTCATGAACAGTTCCTTTGAGGGCACAACTGGGAGACTATTAGTTTGGTCAGAAGGTATTTTTTCAAGAAATTGAGTTCTCGTTAGTTTCAGCACTGGGTTTCATTCTACATCAGCTTCAAAGCAGATACAGACCAAGTATTAAATGCAGAACATGCCTGTGGGACTCAAAAGCAAGTCATTAAGTTATGGAGAGCAAGTGACTTCAGTGTGTTTCTCATTGACCCAAACTTACATAGGCAGAACATCTCCATGGAGAGACTGAAGGAGTCAGGCTGCTTGCTCTGGATCATGCCAGACAAGAGATCTAATCTTTGTGTCCTCTGGGCACCTTCATCTGTCAACCATAAATTCCAATCTGTGTGCCATGGCATCCCAGTTATCCTTGGGGTGAGCAAAGCGGCTTGAAATCACTCATTTTAGAAAACACCAGGGCTACTTCCCAACTGTGACAGCATCTATATCATCCTAAAGACATGTGAGCTGCTTAAAGCCATTCAAACCACACTCTACTTCTCTGCACCAAGGCTTTGCTATTTGCTCAGTGAGTTAACAGATGGGCATTGGTGTTGCTGCACGACCCTGTGAGGTGAAACATCTTTGGCTATTACTGCAAAGTAACTTACCAAGGTCAACCCTGGTCTCCCAACAGCAACTGACCTTGCCTGGAAATAGCCCTTTGAGTAAGGCCTTACCCCACTCCCCTCCCATGAGGAAGTGAAGTTGAGGCAGATATGGCAAGCTGTGGCATGGATGGACAAGCTAGAGTTTATAGAAAGGAGTGAGAAATGATGACTTGAGATAGTAACAAATTATTAGTTTCTTACTGTTTTAAACATAACATTGGGCAGTCTGCTCTCCCCCCTGGCAGTTTGCAGTGAAAATTTAACTGTCAGGATTATTCCAAGGTTTCCTATTCAATAAATTTTTCTATGCTTGCAGACATGCTACATCATGTAATGAAAGCGAGATTGTACTACCCACTAGAAACACTTCCAAGGCTTAAAGGTCCTCTCAGCAGACACACCAGCCACACATGTGTTTCAGAAGATCATGTGTGATTAAACAGTTCTATTCCTTGGGCTTTCATTCAGAAGTTGTTTCCCATGGGGAGGAGAGAGTTTGTTGACATTAAGGCACTCCCAGACTCAAGACACACTTGTACTCAAGTTAGGTTTGAGTAACATTTTAAAGCCTTGTAGAGTAATACTATGTACAGGAGATTTTTAGAAAAAATAGGGTATGAGTATGAAAAAACCTCTCTACCAATCTAAAGTGCTTCAGAGAGAGTTTTCAATTAAACCTCAAAACAAGCCAGGAAGGGATTAATCACCCCTCTCCCTTTTCATCTCACCCACAGGAGAGCTGAGATACCACACACTTCAGTGGAGTGCCCAAGGCAACAAAGTGAATCAGAAGCACTTCTACGACTATTACAGAGCAACACAGTGAAGTTCTACACTCCGGACAGTGCTTCTGCCCCGCAATGCCTCTGTCCTGCAATGCATGCTGAAGAAAAGCAAGTGACCTTCATCCCTGATTCAGTCCTGCCTTCTAAACAGTGAATGGTTCTCATGTTTTTCAAAAAGCTTGATTTATGCCCATTTATAAGATGGTAAAGTTCCTTGTGCAACCTCATAAGCAGGAATGTGCCAGCTCCCCTATGCTGGCTCACTAGGATGACACAAGTCCTTCCCAGACAGCTGGGAAGTCTGCTGAGTCTACCCATGCTTATTAGCTGATCTTACCAAGACACTGTCCTCCTATGACCTAGGATGCAAACATTTAAGTCTGGGGCAGCTCCTAGCAGAGAGGCATCCACAAGCTGAACGGATAAGAGTCAAACCATCACTTAAACAGAAAGGTGCTAATTAAGAAATAAACACTTTTCCTTTATGCCTTTTCTTAAAATTCCAGGGCAGTTGCTCTCAGGCCCTGTGTTTGTGCTGCAAGGGAGCCAGCCAGCCACCTGGAGCGTTTGCAGAAAGCCCATCTGCTCCCAGCCGTGAGAGAGGGCCAGCAGGTTTCCTGGAAAATAAAGGAAGGGAAAGCCCAGACACCACTTGTGCATCCTGGGAGCCTCCCTGTGCCAGAGCCAGAAGATCCCTCTGCTCTCATGGGGGTGGAGGGTGGGAAACAGATGGCAGGACTCAGGCGAAGGCGGGCAGAGGGATTAGGAGACAAAACAACAAAAAAAGGAGGATCAAGGTACAGAGAACACAAACAATGAAAAAAATGAGAGGGGGGATGGAAAGATGTCAGAGGAAATGGGAACAAGCGGGGCCAAGTAAGCGCAATCTTGGGCTTGTGCTGCCTGTTTCTCAATATTTCTACTCTGCTGTTACTCCTTCCAGCGCAGGAGAGGGAGCGTCAGCACGCGGAATGCCACAGGCAGCAGCTGGAGGGTGTGCAGAGAACGTGGGGAGGGTGAAACACACAAGTGCTGTTTTTCCCAACTCCAGCAACATCCTCAGTGAGAAAAGCTTGAATGCTAAATTTACACTACTGAGGCAGTGTTTTGTTATTAACTTTATACTTTATGAACCTTTGTGCCTTTGGAGCACTGTGAAACAAAATGAGGAAGGAAACGAGACATGAAAAATACCCAAGTGAGAGCAGACAACTTTTACAATTTTAATGAAAACCAGTTTTCTATAGATACTTTTTAGCAAGGACTTTGGGGTCTCTCATTCACAAACTTAACATGTAAATTGAAAAATGTATATAAACAGGAAAGTTTTTTGAAGAGACAGAAATGAGCCTATTTTAGGCAAGTAAAACCTGATTTCCATTCTTGATCTAAAACAAGTTAAAATCTCTCCCTCCCTCATGATTATGACTGTTTCAAAAGATTAACTGCCATAAGTTTCTAAGTACACTCACTAGCTGTGTATGATTGTCTAGGAATGGAGAAATAAAAAAATTTAAAAATAGAGGTTCACAACCATTACTGTGTACTGATATTCCCCACGTGGCCACATGAATGAGCGGCCATTTATAAGGCATGCTAAAACCAGACATAATATGAAAAAGTGATTACAGCAATGTCATAGATGATAAATAGGCTGATGATTCTCTTATTGGACACAGGGGGATTTGTGGTGCAGTAATGAATTGAAAAAGCTGTTCAGCAAGAAAAACAATTGAGAAAGAGAGAAACGAAGAAGAAATTTAATGGTAGTAGCTGTCTACCACACAGTGCAGTGAAGAGAATAAATCCTCTAATATCAGCTGCATTGTTCTGCAAGTCAAATTCCTGGGAAAATTTTTTAAATCCTTTAATTAAACTTTCAAGTTTATTTTTAGCTCCCTATATTCTAGAAAACAGTCAAGCCTTCATCTTCTAACAATTATTTCTGCTATTTTTATGCCCATGGACAAATGAACTGAAGTAGGCAAATCTGTCATGGCCTGGAATCAAACTATTTAGAGGACATGAAAGAAAGTAAAGCTCATAAACCCAGCAGACATGTGCCTCTTCCTATGCAAAGGCCCAAGTGCTACTGCATTTTTTGTGATGGCAGCCCTGTTTTTCCAATAATCTCATGTTCAAAGCAGAGCTGCAGAAGCCCTCAATAGTCAACTGGTGAGTGCCAAATGGAAGCTAAATAGCAAGAACAGCATTCACAGCCTCAGCGCTGTTCAGTTCATAATTTAATGCCTGTAATACCACTTTTGGCTGTGTTTTAGAAGGCAAAAGTGAAATTTCTGAAAAGTGTGCATAGCAAAACATCACATGGGCTTGTTACAAGAAATAAGTCACTGAAATTGTACACAATGAACCAGATTTAACAGCTCTCTGATCTTGGACCTGTGGAGTCAATACAGTCATTAAGAGCATTCCCAGCTCAAACAGTACAAAGCAATACTGGATTTGTTCCAGAAATGTGACCATGGGATTGATTCTTCTTCCTCTGATCAAGAGGGACCTTTCAGTGAAATAACTTAGCTACAGGATGGGGAAGGTGAAACTGGGATTTCATCCCTGCCTCACTAAGAGAGAGAGAATATCTCTGTTATGCTTGTTTTTCCCTTCCCAAGAGCTCCTGCCTTCCTCTGCCTTCTCTCTGCAAGACAGAAACAAAGACATCATCACCAGGTCATCGCTCACTTACATTGCTCATCACAGCCTATTCCTTCATTCAGCTTTTTGCATTGGTTTTACTACCTCTGCCTCAGCCATCTCCTTCCTGTTCCCTCTTTCCGAGCTTCCCATTAGCCCTCAGCCAGGTTGTTCTTCTTCTGAAGGAAGTTCAAGTTCTCCACTTCTCTAACCATTTCTCCTCCACATCTTACCAGTGAATGCCTACCCAGCAGTAATATTGATATCAGCTCCTCAGACACTCTCCTCCTTGAATACATTCTTGAAAGCAAATACATCTCGAATCTTCCTTTACTCAACACCTTCCTTTGTTGTGTCTAAGCTGGGACTGGTTCTCAAAAATCCTTATATAATATGGCTAAATGAGAAATTTGTATTTTTTTTGCACACATATCCCAATAATTTTAGACATCCAGACATCACATTTTTGCATTTTTTATCCTTTCTTCTCATGTTCTGTCCCAATAATTCCAATGATAAGTCAGCAATGGGGAAAAAAAATTTTAAAACATCACAAAAACCAAAACCAACAAACAAAAACCCACAAAAAACCAATCAAGCAAACCAAAAAACCCAAAAAAACCCAAAAAGCCGAACCAAACCACCACATTTTAAAAGATCTCAGAGAAGAAAGTTTTCTGGTTGTAATTAAAAGGAGCTAGAAGACAGGAACACATGGATGACCAGCATCTTTCCTACAAGAGAGAAAGGTACTTTCTTCAAAGAGAGATCTAAGGTGCTTACAAAAACCAGCAGGTCAATGACAGCAAATTATAGCTGAATACAGGACAGCTTTCAAATGTGCACCTTTGCCAGGAACCAAAACTGTATTTACCACATTATGAGTCTCCTGCCAGCTGTCGCTCAGGAATGGCTGTGACAAGGAACCAGCCAGCCTTTCCCACTGACACTTAGCCAGCAGAGATGCTGCCTTGCTGGCCCAGACGTTTCTATTCAGTAGCACTCTCGATGCTAAGCAGCCCATTGCCCATACGACCGAGAAGAACAACAGCTCTTGTATCTTGACTTTCTTACCTGCCCATAACAGTAGTCTGTACAGCCCAATTAAGACTTGCAGATTTTATTCTGCTTGCTGAAGAAGTGGATTCCTTACTCTCAGCTCGATTTTAACTATGAGCTTCAGTGATCCAACATCTGCTAATATTCTTTTCTGACAAATGCTTTTCTGTACATATGCACTCTACAGCTGCTAAGAGCAGCAAAATAGAATCTTCTGCCAACGTTTCTGCCATTTGTTTGTTCTGGAGATGCTGATTACCATGTCATTCCCCATCACTGCTGACAGGGTTCATTCAGTTTACCTTCTTTGGTAAAAACACATACAATGTCCTTGGCACTAGCACTGGGCTCAGGCAGAGACAGAATGGGCAGGCAAAAATAAGAAAAAATAAGTAAGAAACACAGCAACAAAACTTTCCATTTCAGAAATGTGGTTCAAAGAAGTCAACTTCACTTTCAGGCTAAACAGCTTCCATTTTGTCTCACCAAAAGCACTCGATTCTGGACATGAGCTCACTGGCTTCCACCTTACTTTTGATGTGATACTTCGTGCAACAGATATCATTGTCTAAACAACATGGCCAGACAAATGTTTTTCTTTTTGTCCATTCTCTTCCTCACTTTTTCCTATTTTTTCATATTCATATTTTTCTCTCCATCCTCACCTAATTTTCTTCCCACATTTCATTTGCAACAGCTCCTTCACATCTTTTGGCAATTCTGCAAGACCCTGGGTGCATACATACAGCCAGAACTAAACTCATTATACAGGCACACAGAACACCTGAAGGAGAACACATCATTGTCCTGTGGCAGACTATATCCTGGGTCACTTGCAGCAAGGGGTGAAGAGACACAGCTTTCAAACAAACAGCTGCTGTTCTGGCTTTGGCAAGAACTCACTCATCACACATGTATATGCATCACATGCAAATACACATGTATATTTATTTGTACAGGTATATAAATACCTAAGCGTTACATTCTAGATACATAGAGTTGTAAGATTCAGAGATGTTCGAATATTTGTCATTTGCCTACAAATACATACAGTTTATTAAAAAGCATACTTGTATTATGGCCTGTTTAGGAGACTGGCTGCCAGAGTCGCTTGGGAGCAACTCTCAGCCCAAACAGTTAAATCCAGCTGGTGGTCAGGCACAAGCGGGGTTCCCCAGTGCTCAGTATTGAGGTCAGCCTCATTTAATATCTTTATCAATGATCTGGACAAGGGGATCGAGGGCACCCTCAGTGAGTTTGCAGATGACACCGAATTGGGTGGGAGTGTTGATCTGCTGGAGGGTAGGAAGGCTCTGCAGAGGGATCTGGACAGGCTGAGGCCAGTGGTATGAGGTTCAAGGCAGTAAAGGTCCTGCCCTTGGATCAATAACAATCCCAGGCATTGCTACAGGCTGGGGGCAGAGTGGCTGGAAAGTGGCCCTGTGGAAAAGGACTTGGGGGTGCTGGTTGACAGCAGCTGAACCTGAGCCAGCTGTGCCCAGGTGGCCAAGAAGGCCAATGGCATCCTGGCACTCTGTGTCAGCAATAGTGTGGCCAGCAGGACCAGGACAGGGATTGTCCCCCTGTAGTCAGCAGTGGTGAGGCAACACCTTGAATCCTGTGTTTAGTTCTGGGCTCCTCATGACAAGAAAGACATTGAGGGGCTGAAGCGTGTCCAGAGAAGGGCAACAGAGCTGGGGAAGGGTCTGGAGCACAAATCTGATGAGGAGCTGCTGAGGGAGCTGGGAGTGATTAGCCTGGAGAAAAGGAAGCTCTGGAGGATTTAATTGCTCTCTACAACTACCTGAAAGGATGTTGTAGTGAGGTAGGGGTTGGTCTCTTCTCCCAAATAACAAGCAATAGGTCAAGAGGAAATGGCCTCAAGTAGTACCAGGGGAGGCTTAAGAATACTCCTATGGACACTAGGAAAAATTTCTTCACTGAAAGGGTGGTCAAAGATTGGAACAGGATGCCCAGGGAAGTGATTGAGTCACCATCCCTGGAAGTATTTAAAAGATACAGATGTGGTGATTAGGGACATAGTTTAGTGTTAAGGGCTGGGCTCTTTAAGGTGTTTTCCAACCTAAATTAGAACAGAATTACAGAATCGCTTAAGAAGACAAAACAAATACAGATTTTATTTAGTATTACAGAGGAGATGGATGAAGAACCCAATGAACTACTCACCAGAAAGAGGATCTTTGCCAATCATTAAAACATTTGGTAAATTCATTACAATCAGCTGCTGGAGGACCTCCTAAACAAAAGAGAACAACAAAGTTCAGCGTGACGGAATCCAAATAATCCTACCACAAAGAATACAAAGCTCCATCAATTATAAAGCTTTTAACATACTGGCAGGTCAGAGGTTACAAGAGGAAGCCACACTTGTGAAAGAAATCACTATTTGAAGACAGCATCAGGTTGCACAGCTAACATACACTAATTGCCTCTTTTAAAAACGGCTAATATGGAACTTAAAGGGTCCCATGGCACTTATTAGGATAAATGCATGACCACACCAGGCACACCAATCATTCATACCTTTACCCCAGGCATGATCTGTATTCATCTGATGTGCAACATACAACTGCTGTCATGTTTCAGGGCATATAAATGCAGCTGGTTCAAAGGTACCTAAGCCACTCTGTGAAGTTTGAGTAACTCATATAATTGGCCAAATTATATCACAGATCTGAAAATTTAAGGATGGGCTGGGGAAGTGGGTGTGGGGAAAAGCCCTTGACCAGGCATCTGGCACTGCTCAGAGAAACTGGATATAAAGTTCTAGATCTATTTGCATTGTTTTTAATGAGGAGTAAGACAGAATTTAATATGCCATGAACATCACTTAAGGGTTGTTTTATTTTGGGGGAGATGACAGAAGGGAGGTGCATCAGGTTCAACACTTAAATGCCAGCTGTCTGAAGCTGCTCTAAAATCACAGAATGGCTTAAGGGAGAAGAAAGGCTACAAGGCCTGGGGCAGGCAAAATGCTCTAAGTTGTTCAAATAAATACATTGCAAAGAGGACTCTGCACAATCAGCCATGCACCCCAGAAATAAAGAGCAGAGCAGTACAGTTGGTAGTTTTGACCTGTAGTTACCAGCACCCACTTGTGATGATCTGGATAAAACATTTTGCAGGCAAGTTTTTATTTCACATAAAAAGCCTGGGAGGAAAACGGTTGTATGACTGAAACGCTGGGCCAAGATTCAGGAAACACAAGTTCACAGATACAACTCTACCAAATGTTTGGCAGGTGCTTTTTTCCGGCTTGTCTCCACTTCCCAGACTACCCCTAGGCCACTGGAAGGGCACATGCATTGATACTTGCTAAGCATTCAGACCAGGGGAAAAAGCACCACAGCCCAGCAGAGAAACACACTTCCTGAAACAATCACCCATTCACCCAAACACTTCCCCTCCAACCTACCCATTGTTAGTTCTCTGCTTTCAAAGTTATACCACAGGAGGAAAATTAAGCTTGATTGAAAGAGGAAATAATTCAGAGAGCCTGCAGCCTTTGATAAGCCATCAGAGTACATATTCTAAAAAATGTTTTGGACACAACACATTTAATTTTTTTCCTCTGATCCATACCAAAACACACTCCTTGGCAGTTCCGCTTTGGGATAAAGCGGAAATATCTCAGTGTCACAGCTAATAGGGTTCTTGGAGCTGTTAAGGAAAAAGGTTCTACAGTCCTCTATGTAATGTGGAGCTTGGCTAACGCAGACCAAACATTCACTGACTCATTAGCCAAATGCATTTTGTATTTTGGGCATCTGAGACACATTAAACAAAGTCTGTTTGCATCTGTTACTGAAACAGGTGCAAAACCTATTGGATGTAAGAGCACATGGCTGGACTGCAATATGAGCTATGACAATACATCATGACACTGAGGCTTTAAACAACAACAACAACAACAAAAAAAAATCAGACTTTGCATATACTGAAGTATTGAGCTTTAACCAGCAATTTCCATGACAAAAAAGAGGAGATAGAATTCTGCTTCCAGTCACCCAGCACGTGGAGCAGCACTGAGGCAGGAATGCATAAGGAATTTGCGTTGTCTTTGTGTAATCATCAGATCGCTAGCTATTTAACTGGCAGACACAAAAGACATTACAGCTAACCTTTATGCTGTTAACATTACCACGAGCTCCTCCTGCAAAATTGTTTGAGTATACCATCCAACACAACCATGACTGAACTCCCTCACAATTGTCTGAGCTTGGTATCTTCTGGCAAGAATCTGACAGTCACTGAATAGAAACTAAAATGGCCCCAAGCCTGGAAGAGTGATTTGTTAATTCAGATTGAAAGATTCCAATTGTTGCAAGAGGTGATACTCTGACCCGTTTATTTTTAAAGTAAAATATTTAAACAGATAATTATCTGTATTATTCTAAAAGCCTTCACCTTCAGATTAGTGCTTGTGATGATAACACCTGACTTATGCAGTGCAGCTCACCAGCAGATCTCAAACACATTATAAAGGAAGGTCAGTGCCACTGCTCTCCTTTTGCAAGCTCAGGAAAGCAAGTCAGAGAAACAGAGTTACTTCAGTTTAATAAACTGTCCTCTGTGAACCAATGTACCATCCACTCACACAGCTGCAAGCACGAGATAAAACATGTTAAGGGAAAGCTCCTACACTGATGAATTTAGCTCAGGTTTTGTCCATACTGAAACCCCGGAAAGTTAGTAAAGCTCAGCTGACACTCAGTGACTGACTCAGTATCTGGGATAATGTGACCATGTCTCAGATCCCTTGCTCAAAATCCCACATCTGGAAATAAAACTAACATCCCCCTCACCTAAGAGCAAATCAGGAATTCTTCAACTTCTATCATTTATCAATATTTTCCTGTTTTCCTTCTTTGAAGCAGCAATAACACAGATTGACAAGTAAAATGCTGTGCTTCAGCCTGGCCTCTTGGCTTCCTTCATTATTTCTCCTTGAAGATCCCATGAAGTCAAACTTGGGCTTCAGGCAGGGAACTGTGCTGTTCCAGCCTGTGAACTGGCACTGAGGAACAAAGGGTGCTGTGGACCCAACCATCTCCCAGGGTACAGCTAGTCTGGGCATTGGGTGAACCTGGACACACTGCTGAAGAAATGGTAGATAAAATGCAGCATTTCCCCACAGGGGCAGCAATTATGTTACTGCATTATATATAAAGGATGCCGTTATGCTTGAAATCAAACACAGCTGTGAGACTCCACAGCAGAGGCAGAGATGGTGTGTGTGTGTCCTTCTGCCTCAGGCAACCAGCAGGGCTAGGGGCAACACATCAAGGCAGGGGCTGCTGGAGAGGGAAAAAGGGTTTTCAAACATTTTAAATAGCCCACAGCAACCCAGAGTACCCTGGAGAGCAACTGTACAAGCAAAAAGTCTAGTTCCTCCTGTGAGAAGCCTTTTAATTATTTTTACAGCACAACTAAAGCTTGGTTAAAACAGTAAAGGTTACAACAACAACACATGGTAACAATTTCACAGATTATTAGAACCATTACGATCTAAGTCGCCAGACTTACAGCTAGACCCTTAACCAACTCGGAACCCAGCTACTGCAAGTCAGCAACCACCTCCCTCAGAATATGGTTTGTCTTTTTTATTTATTGCTGCTAATGAGATTGCCATGAAAAAGTTATGTTGGTATCAGAAGTGTTATTTAAGGAATCAAAACAAATCCCTGTCAGGTCTCAGCGTAGTGCCTGTAGGTTTCTGAAGTGCTCCTCGCCCAAAGATCAGGATATTTTAAGCTTGAAGAGATTCATCCAAAGTCTTTAGACAGCAGTGATGGTTGCAAGAATGGATGCTTCTAGATAGTACATCAACACCATGATCACAATATATAAGGATCAATAGCCAAGTCTTACACTCCTTGAGCCAGACAACCAAACTCAATACATAAAGCCCACAAAGGTTTGAGCAAGCAGTTATATGACCCTGTAATGACAAGGAAGGCTTTCCAGGTGAAGGTCACACTGAGTGCTTGCCCACACAGACATGGAGCCTGAAGCCAGCTGGGACAATCACGACACCCCAGCAACAAGAAGGATACTGCCTAAGTCAGAGGTCAGTTTTGCTTTTGAAAGCACCTAGGCACTCCAGGACTGGTACACCAAGAAACATCAGTGAGTTACCTAGAAAACATAAAGTTAAACATAAATACAAATTGTTGTGTTCTTATCAGCAGCCTTCTGGTATCTAAGCCCCTGCTGTGCACTTGCTTGACATATGCAAGCTCTTTGCAATCACTTTTTAAATAAAGAAGCTTAAGACAAAATAAAGCCAAAATTCCCCCACATTGATTCTAACAGTCAAGGGCCTTAGGAAAAATCAAGACATATACGAGATTAAGGATAAAAGTCTAAGCACCAAATTAAGCATTTAGGCTTACTAAATGCATGAACAAACACATTCATTCCCTCCATTTGAAAGTTTCTAATCATTCCTGGAGTGCTGAGGCATATTTTACGTCCTCTTTTTATCCCTCCAAGATCACACAACACCGGATATTTGCTCTTTGCCTTAGATACTCAGAAGAGATGCAGTGGAAGCTCTCCCTCTCAAGTCGCAGTGGTCACATTAACACTGTATTTACCTGTAACAGCGTAAGGGGGCCTCTTGTAATTTTGTAGGAACAAAGTCTCCTTGGTCCATACTGTACTTCAATACATATTTGCTTCTTAAAAATACATGTCCAACAGCATGGTCTTAAGGTATTATTCTTAGATGCACTTTTTTTAGTGCCAATTGAAGTGTGCCGACAGCTCATGCAAAGAATAAATTGCTAGGAAAGGAGTAGGTAAAATTGTCCTTTCCATGGCTGAGAGACCAGGCAAATACAAGCTTTACACAAAAACCTTCCCCTGCATTACCATACAGCACAGCATTAATGTAGAGTAACTACTAGCTTCTCATGCAGAATTAAATTAACCCCTGCCTGAATCCTAAACAAGAAGCGAGTACTAAATAAATTATGTAAAGAGAGAGGCAGTCTACCAGTCATTGTAATTCAATGCTCAAGCCAAGCAATTCCATTTAAGTACATTGCTTGGCTATAAAATGCTAATTGCCCAGCTGACTGGAAGCCAAATGGTGCTTTCCTACCTAAAATGCCCATGAGGAAAAATCATCATCAGCTTTATTTATACCAGCAAACAGTACCTAGCCAGGGAATCTGGCATACATTTTAGCTGCAACTCAGGCCAACAGAGCAGGAAAGCTCAGCACAGTCCTTCCTATCTGTGCAGCACAGCCAACACCTTACTCTGATAACCTCAGTGTGGATCTGATCTCACAAACATCCCTGAAGTGGGAAACATTTGGTGAAAGACTGAATCCTTAGAGAAGGTCTCAGCAGGAGTCTGGCCATCTGCACCAGCCCAAAGCCTCCTAGCAGCAGTATGGGGTGGCAGCTTTGCCCCTACACGTTTTAAGGCCCCTTTGGACGCTACCACAAACACAGGCCGAGAGCTGCATTTCCCAGGCAAGGAGCACTCCAAGTCCAAGAGACAATCAGACACAAGCTTTCCTGGAATCAGAATTCTAAGGAAGAGCAAACATGCTAGTGAACAACCTTTAAAATAAAACACAGTTTAAACAGCAAATTGAGACACAAGGGTTGTTTTTTTAAGTATGGTTTTTTCAAAGTTTCCAGTTTTGCATTAAAATAATAATGAAAAGCTATTTTGCAGCCTACAAAGAGGTTACATTTTAGATAAAAAATATATTTGTCTTCCAATAGATATAAACTTCATAAAGGTTGGGGAGGGGTTGCTGTAATCACCTGAGGAGTTATTAATGGTGTCAGAGAAATCATAGCAAGATTCGGTGCACTGTATGGCAGGGTCTCACAAAAGATTAGACAAGACGAAACAAGTTGTCGCACAGAAATGACAAGGAAGTGAAACAAATGTTTTATTGACATGTTTTCCATGTATATCTTACCATGCAAGCATGCCTGATGACACCACGTATGTGACTCAGTGCTCACTGTTTCCCTGCCAACACATTATATACATGACAAAATTTGATTAAGAACTTTGCTCATCTCTGCAACAATTGTACTTGTTATGTGACGGACTAGAGGATTAGCTGTCTTTGAAGGGATTTTTTTTTCCTACTGAAAACCAGCAAATTACAAAGCACATTTCTAAAGACCCTTCAAGTGGAAACCCAAAAGCCACTAAAATAACTGTTGCCTCATCTGCTGAAAATAATCAGTTCTGACAATCGTAGACTGGAATCTCAGTGGGAGGGGATGTGAAGGAATCATACCTAGTCTTAACTGTGCTCAGCCTATGTAGGGTACAGATAACCCACTAAACGACAGAAACATACTCAGCGTAGAAATACACCATGTAAGATCAGATTTTATTTTTAAAAACTACACATATGAGATCTGGATGGCATATTATAGTCTGTCATATAAAACTCCCAAAAAAACCTAGAAGGACCCAAGCATAACCATCCACCCAATTCATTGTTACGGCTCAGGTTTTGTTATTTGTATTAGAGTAGTGCAGAGGTCCCATCCAGGAGCAAAACCTCATGCACTGGAGCTGTACAAACAATAAGACATCCCTGGAGCAAAGAGCTTGTTATATATACCCAAGGTATTGGTAGGCTGATGAAAAAAATAGTAACAAGCAACAGAGGAAGGAAATGAAAATAAGATTCTGTGGTTATAATATGATCCATTGTGTGCACTCTTGCTGCTTTATGAACTAGTTAAATCAACTCATCCAGGCTGGAGAGAACTAAATCACTCCAGATACCAGAGGGCATGGGAAGCAAAACAAGTCCTGATAAACATATTTCGCTTTAAGATGAAATAGTTCACAACACACATTGTTCACATCACAAAAAAAAAGAATCTAAGTGTTATTTAAATAAACGTACTTTTATATATGTAAAAAGCATTTTAGGACACAATTAGTTTTACTTCTAGTCTAGTGGAATAAATAATGGAGAAGCTGACATACATCAGCTGCATAGGATGTTATTTTTTAAAATCAAATTAAGTACAAAAATGTACATTTACTTCTGAACAATGAAATGTATAGCAGCAGATTTTTCTACCCTAGTTTCACTAACTCCAGGATGAATCACTTATGTTAATAAAATATACAACTATGGTTGTGCCTAGTGGCAATATTGATTTGACCCAGAGAAGAGAAAATCCAATTGTGGAGCACTGTGTTTTCCTGCTTTTATTGCCAGCAGCACCTTTGACTAATTTACCTACTTTTGATACAAATAAAAAACCTATTGACTTAACCTCAACTTCTCTTTTCAAATCATGTGCAAGTGACTACACATGTTTGTAATAGTGTCCTGACAAATTACTCTTGACTTCTATTTTATTTCATCTTAGATTTGTCCTGCGGTGGTTTATGCAGTAACAGGGAATATGAAATGTGCTGTGTTAAAGGCTTGTCACTTGACATTACAAATCTAACCAGTTAAAATGCAATCCATCTGTTGAACACACTTCCAGCTAATCTATGGCGGTCTCTAAGGACTGTAATAATTCACCTTAGCACAGAGTAAAAAACCACCACAGGCCATCAGAACAGACTGAAAGCACCACTGAATTCTCTGAAACTCAGCACCAAGCACCCTCACTTGTTTTAAAAAGAAGTCAGTTTTCCCCATACACTGGGCATATTTTACTGGGATAATCAAAAATTTTCACATCAAACTCTAAAACTGAGCAACTATATTTAAGCTTAACACTGAAGCCGATACCAAAACACATTAGCCATGCAGAGCTCCGAGGTACCAACTCTGCTCCACTGCCCTTGATCACTGGAGTGAGAAAAATTATAATACTAAAATAAAGCTTGTTATCAAGAAACAAACACCAACACAATAAAAGCTTCTCTAAGGAAGATTATGTGCAAGATCTGTTTTCTGCCATTTCTCCTATTACAAGCATTTCTAAAACTTGGGGGGGTTTATGTGTTTATATGAAACACACAAAGTAAACACCTAAACTGGGCACATGATACCAGTTCACATAAAATACACTAAATTTCTTAACATGATTTCTATAGTGCCATGAAGAAGACCAAAATTCATTAACCCAAGGCAAGTACATGGCAAGTTGTGAGGCTTACTTAGACATTCAGAACTAAACATCTACATTGCAACTTCAACACTGTAATAGAGGTCCAGGCTCTGAAAAAGTGCCAAGACTCTAAAGAAGCAAGCAACCACTGGAGTGACAATTGTGACACAATTTCTGAAAAAGCAGCTGCAAAAAGTAGAGGAAAAAAGGAGTTAAAGATGGAAAAATGTAGGAATACCAGTTACACATTATGGCAATATTACTTTCCCAAAGATGAATAATGAGCAGGAGCTAGGTAGCACAAACGTATACTTTTTGCATTTTTGACAGTATCAAGTAATTTATTAGTACAAATGTTGCTTGAAAAAGAATGTGTTTTCTTGAGGAAAACTAAATCAAACTGTTAATCCTGTGAGGGCACAGGGGCATGTGTGACAGGAATAATTTTGAGGTTTCTCTAGCACAAATATTGAAAAGCCAAGTCAAAGCTGAAGTTTAAATAAGAAAACAAATCTGTCAAACTAGAAAAAATGAATAAAGCAAGGAGGGGACAAAAATGGGAAATTTCATGATTTCAGGTACTATGAAAAATATTTTAGTAGGAAACAGAAGGCCTAACAGATGCAAACGACTTTAATGCGAATGTATGAGTCAAATTTCATTGGTGACTAAGGGTAATAGAAGTAAAACAAACATCCAAGTTGACTGTTACCAATCTGATACTCTGATGTCCTGTTTGAAGCAGGAATGCATGAAATACTTTCAATCTATCTCTCAGTCCCCAAAAGAAACAAGCTGCTTTACCCTGCCACTCTTACTAATGCTGAGTAACATCCTACTGTCTCAGCCACCTTCACTGCCATGAGGTCAGCTCACAGAGAAAAATATTTCTCGTTAGCAAAAGGTGCCACGCTTTGCCTTCCAAACATCCAATCACTCTCACAGCTGCTCAAATATAACGTAGTTAAAGGCTCAGAAACAAGCACAAATGTGCTCTGTCTTTCCAGAATAATACTCTCTGAACAAACAAGATTTAATTCACGTTACCCAAATGGATAGCACTGAAGAAACACAGAAAACGACACCTAGAAACTGAGAAACTGTAGATACATGGACAATATTCAAGCAGTGATAACAAGAATTTTATGGGATAAACATTTAGGTTATTGATTAGTGTTGCTCACTTTGAAACGCATGAAAATCTTTGTCTCTAACCCAGGAAAAATAATATTTCCAGGACAATTTTTTTTTCCCAGTGAAGAAAAGGGTTGTGACAGTGCTTGACGAATACCTGTTATAGAACTGAGCAACTGGTCTGTCAGTACTTGCCCTACTTTCTCCCCCTAGCACATTTATAAATGTGTAGGAAAAAAAAAAATCAATTAAGTTTAAATTAAACTGACTAATTTCCAAAAGCTAATTTTAAAGATTTTTAACCATGAGTTTCCAACAAGCTTAAAACCTGTGCTTGGGCAGCTTACAGACAACCTCGTATTGGACAGCAAATTAATGTTTCAGGAAGCCTGCACACAGTCACTGTGCCATCAGCTTATTATCTAACTGCAACAGAGAATGCAGCCTGGGCAAGAGAGGTCCTTGAGGCATTTGCAGACAACCATGCAAAAATCCATGCTGTATTTACAGAAGAGGGAAGTTTTTAGCTGGCCTGAAGGGAAGAGGAGAGGGTACAGGGAACAAGCTGTGCCACCCTACAAGGATGCCTGACCCAACAGCATGATGCTAGGGGACAAATTAGGTGATTGGGGAAATAGAGGGAACAGAAGGTTTTACTGGTAAGGTCTGTAGGTTAAAACAAAACCAAAGGAGTCTGTATTTGCTACTCATTTGATTATGTTATGTGCTTTCTGCTACAACCACCTGATGCTCTCTTGTAGGCAAACTCCCATTACCAACCAGTTACCAGGGGCACTAAAAACTCAAATACCAGTACAGCAGAGAGTCCTTGCAGTTCAGGCATGCCCCTCTCAAATACTCCTAAAAAAAGCTCTTAACTGCTATCATTGCAGGTTAATGTTATGAGCTTTCCAACTATTCTGAAGCAGAATTTATATCCAACATCATTATTTCAATGTATCACTGCATTATCACTATCATCTAATTTACCCCAACATTAACAAGTTCAACAAACATCCACACATCCCTAGCCAGGTGCTTTGCCACTGTAGCAACAGTCTCAATTTTTTCTTAAGGTGAGTGAAGGGAGAAGCTTCAAGTCAGATCAGATGGTTTCCCAATGCACAAATGTACAGTGGTGTTTCTCTTTATAGCTAGCAGATTGCCCCAGGCAGAGAACATGAAGGGAATTTTCAAGACCATCAACACTTCTTGCACTGTACAGGTGGAGAAGCTGCAGTAAATTTCATGTGACTTTCTCTCACCCTTGGGAAAGAATACAACTCCCAGCATTTACTGCGACAATCATGAGTTTTACCATTAGCACTGAGCTGCAGTTACAATAGAAGAAAAAAAGGAGAAGAAGGAAGATGACCACAGAATCTAGCAGTGAATAAAATGAGAGTGCAGGAAAAGGAAGGCATGTCCTCAAAATAGCCTCTGGGCTCTCATCGTTTCCTTCTAGATTTTCTATGCTCATTTGTTTTCAAAGGCAAACAACCTTTCCATCTGGAGAGTTACTGCGTCCCCCTCGGAGGGGGGCACAGGTGCCTACGGAGAGGAGACACAGTTATTTGCAGTTGACACTCGGCTATTCACAGAGTTTACTGCCAGTAATTTGCACCTCGGCAAAGCCAGGTCAGGCGAAACCCACAGGCAATTACCAGGTCAAGCTGCCAAGAACAGCTTTCCTGATTTGCCCAACTTGTTGCCATCGGGGAGGTGACAGAGGAGCCTCCTCCTCGGTCGCACCCCATGGAGACCTCTCACTGGCATCTGATCCCTTTGTAAACTGCCAGCCTGGAGCTAGCAGGACCAAAGGGGATGGTGCTTCAGGACGCTTAGTGCTCAGCACCCACCCAAAGCAAGCGCGTCCAGGAGGGGAGCTGGGGCAGCCCCCGGACATCCTCCACCCCAGGACACTGGGGGACTTGCTCTCTCCTGTGCCATTCCCATCTCACGGAAGTTCACTTGTTGCCCCTGCCTTCTGGGCATCCCAAAATAACAGAAATACTGTCCTCTAACAAGAAATGGATAGATACCTATGTATCTATATGCATCTACGCATACTGAGTTTTGTGTATATGTGTTTCTGTTATTTCTCCCCCCTATTACTCTGGGATCATTATACCTGCTCAAACCTGTAACAAGCAAAATCCTTCTGGAAACCCCATCTGATTTGCCATAAGGAAGACTGTCCCCCATATTCATGCATTTGGAGTCCACATGGCTCAGCAGCAAGAACATCAAGAGTCTTACCCCACACCACACAGCAACAAGGTGGCTTCTTAAACACGCAACACTGAAAAGTCTGCTAAAGTTATGAAAGAAAAACTGTGATAAATCATACACTCGATAAAATTTAAGGTTAGTCTTTCAGGGTCAGGTCAGTTATCCAATTTATTTTGAGTCTGAGAATTTACATCAAAAAATAGTATGAACACACAAGCATTTTGAACAAACATGAAAAATCACAACACAAGGTGCTGCGGTACATCAAGAGTTTACATCTGCAATCACCAAATTCTTCTTTATGATGAATTAACCCTCTAGACACTTGCAAACCCCAGGCACCTTCCACATTCTATTTCACAGATATGCAAGAGAAAGCCATTAAAAATTACTGCTGAAAAGCCATGAAGCCACACGGAGTCCACAATTTAAATAGCAGTTAATATCACAGGATAACAAAGATCTCCTTACTGCACAGGAGGGGAAATATTTCACCAAAAAAAGAGTTATGACCAAAAATAGGTAAAAGGAAAAAGTCCCTTCCAACAGCTGCCACAATTTCGCCTACACGAAGAACAGGAAATAGCCAATATCCCTGCGTGGTAGCTGCTAGGCAAAATTTACTTATCAATGGTAATCCAGGCTATGCATTCACACACATATGCATACTTGCACATGCAAACACTCTCTCAAGAAGAACTTTCAGTCTTGCCAGTTCTTAACAGTGCTCCTTTAAGTATCTGAAAGGACTGATTAACCCTGCTTAATACAATCTGTGTAATCTACTGCGAATCTTGCAGATAATTCATAACTGTTAACACTAATTAACTCAGGAGAGCTTTACCCTTCTTGCTCCCCCACCAGCCTCATACCATAGAGCTCCATTTAAGCGTTTTTTCATGACACCCCTAGAAGAGGGCTTCCACAGAGGTAAGCAGCAATGGTGAGCTTCTGATGCAGAAAACTGAATTAAGTAATTATTATGTTTTAAGAGAAGACTTTTCTCCACATTAACACTTCTCTTCATCAGTACTGACCAGTAGTCACAGCACACTCAATGCATACAACACTCTGGAAATACCCATGATAAGAGAAAAAATGGGAAGGATACTGTTGCATCCTAGAAAACCCTTTCTTTATGCTATCTGTGAGAGAAACAGACAGACGCTGTGTCACTATGTTATTATTAACATTTAGAATAGATTAGCTTCTAACAGTACTATGCCAGTTTTAAGGCTTCTGACCACTATGTTTTTTTATGTCAACAAAATACAGTTTCCTTCTAAGTTGTGATGTTTAGTGTTTTCCTGAAAGCGGATGTCATCGATCATAAGCTCAGACAAAAGCCTCATTTATAGCTGAAGGAAAAAGCAACTTTCAAGACCTTGTATTTACTGAGGAAAACCTTTAAAACGGTTACAAAAGATTCAAAGTCAGCAAGAGCCCCCAAACACAAGGAGCTGTCTTGGCTATAGGTAGAAAAAGCACAACTATGCATACTACCAACCCTTTTTTATTACTGGTGTCATTTTTTCAACCATACTACTTAATTTTCAGTGTCCCTGAAGGGCACACAAAGGTGGCAGCAAATTCCAAGCTGCCTCACACGTGGCTCATATCCCTTATCTCCATCAGCAGAGCTCAGGTTTATTATTTAAGCAACATAATGGAGGGAAACCCAATATGAAGTATCAAGTGACTTTGAGCTCCCTATCAACCAGATCACAAAACAGCAGTGCAACCATGATGAGCTGGAAGCAGCAGAGGCGAGGGTAAATCCCCAGAAAAATTGCTCCAGGCAAGAGAAATTCAAGCCTCAGAGAGCAGCAACACCTCCCATCCAGCATATCTGGGCTGCATTGCTCTGTAGAAATGAAGATTATTAGTATTTCAGAAAATACAGGTTATACAAAAGTTTATACTGTTGCACCTACTGAGCCCAAGATCTAAGCCTAGCAGCAGTCAAAGCATGCTGAACCTCCTTGGTGGTCGGAAGAAGTCTGATTCCTAGAAGCAGCCCCCAAAGAAATTTTAAGGGACATTACAATCAGAGAAATGCAGCACAAGCATATTTTATCTGCAGTGTTTACACCCTTCACCCCAGTAAAGCACAAAACCTTGGCAAGGAGTTCCACTGTAAAACATGAAAAGGAGCCATGCGAGCTCCAGTGCAAACTCGGGAATGACAATGATGTTAAAATGCTGGAGTAAGGACTATCTTATTCTGGTTTAGCAGCAGCTTTTCACGTAACTTATTACAATGGCTCTGCATCATTGTTTAAACATACTTTGGTGGAGGTATCGAATTACTCTGACAAACCTGTTTGTCTCAGAGTATCATGAATTAGTTCAGTGATGAATGGCCGATCAGAAACTGGAGCTCTATGGGAACTGGCACAGTCACTCACCAAAAGAATGTTACAGTAAAACAAATTATGCTCTTCAAACCTATAGAAATAGTCTGCATTTTGAAACCGGGCATCCAAACTAATGGTCTTCCTTCACAGTGCTCAGAAAACATGCAGCTCCCACAAATTATGAAGGGAGAAATAGATGCTTACTACCCGGAGGAAGTAATGAGAGAAACTCCAGCAGTTATAACACAGGACCCTTAACACAAGTCTAGGTACTCCGGCACCTCAGTAGCAGTACCCAAATCCACTGTTCTTCTAAATCTCAGCACAAGGCAAAGTTTATACTTCCACAACATTAAGATACACAGTAAATATAGGGTGCTAAAATCAGGCATTTTAGTTTGAACCTCCAAACGAAGCAGTTTCTTTCGATAGTTAAAATATAGAGATCTGCTAAGTCAAACATTAACACACAGTAGTAAAGACCAGAATTTCCCCCAAACTAAATTTGTAGTCACTGATGTTACTTTCTAAGCAGCAATACAAAAACAGGCACAACTGAAACTGAAAATAAAAAGAATATTTGCTGCATTTCAGACTAGTAGATACATGATTCCTTGTGAATTTCGACTAGAAGTCATTCTCACGAGGTAGAGGCAACAGTCCCTTTGAAATTGGCTCAACACAATGCAGGCAGGAACTAAGCAAACTTCTTCAAACAGATCTGCCAACACCATTCAGCTCCAAGCTGCAAAACTCCTGCTGTTTCAAACTCAGGGCCTCCTGTGAACAGACTGCTGATTACACCAGGTTGTATGGCAGGTTTTTGATATGTGCACAGGCCAGAAGAATAAGAATGAAACCTGCCCACTAGTCATGTTAAATACAAGATTTCACACCAGACTGAAAGAAAAGGACACTTGGCCATCTATTCATTCCCTTGCTCCCCATTAAAGGGAAAACTCACTGTAGTACACTGTACACATGCTCTGTTCAGAGTGCACAACTCATGCAAGCATTACCAAAGACACTGCTATCACAAAGGGTAAGTGGGAGACAGCACCATGCCAACATCTTATCTCCAAACAGAGGAGATGTGCAAAGTCAATAAAGCCAGAGCGCTGAAATGCAGGGCTGCGGCACAATTAATAGGGTTCTTTATCCCCAGTTATGCTTCTACATCACAGAAGATTTAGAGTAGACAAGGAAAACGAATTATAACAACTCCACAGGCATCTTTCACACTCATTTTTATGAGACCAATCCAGAGGAATCAAACTTTTACAAGTTTCTGTGAAATTTTGCCAGGGGAGACCCTTGGGTATCACTCCAGGCAAGGAAAGAGCAAACGAAAGAGAGAGGTAGGTAGAGGACACAGGACCTGCAAAAAGCTCTCCCCTGTTCCCATAATACTTGGGTTTTTTTATGAATTTGAGCAAAGAGGCCTTTTCTGCCTAATCAAGTGCAACCCCCTTGTTGCCTTGTAGCATCACAGCTGTGAATCTCCTAATTGCATCTTTGGTATGCAGAAGGTAAGAAATGTTCATGAAAAGATGACACGAAAGGCTTTGCTGGTCGGTCATAAACATGGACATGAGGGTTTTTCCTCAGGGAATGGCCAGCACAGAAATCAGACGTCCAGAATATATTTCTGGCCATATGGTTCAAAGTGATGAATAATGTGCTTCGGAAAAGAAAGATGACAAAAATAATGCAGCGCTGCAGTAAAGCGCCAAATTAAACAAATAACAGGTGGTGACTAAAAATGCATTTTTAATGAGCACTTCTTTATGAATGCATACAATGCAAAGTGGTTTCCACTGCTTTGTAACACACCACTCCTCATTACGGATTAAAAATATCTCAGTTACATAGAGCCAGATGTGTAAGCTCTTGTTCTTTGGACCTCTCACAGAACTTATTTTCATAAGATTTGGCAGCCAAGCAACATGAACTTTAAATTCTGAACTCTTAATACTCACAGATTCTTTAATTAACACTAACTTTTTTCACTAGGCAATTTTTCTATTAAATGTTGATTTGTGTTTTAATAAACTTTGATGTGTTTCCAGTATATCTGCCTTGTCAAGTGTTCTGCTCTTCACATGTATATAATTGAGGAAGACAGCAGTCCAGTGGTTAATACAGAAGACAGTGTTTGAATTCCTGAGTCCAGACAGACATGAAACACAGATCCACAGCAGTTCTTCAAAGTGAATTATTGCGTTCCCAAGCTCTTCCCAAACCAGTCTGCTTAAAATCCAGTGGCCAAGAATGAGACACTACTCCATACCAGGAGGTACTATTATATCACAGGGTATTAAAACATAAGAACCAGGGTTACTTATCCAACTGAGAGAAAGCTAGAGAAATTATTAAGAGGCCAGTTACCCAAGAAAGCAAGACTAGTTTAAATGGCCTATTTCTGAAATGGAGGAAGTCTCAGAAAGAATCCCAGGCAGTTAATACAGTCAGGAAATGAGAGCTTGTGGTATTAAGAGCTACAGTGTAATGAAGTATGTTCAGCTAAACCTGTATCCTGCTTTGTCTCAGCAGAAGAGCAATATTATCCCAAGGACTGAGGCAGCAGTTTAAGCGGTTACTCAAGCCTGAATCTTACTGCATGAAGGAAGGTCAGTGTTACAGAACATGAAAATAAATGTGTTCCTCCTCTAAAGTGCAGCTGTCTTGTTAATCTCAAAGATGACATATTCTTCATGTATCAGTCACCACTTTAAAGCCCTGATTCATACAGAGAGACTTAAGAGCACATGGCAGGTTACTATTTCAGCAGGTTGCTTATTTCTGCAATGCATAATACTCCTTGTAATTCTTAATTGCTTTACTCCTCAAGGGCAGACAGCGTATGTCTTGGGAACTGGAACAGACTTGCTCTGAATATCAAAGAAAAATTAATGACTTGTCATTAAAAAGGTGAGAGGTAGTAGTTAAACTCTACCCTCTTCTAGCTGGTTCCTTGGAAGGACAGCAATTTTTTAAAAATATTATTTTTCCCTTTTAATAGTTGTTTTGATGATATGCTAAAAAAATAAACAAAAAAGGCTTGTCCCCACTCTGCAAACAGAAATTATTTTAGGCTGCTGTGTATTTAATATTGTGTTACATTACTCAGTATGGTTGTTCTGTTAAGCACAAACTTCAATGGCTTCCCAAGTGCCAGCAAACCAGTTCATTCATAATTTCTCTGATACAGCAGCAGTATGTGCCAAATATGTGGAACTCAAAAGGGCCTGTATCACACAGAGAGAATGATGATTAAACAAACTGGGAGTGCTTAAACTGACTAGAAGTGCAAAAACCTCTCTCTCCTCCCAGTAAGTGCAGTGAGCTGATCTCAGTTAACATTAAGAGCCAAATTCATCCTTTTAATGAACATACAGCTTCCTTAAGGCCTTAAGATTTGCATCACAACTTACAAAAACTTAAAAATCCTTTAAAATCCTTTCCTAATTTAAGACTAGCAAAATGAGACCAGAATACCCTTCTAGGAGACTTCTTGGAACACCAAGCAAAAAGCACTGCACTTCCATCATGACACCTGAATGCTTCTTCACGTACACACATACACAGAGTAATTAAATGGCATGCCTTATGCCAGCCAGCTAGATGCCAACAGGACAGATTACTCTGAGATAAATTAACTCAGAGGCTCATGAATGTATGTGGGGAGGAGCTGCCTTGTTGAAGCAGCTGCCCATGGCTGCAGTTCTCAACCATCGTACTGGGGGGAGGAAAGTCTATTCAATGGGAGCTTCCTTTTGTACTGCAAGATTGAAAAGCTCAGGTCTCTCTAGGCAGGTGGGTGTCAGAACTCCAAGGGAACACACACAGACTGAGCTCCCTGTACCTCACCAGGGGTCTCTGCTTCCAGGCACAGTCCCTGCTCCCTGAGGTCTTGTGCCCTACCCACATGAGCCCACCTGGAAAGGCTTTGTGCCCACCACAGTCACAACACACCCAACGGACAGAAAACCAGTCCTTAGAACCTGGCACTCATCTGACAGAAGGCTTGGGCATCTGGGAAGATGCACATTTCAGTTTGTATAGATTGATGCTGTAAGGAAGTCAAAGCCAACATCAACACCAGCAGATCTACCTGGCAATAAATCAAAGATTTCAAAGCTGTTGGTGCCACAGCTGCCACAAATCCAGCAAATAGGATCGTATTTCAGACTTTCCCCTTCCCCCAGGTAAATCTATCAACATCTAGAGTGCAGGTATTCTGAGGTCAGGGCCTTCACAGTCTTTCTCTGACAGCTGTTCCATTTAATTTATTATGTTCTTAACCTATCATCTCATGTAAGTCACACAGATGTACTTTGATACCACTTTTTCTCATTTTGTGAAATTACCTCTTTTCTTACAAGTCGCCTGAAATCTTTCATTTGGGGCAAGTTAAACTTTTCATCTGATGGCTAAGAAGGTAGGAAAGGGGAAGAAGGACTTTAAAAAAAAACCCCCTTAGTCCTAGTTGAAAGTGGAGTAAGACAATAATTAAAACAAAACTATCATAGTGCATAAAAATAGTATAAAAATCCATCCTATGTACTCATACGTAATTTTTGTTGCTGTAGAATCAAACAGGTATTTGAAATATTAAACAAGTGTTACATCAAACACCTGAAAAACACATCTGAACTGACCAGTATGAAATACTAAGCAGTACATTTTTGCAGTTTAATCTCTCTTTCTTTACACTCAAGCACCCTTCATTGTAACTCTTTAACTTGACAGTACAAGAAATCTGCATGGTGAGAAAGGAGTTCCAGGTATGTATCTCCAGACTTGTACACTTGTCCCTTCCACAATTTTTTGGTACCATGTTACGCAGGACCTATTCCTTATCATCCAAACAAAGAAAAGACAATGGTTGTACACACCCCAACAAAAGAACACTGTGGCAGTCAAATACTCCCCACCACAGGCACCAGACAAAGAAGATAAACAGGGAAACAACTGCAGGGTCACAGCATATACCTGCAGAGTGCATTTACTCTTTCTTAAGAAAAGAACAAAGAACCAACCACTACTCCAAAAACCACACACACAAATGCAATGAAACCTACAGCTCAGAAAGCTAGTCGTTGATATAAATTTATGGGCAGTGGGGTGGGGAGGGGGAGAGGAGTCTGTGTGTGTGTGAGATTTTATTTTCAATATGGCTTTGTTTTGGGGATGAAAAACACAAGGACTGAGTATTTCCCAGCCTCTTCTCTGCTTAGGCAGATATATCTTTCAGCACCTCTTTACCAGTTACACAAACACAAACCATTCAAACTGCAACACTATATATTAAAAACAAACCCAACAAACAAACACCCCACACAGAACAAAAACAAACAAAAAACCCACACACAGAACAGAAAACCCTCACAACTGTAACGACTTAAATCTAGTGTTGACCTGATAACCTCCTTTGGCACACTGGTCAGACAGCTGCTTTAAAATCCCAGATTCACTGATTCAGAAGTATCACACATAGAAAAGCTTATTTAAAACAAATGTGCTGAAGGCAAATCTGCTTGTCACCTCCTTTGCATATTAAATATAGTTGGCAGAAGCAGCTGAAGTATTTTACTTGAGTTACTGCTGAAGTTTTAAGCTGGGAATTATATGCTACCTATTACAGAAAAAACAGCTAATCAGGAACTTGTTTGTGTTTTAAGCACCATTCAGTGGCATTTAACCAACTAAAAATAAATCACTCTTCACCATTAACTTTCTTAACTTACAAAACACTTAGGGGAATCAAGATTAATGCAACCTGAAGGGAGAGACTTGCATGAGTATCAGTAAGATCAAAGTAGCTTGTGGGTTTGGGTTTTTTTGTTGTTGAGGTTTTTTTAATCTATTTGGTATTTAAGATTATTCCTTTAGAGTCTCAAGAGTTATTAGCAATAACTCTATATCTACTTGGCTGTAAGTGTATTTCTACTTGTTTAAAAGCATACTGAAAAGAAGCTTTAAATGAGCTGTCCTTTATAAATGGGTGACAGTACCAGCCTGACTGCAAAGTCTGTGTGCTACAAGAGCACAGCAGTTTACTGTGTTACAAAAACAACTGCTTTTTACTCTCTCATGCCAACTCAGCTCTCTCATCTGAGTGTGTCTCTCTTACAGCAGGTTTGGCAGAGCACTCAAAGCCTCCAGAACTAGGCATCCTGCTAAGCTCAAGACTGAGAAAGCAAGCCAGTGTATCTTCTGCAGATACTCAAGCAGCTGCCATAAACCCTGCAAAACCTCTAAGCAGTGAGAAAGTGTGATACACACCTTGATACTGGTAAAAGCTGCAATATGCTAGCAATATGTCAAGAAGAACCAAAACAAATCATGATCTGGCAGATTGCTCCGGTCTCGTAATATCCAAGGGTATCAAACCAAAACTGTTTGAAGACCCTGCTATGCAAGATGCTCAGCACCTCTAGTTTATCAAGTCAGTGTCACTTAAAATCACATCCTATGCCATACAAAGAAAGGACAATTGCAAGTTAACTGAAATGCTTTAGGAAACAAAAGGCCAAACTGCAGCTCTGTTTAAGGGAAGACAAGTCTTCAAGCAACAACAAATTATTTGAAATCTGAATCCCTCAATTGCACAGAATTTGGACCTAGCAATTTATAAAAAGAGAATGGGCTAAGTGAAAAAAGGGGGAATGAAAATCACCTCTCTAATCAAGATTTTGGCTCAGGCTACAAAGGAAATGCACACTGGAAGAAATGTGAGTCAGCTCAACCAAGTTTGAGAATTAGAACACTCTGGTTTAGTTTCTTCTGCATGACTGGAAGCTGGGAGCTAGATTAAGTGCCAGAGCACTGAAGTGTAAGCAAGGCTTCTAATAATGGCAGCTTTTGTGGTCTTCTACTACAGAATCATTCCTTCTGCATGTAAAACTGTAAAGATACATCCACATGCTGTTCAGATAAGCATTTGCCACAAACTCTGAAAACAAAGAGAAAGCTTTCAATACTGACACACAGCTTTTGCATATTGAAGAAAACACAGAGTGGGGCTTTTTTTGTTTCATTATTGGGGATTTTCTTTCACTTTTTAAAATATCAACATTGAAAAGTGACCTTGAGACATTTATTACACCTTAAAGGGGCAATTCCTTGTAGTTGAATTGCTGTTTTGCTTTGAAGTAACTACACAGTCTTGAGAGACTCCAAGCAACTCAAACAGGTTACTAGTCAAATTAGAAGGGTTTTGGCTGTGGGGTTTTTTTAGTGACTGCAGTTTTTGTTGGATTTTTTTGTTGTTGTTGTTAGTTTTCGGTCAATTCATTTTGCTTGGATTTTTTATCTTTTTTGATTTTTTTTTTATGCTTGGTTGGTTTCAGGGTTTTTTTAAGTGAAATGTATTTTACTTTTAGAATAACTGCTCCTTGGGACTGATGCTGTTTCTTCAGAAATTTCATCCTGACAAATGAGCATTTTAACATGCTTGGTAGTTCTGCCTATACTATAAAAAAATTTGAAAAGAAATTCACCTCCTTCCAGTTTCTACCAGTAAATGCTCATGCCTCCCTTGGGACCCCAGTCATTTAGCTTTACTGTAACACAGCTGCTCCAAAAGGAACCAGGCATTAAACTCAGTACCAACCTCCCCTCCTATAAAACACACTCCACACCTAACAGGTCTTTCTGTGATACAAATTTGATGCTCCACTCCCTTGCAAATACCTTTCCAGTGGATACATTACAGAAAGGAGCACCATTAAAAAAAATAAGAAAAAAACCAAGACACAAGAACTCTAAGGTTCCACAGGGAACTTACCTTCTTCTGCTTCTTAAACATACAGCAAACAACTTAGACATTTTTGAAGTCAGTTCTTTAATGTAAGGTAAATAAAGGTGACTTTTTAAGAGAAAGAGCATCACCTACTATATTTTAAAAATATTAATTACCCACTAAATAAGTATCTTCCTGTCCTGTGAAAATGATTAAATGGCATTCACACAATATTTTTCCTTTGTGCAAAGACAAGTCTTTCCTACCAGCCCCCAAAGGAGCAGACGTCTATCACTGTTATCTTGATCACCTAACACACACAACTGATGTCATTCTAAGTCTAAAAACCAAATTAAATAAACATCTAGAGACTTTTAATAATGCTAATTATGAAAGAGAACAGACAGCAGCAGCTCCACAGGGGCCATTTCTGTCTGCTGAGCAGATTTTTATTTAGGCACTTTTACTGGCCATGAGGACCCAGCAGAATTTAAACACTTAACTCCCCTTCAACTCCATCTCTTCATCTCACACACAGCTCATAATCAAACAGCCCATCTAAACAGCTATTTCAAAAAGTCTTTCCGCTTACTCAAAGTACAATGTGCACACACTTTAATTTGCTGCTTTATTTGTTCCTTAGAGTTTGCTCATTTTATAAATCTTTCTCTTCAAAAACCAACCTGTGTGCAAATGGGAGATGTATGCATGAAGAAATGATAGTATTTAAATTTCTGTGCATTCATGAGCAGGTGATTTCCTTAATTTGTGTTGGTGTAAAGTCCATACACCATGTAAAGTAGGAAATATACCCTTTCGTATGAGTTGTCTTCAGCAAAGAAATTAGCAGACTAAAATTCCCTCCTGTCCCCAGGTCTGTGACTTTCTCTGGTCCAGCGACCTGCTCAGCAGGGTAAATCCCACCACTCTTAAGCAGGGCAGGCATCTCGACAACCTTCACACACATTTCTTGGCCCAACACCACTCACATTTGCCAAAAGTACTGGAGGTCACCAGTACTTGAGTCATAAACTCAAGCACACCTTTACAACACAAACCACAAAAGTTTTCAGAAGTAAATAAAACTCTGCATTACATCCAAGATCTCCCACACATTTCTGAAACCTGATACTCCTCCAAAAGGACAATGAAGCACTGCTTTAAAAGACATCTCAAATACCTGTCTCAGATGAAAATACACTGTGGAAGAATTGCTTATGGGTCTAATAAGCCATTAAAAAGAGCAGTGTACAAAAAGGTGAAAGTTCATGACAGAGCTTTGTATCACAAGCTGAACTAGGATGCTGTTGAGTGGACAACGAAGGCCAGCTGAGTTACAGGCACAAAGAGACACCTTTGCTTGCTCCGCACCACAGGGCCTCAGACCACTGCCTGGAACTGACAGGAACAAGCCTGGACACCAAACCTTAATCCGGAGTCAGAGCTGTGTGAAAGCATGACTGGGGACTGAACCCTGTGTGTCACAATACAGAATGTGACAATAACCTCAATGAGAGTGACACTGGATTAAATAACACTTTCACAGGCAGAACATGCCTATAAAATAAGACTATAAATCACTTTCCTTTACTACCTGCCATTAAAAAGCAGAAGTTACTTGCTTTGGGAACTAGTATGCAATTAGGAGACTGTTTGGCAATCATACTTTATACATTTGTGGACTTCATCTTCTCTCTTTAAAGACTTTTTACTGAAAAGTACTAAATGACATGGAATTCATTACAGAAACACAGGCAATAAAGCAATCTTTAGCTTTCGTTTTTTATTATCTTTTAGCAAAAAATAAACCTCAACTCTATTTTCAGCTATAAGTGGCATGCAGGCTGTTTTCTAACTTACCCAAAATTGGTAGGCTCTGCAAAACTTAATTCCCTCCTTTGCAAAATTTCAGCTGACAAAAATAGGACATTTGCCCAAAATTGAGGGGCAGCAGGACTGAACATGGCTGTCTGATAAGACTGTCTGAACAGCAACTAACATCTCAAACCTAATATCCAAAAATACATATGTAGTAGAGGACTGAAATACTCTGTGGCTTTAGCATTGGTAATCACAGCAACAGTCAAGGAGATTAACATTGCGCCTCGGCATTCGTTAAGAAAAGTCACTCACACTCTCACATTACTCTTTTTTAAGCCATATAAAGGACACTGTGGATGCGTTCTGCAGTTCAGACATCCCAAGAATTGCTCTCAATTAACATGCCAGAGGTTAAGTAAATGCTGCTGTGTGGGAACCAAACAGCTATTCCATACTGTAAAATTTTACAGGTCACCTCCATTTGCCTCTCTATTTTAGGACACAGCTCCTCTCTTTCCTTAGCTCAGTTTCTTCATTTGTCTGCACAATATATTCACACCCCCTCAAGCCTATTAAGCAAAACAAAGACAAGACTGCAGACGTATGTCAGGCTACTCTGCCCTTTCCCATATCCTAGCTCCAGGAAAAAAGTAGTTTAAAAGTCAATCCATTCTCTTCCATCTGTTTGAGGTCACTATTTCATTCTGCATTAAAATGCCCATAGAGCCTCAAAGGAAAAAAACATGTCTCTAAAATGAGTCCTCCCTCAAACTTCCAGACAGAATTCAATCTATCAGCCAAACTGCATCCTAGAATCACAGCCAGTAATCTCAATCAGGTAACATCATGCTACTAAGTCACCTGGAATGGGTAACTCTCACCAACCTGGGAACACTTTTAAAACTGACCTCTGCAGAAACTTATTTCAACTCTAGAGAAGAAACGTTTGTTTAGTTCTTCTGGAAATGATCAAGACAATTTTCACTAACAAAGCATCAGACAGTCTGGCTGCTAGTGATGAGTCACCTGTCTGTCTCTCTCCCACTGAAATACCTGATAACAGGACCTATAAAAAATGATCATGATTTTTGTTACTCTTATGTTTGTTCCACTGCAGCAGAGTGGTACCCGTTTTCAGCTGAAGAACTAAATCAAAGACTAACATCACTGGTTCAGCATTTCCCAGAATGGCTGCACCAAGGTCAGTCATTCCCTTGCCCTGCACCCACCACTACAATAAGCGAATGTCTTCACTGTGGACAATACCAGTCTTACATACAACCTTCATGTCTCATGATCATGCTCCTGCAGAAAAGAAAACCTAACTCAAAATACTTTTGTCACTGCAGAACCAAGAATGCCTCATTAAGCTAAGTACTGCATAAATACATATAGACAGTCTGTGCCTGTAGCAAGAGTTTAAACTAAGCAGAAGTCAAATGAAGAACAGAGTCAGAAGCACATACACAGCTAATAAGGTTCTACTCCAGGTCATGCCAGTGGCAGAATCTCAAGTCCTGAAAGGCCCACTGCCTTACTGAAACACAGCCCATCCCTACAACAGTACCTTACAAATAACTTATTTGTCTTAAGAGTTTGTTTATCTCTTGTAGACTTGTGAAAAAGACAGAGAGGCTTCATGGCTGCTCACTCCTGTTGCTTTGTGCAGCTGTAACTTCAGGCCACGAGAACACGCACACTACCTCTGCAGGTGCAACAGTACCATTGCCAATGCAGAAAATTTGGGAGGCTCTATGAATACAGCCCACTCAACTGTACAGAAAAGGGAGAGAACTGCACTTAGGAGGGCATGAGATCAGCAAAGCATTTGAATTAAAAAGAATTTCTGTTGAAGCTTTGGATACCTTGCTCATGAGAAAGCTGACACTCTCAGTTAATTATTTTGGAATTTAAAGCTCAAGATGAAGAAAGGTTGTCCCTAAGCCAAAACTAAAGTCCCTAGGGAACAGGAATCAAGGGAAAGCAGTCACTCAGGCACAGTGTAGTTTAACCCACCAAACTCACAAAGCTAGCAAAAAGAAGTTTAGCTTTACCTAATTTCAGTAGGCCATTGGGGGTACATACTTTCCCCCTAAGAACAGAAAAATACTTTTTTGACTTCAGGGTATGTGCATTTCTAGCATTTTGGTGTTTACTTTGCTAAGGACTGGATTACTAGCCCACTAGAAGTAGCCTGCCTAGTAGGGAAAGATTCCAGCTCACACAAGAAGACATTCCTACTTCCAGAACTGTATTTATAGCATGAGTACAGTTGCCAGTCCCTAAGCTGTGCCCAAATCTGGAGCTCCAAGTTTGAATTCCTCTTTGCAGTTCAGTTAAGAGCTTTAAACCTGACTCAGTGCTTCAACTACAGAAGTGGGAGTTGTTTACTGATCTGGAAGCTACTGGTATTGCAAGACCCTCGCTGATCCACAGGGAAAAACAGGATTTGCCTCAGCCTGAACACAAACTCATCTCTATTCCAGAGGTTAGAAACAGCCTCAGCAACTCACAGGCAGCTAATACTCTTCAACATGCCCAATAAAAACCCTGCTGCTTGTACTTGTTTTGCACAAGTATAGAACAGAGAAGTAAAAGGAAGACACAGGTCTGAAGACGTATGCCCTAAAATTAAGGCATCCTTGCCCTCCATGATCTCTGGGCCCAGCTAAGTGATTTAGGTGGGGACAGTAGGACTTGTGGTGATATAGTCTCTAAAAATTCAGCGAATTGCTTCCTCTTTACCCACCCCCCTCTCATTTTAATGAGAACACTAAGGGTTATGAGTTTCTTACTGAAGTTGCACATGCCACACAGTCACAACTCTTTTCAGAATTGTGGCTCAGTACAATTTTTTTTTTAATTAAGAGATATTTCCAACCTTTCAGAAACACAAGGTAATCTGCTAGGTATTTAGTGGCCACAACTGCAGGGAATAAAGACAACAAAAATACAGCCGTGACCACACTGTAGCATTTCTCATCCACATACTCCAGATGTGACCATAATACCCATCCAGGCATAGCCAAGGGATGATCACATTCTTTTCTTCCATCAGCTTCAAGTTTTTCATGTAAATGCTAGGAATTTTTGCTTAGGAGTGCAGTATATACTGTTGGAGTGATTACTGACATTTTTGAAGGTTAGGAAACTACCTGCTATCAAAACAGACCCTTTCACAAAACTCCTTTTTATAAACTGGTATCAAAGTGATTTTTAGTTCCTTAGAAAAAACACTAAACCCAAAGACTGACACATGAGCAAAGGAAGCATAATAAAGCCAGTTCAAGCTTCCCCTGGCAGACTGCCTCAGGCTTCTTCCAAACTCTACAGGTATGAGCATATTATCCAAGCATTGCAGATATCAGGACAGCTGCTCTTACATGGAATCTTCAAGCAGCAGCACCTACAGGATTTAAATAATCTCTACAACACAAAGGGAGAGGCTAACACCCTTCAGATTTTCTAGCTTTCTTCTTCCATCTTCTTTCAGTTTAAAGACAGTCAAGCATTGGAATTCAGTCAGAGCAAGAAGAGTCACATAAAATTCACACTATGAGGAAAGAAAACTTTCTGCTGTGTTCAGCCTTTTCCAAGATATGGCACCAATTCCAGAAGTTTTATAATCAGCCATTTCTCCAGTGTACCAGTCGCGTAACTGTTATTAAATGCAATTAATGACATTATCTTGAACACTCATAAAATCCCACAGCAAAATGAGTCATACGCTCCATTTCAAAAGAGGGGCCTCTCCAGTCAATAAAAACCTGCAAAGGTACAACTGTTGAGAGAGTAGCAAATGCAAAGATGTTGCATGGTACTGCTGGTAACAAGTATTATGTAGCCAACAAATAAATAAAAACCACTAAAGCCTGCAGCAACCAACGTTGTCCTCTGTTTTAAGAGTCTTGACAATGTCTTTCTCAGTAGTGACCAGCAATGAAGTCTTATGCAGCTGAAAGTTGCAAGATGGCAACTCTTCAGAAAATTGCAAATGAACAAATTCAGTTAGCAAATTTCTAAAAGAGAGAGGTTATTCAAACAGAAAAAAGGCCTCTTCACTGCACTTACCCCTCCCAAGTTATGTCTGGTGAAGCACATATAGGGCCTGATCTTAAAACCTTAAATCAAACTCAAATTCCACCAATAACCTGGCTTGTTCATACTTATTTCCAGCAAAAACCCTCAGCTTATGAGATCAGGAAAGCGCCAACACTGTAATACTCAGAACTGTGCTTCTGCATCAGAGCTGCCCTTGTTTTCTAAAGTATTATCTCTATTAATGAGAATTTTGCTTTAATGACGAGATCAGCTATACAGATGTATGAGAAATCTGATATTAGATACAGAAAGACTAGACAATTACACAATCTGAAATGTCAGCTACCTTCTGAATATCAGCATTAATTTTAGTAGGCACTTACATCACCTTCCTCACATACTGTTTACAGTACCAAGAATTTATGTCATACTCTTGATGGCCCCTGCCCAGTACAGAGAAGGGCAAATATTCTTTCATACCTACCAATGTCCTTTGAAAAACAATGAGGAAAATGTCACTTCATTCTAGATGACCTGGTCTACCAAATTCAGCAATTATGCCGTAAACTTGACTTTGGTCCATTAAACGAAAAGGAATGTAAAATGTCAAGGCTGGTATTGTGGTTTTAGGAGCTTTTGTTTCTCTTGAGGAAGCAGAAAATTTGTGTTCCTATTGTCTGTCAGGAACTTTTCCCTCACAGTCTGCAAACATGTTTTCAGTCAGTAAGACACTACCCTCACTTCAACTTAAGCTAATGTATTAGTACTATTTCATCAAACAATGCCCACAACTTCAGCCTATTTAAAAACATCTCTAATATTCAGGAAAGAATCAGCCTAACAATATTTAATTATTAAGAACATTTAATATTCCAAAGCATCTATTTGACTGCATGTTAGAAAAACCCCTAGTGAAACCTACTTAAATCATATCCTAAACAAGAAAACCTCCAAACATCTAACAGAGACATGAGTACAGATGCAACATTATACTCAGCATCAATCTCACAGAGAGCTCAGTTACAGCATAGATGGCCTCAACTACCCCCAGACTACGGAGAGTAGAAGGCTGCATACACCACATGAAAGGGAATCTCAGATTAGCATCAAGACCTTGGATTTGCCCTGAAGATATGATTGTGTCAAGGAAAAATAAGTTTCTTATATAATGTTATTACCACCAAAAAAAAAGTTACTTTATTGTAAACTTTATTGTAATTACATTTTCAGGACCAAATGCACAGACTGATGAGCTCTCATGTCTGCTTTGTTTACATACCGTATATATAGTCCTCAGGCAGCAAAATTCATAGTACTTAATTTCTGGACTACAATAGGAACATGACTGTTACAGCTGCTACTGCAAGCCTCAGCTACTGTTTCCCATTGAAAATTCAGTGTCTTAACATATTTTAGTTGTTGCTAGCTTTACTGGATTAGCTCAACAGCTAGGTCAACAAGCAAGGTAACACATGACTCTGAATCACTTTTCTTTTTTCCTGACTCTGATCTCTCTCCAGCTACTCTTAAAAGAGGTCAGAGTATCAGCTTCAAGAAAGAAGGAGGAAGAAAAAAAAGAAAAAAAAAAAGGGGAAAAAAAAGGCACATGAATGAAAGTTTCAACACCTGAAGGACCAGACTCTCAGACAGTAAATCTTGTGGGGGGCAAGGAGAAAGGTTAGGACCAGTCTCTCCTGTAGACTCCATATACATTTAAACTATTTACTGAGTAACAGAAACAAACAGCAACGACAAGACAAAACAAAAAACCAACCCACTAAACCCCAAACTTCAGCTTTTAGTTATGACCAAATGAAATTTCCCCTTAGAAATCACAAGTCTCAGGACTGACATCACATTGCATCAGATTTCAACAAGAGACACAGATCAGTTATTGTCAGAAATACATGATACCCTTCCCTACACCATCTCAAACCTGAGTTACCACATTTTCCTAACAGGCTGCTGGAACTTGCACAGATGAGTCATACACCCCATCTGACTTTGTCATTTTTCACAAGTCCCTCTCTTTCAGGCTTCCCTAAGCAAGTCCAGGAGCAGAGTTGTGGCAATCACATGGAAGAGCAGTAGGCAGGCTTTGGAAGAGAATGGCATGAAAAGGCACTACTCCACATCTCTTCTGTATTTTGAAAACAAAACCAATACACAGTCTCTTCTATACATACAGAAAAGATGAAGTGTCCAGGATAAACACACTGACATCAACTCCTACAGTTTAACTGGCTTGTTCATTATATGATTGAGACACAGGGAGAAGCATTTTAACAATCCTAAGTGGTTTCAGCCTGGTTTATACTGCACAGCATTCAAATCTGGCAAAAGATGTGTAGAAGGAAACAACAGAACAGTTACCTCTTCACTAAGAGGTCCCAATATACACAACAGTGCGCATACAGAAATTCTATTTAGAGTAACTGAATTTGTGCTATGGCTCTCCAGCAGCAGCCAACATGCTCGTAACTCTGCAAAAGCGCCCAGCTGTCACCACCCTGGTTTTAGGAGAGCACTGTTACAGTAGAGGAACACTGACAGTTCAAGAATCACACCCAACAAGTGCACTGTGAGACTCTGCAGTCATTCCTGAACTTTGCTCTCTTAGAGGAGTTCTGAACAAACAACTACTTGAACAGCAAAGTACAGAGTGTAAGAAGTCTACCTTGAAGCTAAACACAGATTTATTTTTCCTATCAATTTAAGGTTTATATTCTAGTGTTACAAACATTTCTTCATCAAGATTTTATTTTTTAGCAGCCCCTTTAAGAAAAGGTTTCCTGTTTTAAAAAACCCTATATCTAGAAACACTACTTCCATTTCAGCAAACCCCTTCACATACACAACCCACAATCCTACCACAATATAGCCCTTTTAGTACATCTCCAAATGCTACGACAGTCTTTGAGCACAAAAACTTCCTCAAAAGAAAGGGGAAGGTAAGGAAGCAGCCTCTGGCCATGAGGAATAGATAGAGAAGATAACCGTACTGTCATTTTCAGAAGAGAAAGCATGACTGGAAGTACTTTTACACAAACACAATTTCCCCTCCATTTCCTGTAGCAAGCTTCTCTGAGCCTCCAGCCCTTGCACTAGCTGAAACACTACAGCAGTCACCACAGATCAATGAGCAGAGAGCAGAAATCTCACCTGATAGTAAGTCTTAATGTTTCTGATCAAGATGGTCAGGTTTTGAACCCGAAGATAGGTATCATTATTTACGTGCTTGTTGACGCGTTGGTTGGTTGGTCGAGGATCTCTATTAAAAAGGAAGAAGAAAATAAAATACTACGAATTAAACTGGTGTTAAGACTTAACATCTCAATAGTACATTGAAGTTTATGCATTAAATACACTGACAATTATACAGTACAAATTATACGGTACATATACATTAATTCATGATAGAATAAGCTCATTACCTCTGCACCTGTGTGTAAGTTGGCAATATTTCCTGCATATCAAAAAGTACCCTACTGCAACCCACACAGCACTTCAGGGCAGCTTCCCTTCTTATCCATATTTCCCCAAAAAAAGAGCATATCTAGTTTGTGCAAGCTAGATCAAAGCAGTTTATGATAATATGGAGTTTTCCTTATTCAAATAAAGGCAAGTCTAGGAAATACTATCATGCCTTCCTTGGCTTTGGAGTTTTATGACAAGAAGAAGGTATTAATACTTCATCAGTGATGTAAAAAAAAAAAGAAAAATGAAACTGAAAAGACCAGATGTATTATAAACTGAAGGGAAAAGAAGAATACTGCACTTATTACACCCATATCATCTAATTAGATCTCTCATATACATGCTACGTTTTTTGTTTGATTTTAAAGAAAACAAATCAAAATTGTACCTGCAGCAATTTTATTTCTAAAATTAAAAATAAGACATGGGGAAAAAAGCTGCAAATAATTTCATACAAATGTACACCTTCAGATCCTCTCTGTACACTCTTAAGATATTGCAAAAAAAGGAACCCTAAAATCTCTATCTGCCAATAGCACAGATCAAAGCTTTGTGCTTGCCATCTAATAATGACTCTTATCAGCAGACTCCTACACAATCCAAACACCTGCCTCCCAGAGCTCTGCTCTGGCTGTTAATTAAGCCATTCACAGCTCTTCTAGGGCCAACTACTGAACTCAGGCGTTGACAAGGAAATAAAAGAGGAACTGATCCAATATTTATTTTCAAAATATATCTGCCAACGTTTACATAAGTATGTCAAAGAGCTTTTACTTTTTTTTTTAAATGCATAACCATTCCAGAGCACCTCTTGAGTGAAAGCAGTACTGTGTGAATAAGTATGAAAAAATACATAGATATTCCACAGATGAGAGAAAACTGCCTTGACAGCAGAAAACATCAGACACGGTATTTATGTACAAGGATTTAAGCAATGTGAAGCACAGATGACCAATACTGGCCTAAACTAGCAAGACACTACACAGCCTTTCCAGCAGCAAAGGATTTTGTATACAGATTAGTACTGTAATAAATTATGAAAGAAACAACAAAAAGAGGCAACTGCAACAAGCTTTTAAAGTAAAATCTGTAGTAGGTATTCCATTTTACTGATGCTCAGATACAGGAGGGCAGAAGCCACACTTGTAACAGTTTGACAGGATGGGTCCTCAGCAACACTGCGGGAGAAGCAACGCCAGCTGGGCTTGAGCTCACACAGCACCCTGCCCTCAGTACCGTCTGAGCAGACGCTGAACCTCGAAGCTGGACACGGCTTTTTTAGGCAAGGCCACGACAACAAACTGGGAAGCTAAAAGGGAAGAAACATTCAGTAAAGAGAAGCCGGCCAAACAGAAGGGTCAGCCTACCGTTCTCATTTCCATGTGAAAGCTCATGTAGGCAGCATGCTGCCATGCCACTGTCTGGCAGTGTCCCAGGTTTGTGGCCAGGAACTGAGATCTTTGACTGGCTAGCAGTCACTACTCCACGATCCTTCCCAGAACTGCACAAAATGGGGCAAAAATCCACAAAACACACTGACGAGCCACAGGAGCTGTTTCTTCAACAGCTGCAGCAGTGGAACTGCAGGACCTGGATGAGGTTTTCAAAGGCACATAAGGCACAAAAGAACTACTTCCTAGACAAGATCTGCTCATTTTTGCACAGTGGAGATTGTGTTACAAGAACATAAGCGCTAGCAGGACCAGGCCCTCAGAAGCAATTCCAGGGCTTTTATCATATCATCTTCGTTAAGGGTAACTCATTGTTCCAAGAGCCCTTAATGCCACTGACCTCAGAGTCCTCTTAACCTGCAGCCAAGCTGCAGCACAGTGTAGCTCTGGCACCCCTGCCACTTCTCCATCACAAAGAAGTTAAAAGCTCTTCTGAAAACAGAATGTAGCTCAAAAACCCGATGGTTTAGTTTTCTGAACATGTTGTATAACCAGCTTCACACAGCACTTCAGCTCACTTCAGAGAGCACTCTCTGCACAAGACGTGGAAGTCCAGCACAGCCTACACTTCAAACTGCCAGAGGGATTACTGTCTTCACAAGAAAACTAAACAATTCCTTCTCAACAAGCAAGATCCCATTTCTTCTTTCTGTGCTTAAAGACGATCCTATCCTACAGAAGACAGAGCTGTTGGTACCACACTTTGTACATTATAGCACCTGCTTGTATGGTGAAACTTGTTTATCAAGAACTTTATAGGAAGGAACTCTTTCCAAGGATCACATTGAAAATTAAAGAGATTTGTTTTGCAGCACTAACCAGGTAACACAAACAAACTCATGTCTGGATATATCTGAAAAATCCATGAACACCACCTCAGATGCCTTTTCAGTCCTTTGATGTTTGGTCTTTCCCTTACACACAAATATGAGGAAAACTACACTTCTTTTTTTGAAAATCACCTACTCCTCAAGATCAAAAAAGTTATCTAAATAAGACTGAGACTTCATGGCTGAGGTGTGACTTAGGGAGGTACTCCACAAACCAGTAAAAACCCACCCAAGCCAAATAAACAGAAGGAAAGCCTCAAACCTCAATATATACCCAAACATTTTAAAGAAGTTGTCCGGTTTGTACATGCTCATGACTCTTCTAGGAACAGAGAGGACAGGAAGGGTCAGGAGACAGATCAAGTGACAAGTTCAGTAGGCGTGGGGCCAGCAACACAAGTGCCTGAAGATGTAATCCCTTATGGCACCAATTAATAAAAATAACCACANATCTAAATTATAAAATGACAACCCCATTCTTACAATTTCTGACAAGCCATTTTGATGAGCAAGGGGAAAGCCCTCAAGTCAGGTCCAAGGGTTATGAGATGCCAGAACTGACTGGCCCAGCATCCTGCAGCACTTCAGTCTGCAAGCAAGGCACTAACCAAAAATACAGCACTCTGGGGCCACTTTAACTCTCCTACCATCCAACTTCTTCCTCTGTCATCAAGTGAGGCAATGCCACTAAGACTACCAGATTCCTAAATTGCCTAGAAAATGGTGGGAAAACACACCTCTAAGTAAGATTCTAAAATTTTTAATTAAACAGATGCACATCTCTAACCTTCTGGTATTCATGCCATTTGCTAGAAACCACAAGGAGCGGGAGCTCACAACGTGGCTGTTCTTGTCACGTGCTCTAAATTAAAGATGACAGATCAATGGTACCACAAACCATGACAGCTGCCATTGAAATGGAAAAACCTATTACTGTGCATTTTTAAAAAGGGATTTTAACACAAATACAGTGTTAGGAATACAGTGTTATCAGCTGTACTCCTAACACACATTCCTGTTTGCTAAATGTTTTGACAGAAAAGCAGTCTATTATCAATTAGAAGAATTAGAACAAGCCAACGTGAAAACACTTACGTGCCTGCATAAACCTCCACATAATTTCTTATAGGAAGTTTTATTCGGGAAGTTAAATGGGGCAATTATTTGCTTATGCTTGTAGGTATTATGCCACAGCTGCAACTGTAACACTGAAGGCAGCCTATGCAGTGTCGCCTCGTGCTAATTTCATACCAGGAAGTGACACACAGCCATCTGAAAAAAGTTCTTAGAAGTATGTCTGCAGAGAAGCTCATTAACCTGGTACACATAAATCCATCCGCAACACAAGCTTGAAACACAGCAGTTCCACTTTGAAGATTAACAAACATTTTTGTATGCAGAGCGTTCAGCCAGTACTGCAAGTCTGCAAAAATCAACATTGTCCTTCATGCATTATCAGGTTGGGATATACACTTGAGCAGGACACAGGCAAAGGAAACCACTCAATTACAACAGAATTATTTGAAAAATCATTTGTCTTGATTTAAAATCTAAGTGGGGACAGCAAACACTGCTGCCTGACTCTTGCTACTAAATTTAACTCATTTAACAGCTAGGTGCCCCTACTGAGAACCAAACAACACCAGATTTTCTTAAAAATAGTCTTGCTTGTTTTAGAGATTACCAGTAAGCAAAGGGATCACCAGCAAAGCCCAACAGCTGGTGTCCTACTGACTACAGACGGCGTAGGCCCAGGCCAGCTTCCCTTCCTCTGCCCTTATGCCATGGCTACATTTGGCAAGCCTGAGCAAACCACATTTTATTCAGGGCTGGCATTCCTGGGGGCAATTCATTTCTGAAGAGGATGAAGTGAAGGCACAGCCCTATTTTCACCTTCTGTCACAGAGCCAGCAGGGACCTGGCAGGCAGGAAAAGTGATAGATAGCGGTCACAAATCTCTCTGGTGACACAGCTGCCTTGCTGAGATGAATCCACCACCTAAAAAATGTTGACACCTCAACACAAAGCAGCCGAGATCTTCTCCACCCAAAGCTGCCAGACAGCATTTGGGGAAAATCCAAACTATTACAACAGAAATTAGGGGCTGACTGAACTCTACAACTCAAACAGCTAAAGCCTTACTTTCACTCAGCAACCTCCACTCAACAGGTATATCTGGATTTCTTCCAGATCCACCTGGGTTTTTTTGCCCTGAATGAAACTTGAAATCTGCTTCGCTGCAGGGCAGAAATGTTGCATTTTTAGAAATGAATTTCCCAAGAATCTGGCTTTCAAAATCTTCACTGAAAGAAACACACTGATTTGCAGCAAAGTTCTGCATCGTACCTGGTGTTTAGATGGAAGTTTGTGTGACCCTGTTATTTCTGTTCCCGTAATCAGGCAAGCAGGATAAAGAATTCCAAGTGAAATAACATGCAAGTGATGAGGCAGCTGTCCACATCAGGAGCCCAGCTCTTTCACCCTGCCACCCCCTACTCTCTACATGGGTGCACATGCCTGCATCTGTGCTTTCAACCAATCGACACTATGGCATGGCAAACCCAATTCTAGATTTATCAAAGGCCCTCATTAATACGCTTTCAGCAGGAAGAAATCTCCAGCCAAGCACTGAAAGCTATCTTCAGGGACCAGGACTTAAAAACAATGGGCAAGAATTTTTAAAAACTTTTTTTTTTTTCATTCTGAAAGCTTCGTGGGGCAGAAACATGCCTTGCAAGACTTTCCTGACCTGCAGGCAAGCAGTAATTGCACTGCAGTTTCTGAAGTTAAAATCAGGGAAAAGTAAAGGTCAGTCAGCACCTCGCTAGGTCAGGATAGACAAATAAAACTGCAATCCTTCCTAAATTAAACAATCTTGGGCTCTCAGTACAAAGCTTTTGGTTTCAAGCTCTTTAGTCACCATTAGAAGTACTACTAAAGCTGCCTAAAAAGAGGGGGGAAAAGGCCCGACTGTGTATAATGGGACAGTTTCCTACTCCACAGCACTTATGCCTCCCACACTTCACTTTCTGAGACACCACTGGCAGAGATGTTTGTTGGGAAAAAACCCCACACAAATTAAAACTGAAGCGTCACCAACTTATTTACCTGACTGCTTAAAACAAGTAAACATGCCAGGGCATCTCTCATAATCACACAAGATCAGACAAAACGCCAACTGGTGTCACTGCACGCAGCCAGCCTATACACTTATCTTCCTTATTTCCATGAGATCTTATCATTCTCTCCTTGTCCCCAGACCACCGTTCAGTTGTTCCCTCGACTTTAACCAACTTTATCTCCTTAGACTTAGTTCAATGGCCAACTACAAATATTTAAGTTCGCACACACCACCTAATAAAGCTCTCATAAAAATGCCACAGTCATTCAAAAGCCACATAACTTCATGAATTTGTGACTAAGTGTGACTCAGTTATTTTTTCTTGTTTTTAAATAAGAAGACTATAGCACATATACTTAAATAAACGTCTTAGATAACAGTGCTGTTTAGTTGAACCTGCAGCCAACTCAGCTGCTGTTCCTTGATAGTTTGGTTGGTCATCTCTGTGCCAAACACAATGGTCATAAATCAAAATTTAATTTCCCATACCTCGGAAAGCTACAAACCTCGATCGAAATGTTCATACTTGAGGCTCTAATTCGCAGAAAATTATCTTTTTGAAGAGTAATTATTCCTTACAAAATGCTGGAAATTATGCCTTCTCTTTCCAAGAGGCTTCTATCCCTGCTAACATTTTACACCACTAGTTTGTTATCTCTGGCTGATCTGGGTTCTGCTCTGAATCATGCATCTTTACCAGCTTCACTATCTAAGTTCCAGTACACAATTTTCACCGTTGGTAACATCAAATCAAAAGAAAATTTTATTACCTTCTCACATGGAACAACCAGGTACCAGAAGGTAACAAAACTTGGCAACTTGAGTGGGTGACGCATTGATTGTCAGACTTATTATTATTTCTCAAGATTCAAAAAGATTCTAATATGAATTCTTAATTTAAATACTTTGACTAACACTCCAAATCACTGGTCGAGTTTCAGTTGATTTCAGTCACTTAAGAGAGTGCACTGCCAAAACTGAGTGACTTGCAAACTCTCCTCCCCTGAAAGGCAAATACTTCTCCATACAAACTCTCTCAGATGTATTTCAGAATATTTAAAAGCAAATACAGAGAAAAGAAAAAACACTCAGGCTCTGCATGCAGCACAGATCAGCAACAGGAAAGGATGTGGTTAAAAACACAGTCCAAGTCCTAACAACGATTCATTTCGATGTTAGGGTATTTTCAGCACTCCATCTTTTAACCGCTTCTAAGTTCCTCAACACATGGACTTACAGTGCCACCTGAAAGAGGTAGCACTGAGGATTTTTTCCAAATTATGTACTTAGTATCGAAGTTTACGCAAGAGTAGACAAAGTTCAGATAAAACCCTCCCAGTAAAGCTCTATATGATACTGTACTTTCATTTCCTTCTTTGTACTGCCACACACCTTCCACTGTAGCACGTGTAAATAACTGAGATAACTGGGAGAGAAAAAAAGAAAAGAAAAAAAGAAAAAAGAGAAACACACACACACACCACGCAAAAAGACTAGAAAAAGAACTTAAAAGAATATTTTATAGAACTGGATTAGTTCGGAGTTTTTTCCCCCCATTGTTTTTTGTAAATTTCTAAGAGAACCAAAACGAAAATCGCTCCGCCCTCCCCGCCTGAGGAAAGCTCCGGGCCAGAACCCCCACACCCGCGGGAGGGGCCGGGGCGCGCCCCCCTCATGTCTGCCGCCCTCCGACCCCCCTCACATTTGCAGCATGATTTTGTTCAGGACCACGCCATCCACCAGGTCCATGTAGACGCCGAGGTTGTCCTGGTCCCCGCTCCCCAGGTCCCCGAAGGTTTTCACCTGCCGGAAGAAGGACAGCGGGGTTGGGGGATGGCGGGCGGACACAGCCACCCCCGGCAGGACAGGGCTGCCCTGCCGGCTGCCCCCTCGCTCGCCGCTCTGCTCACCCAGGTCACCAAGGGGCTCTGCAGGAAGAGCTCCAGGAGCTCGGAGACGGTCACGTCCATGTCGCCAGGACTCGGGCGACGGCGGGAGGCTGCGGGCGCGGAGCCGACTCACTCGGGAGACAAAGGCGCGGAGCCCATGGCCCGCCGCCCCGCTGCCCGCCGGGCGCTGCCTACAGGGCAAACAATGCGCGGCTCATCGCCCCCCCGCCCCGCGCCAGGGGCACGCGCGGGGCCGCTCGCCGCGGTCCCTCCTCCCGACGGCAACAGGCCGGTCTTCCCCCGCCGAGCTCGCCCCGCGGCTGCAGTAGGAGTTCCCCAGGAAAGAGCAAGCCACCCCGGGGGAATGGGCTCAGCCGCCAGGCCGAACGCCCACAGGCCAGGAGCAAAGGCGCGGAGCTCCCGTGGGACGGCTCCGAGCAGCACCACAGCCCCACCGCTCCGGCCGCCGCGGTACCTGTGGCGGGGTGCGCCCGAGCCCCGGCAATTACACCCGGGCGGCGGCGGCGGCGGCGTNGCAGCGAGAGCGACCCGCGGCCTCTACCCGCCCCGGCGGGGGCGGCCGCGCACCCCCGCGGCTGCGCCTCCTTCCCGCTGTAACCGAGGTGATGCGCGGCCTCGCCACGGAACTCACCCGCGGGGCCGCGACGGGGGCGGCTGTACCTGCTGGGAGCCGCGCGGCGCCGCGCCCTCCTCCGCTGGGAACGGCGCCAGCGCTGAGCGGGAGCGTGCGGGTCCGAAGTTTACGCTTTAAAAACCACGAAATTTCCCACAAAGTACTTCTTAGGGGCTCTTTCAGACGTGCCACGTAAACCCTTTAGTACAGGTCTAAGAACTCAGAGGGAAAACTTGGAGCAAAGCGAGCGGCACAGCCTGTTGCGCGCCCGCTGGGAATGAACCGGGAGCAGGTGCCCGTGGCGCTGCCGCCGCCGGGGCAGGTCCAGCGGCGCCGGGCCGGGCCGGGCGGGCTGAGCCCGGGGAACAGACCGTCCTTCTGCCAGAGCGCCCACCAGCGTGCCAGCTGTTTTCCTGCGGGGCAGAATTTACCCAATCTTCAGTTAGGAAAATAAATAATGCCAGGTAATCTGGATGATTGCTGCTTTATTTATCCTAGGCTCAGAACTTGAAGAGAAATAATTTAGTCATGAAGCTGACCAGTTTAATGCACGGTGTCACATAGTGGAGCTTTGTCGTGCCAGGATTTCTGTTTGACAGTTTGCTCTATTTTTCACAGATGCAATCTTTTATCGCTGGTATTTATCAGCCTTTGCATCAGCCACTTCTTAGTGCATTCTGCCTATTTCTTGTTCGATCGTACTGAACTTTCAAAATATATTTTGGATCTTGCACAGTCAGACAAGACATATCTGAAATTCTGGTTATTATTAACCACCTACCTTCGATACGTATTTTTGTTAAGGGGGTGGATGCATGTGTGTTTGTGCATTGGCTGAGGGAAAGACATCTGTTGTTGTGCCTGAGGGACTACAGCAGTTTGCAAGCAAACTGTTACTAAATGATAGACACTGGTGTTGATTGTAGAGGCCTGTTTGTCCCACTAAATATCGGGTTTAATGATCTGCTTCATGCGGATCCTTATTTCAGGCAGCCCTGTAGATAACGACAGATAACTCCCGCTTGCTTCGCTGGTACATGTGAATTGCAACTTGTTTGTGAGCAAAAAAACCCCTTAGTATTTGAAAAAATATATAGACCTATTCACAGAAGACAGAATAAATATGGAAGAATGCTTTCTCACTTTTCACAATTTGGATACAACTCGTTTGTAGGACAAACAGACTCCTGAAAAGAAAAAACAGCTGCATAGTCCGATTCAGGTGTTGCCAGTAGTGAGACAATTGAAAGGGAGGGCGCATCATGGAGCACAGTTATAAACCCCAAACTTCTTATACAGGAAACGTTCTTGGGGATGCTATTAGCTGCCAAATACTCACGCGTTATTCGAGGTGACTGCTTGTGTGACAGGAAATACTTGGCCTCGGGCAGTATGGAGGCGGGTGCTGGAGGTGCAGCCGCGGTAGCAGAACGGGCAGGGGCTGGGAACGGGGCTGGGAATGCGGGTGCCGCCGCCTCGGCCACGGCGGGCGGGGCCCGGGCGCCCTCTGGCGGCGGCAGGCGGGGCCGCGGGAAGCGGCTGCGTGCTCTCGACGGATGCCGAAAGCAAAGCAGCAATGGGAAATAACACTTTCCTTGCTTTGAAATGAGCTGGGAGCACTGATGTAGTCTGGAAAATACTGATAAACGGCTTCAACACGCATGGGGCAAGCGGGATGCGGTGTTGCGAAGGGCCGCAGGCCGGGGGGACGCACGCTGGGAAAGGCGGAGTCGCTGCCAGTCCCCCCCAACCCCCGAGCCGCACGCTGCGGGCGGCAGAGCCCGGCTGCCCCGGGCGGGAACAAGCCCAGGCTTGCCCAGAGCTCCGCCGAGAGCAGCCCTGGACGCGGGGCTGCGGAGGGCAGGCTGCCCGCCTTGGGCAAGACACATACCCCGGCTATGAGCCCCCAAAATGCGTGTGGAGGGGTTTCCCCTCGGTAATTCCGTGTCATACCTGTCAGCCCACCTGGGTGTGAGGTGCTTCCTCCACGTCCTCTCCGAACTGTGCCTTACCATTTATAATGAGAGCACTTTCATTCACCCACCTTGTGTTCCACCAAAGACGTATCTTGTAAAACCTCACCTACCTACTACAGGTCAAGTTCTCATTTCTGATGGTACCTAAGCTGCCGCCTTCCCACAGCAGATAAAATAAAACAAATACCAACGAATATATCCAAGAAAGTCCAGATCCAGACAAGTATAAGCAATTGCATTTAGAAATCATGCTTCTTACAGAAAAGCAAGGATGAAAACTTGTAGTATTTAAGTTTAATGTGATTTGCAACAATTTTGATACCATTTCACATGGTCAGCTTTTAACTAAGAACATAATTATCAAATAATTAAGAAGCACCAGAACTGTGATTTAAGACACATACATAGATAGAAGCTACTAAAACACTAGTGTGTTTAATGCCTCCGTTATCATCATGTGTATTTTTAAAGCAGTTTTCACAGCCACAAAGCACTCAATTTTCAACAACACAGACTACAGAGGGAACTTTCTAAGCTCAAACATTTCCAAATGTTCCTTTAAGCTGACTGTAAATGGCATGATTCACCCCCCTCAGACTGTCCCCTAGCAACGAGTACAACCATCAACAAAGCTCCACCATTCATCTGCTGTCTGAAGTGTAAGTTGCTGAGGGATGGGAATAACAGAATTCATGAGGTTACAATACAAGAGTTAAACTCATGGTAATCAGGAAAGACCTTTTTCTCCTCCTTTGCTTGGGACTGTCGTTAAGCAGCTTTCTTTTAAATATGACTTGACTGTTCATCAACCAACTTCTCAGCTATGGAGCAAGTTTGCTTTAAATAGACTCTGGAGCTGTAAACAATGGGTGCCAGGAGAAAAAGAAGGTGGTCAGAAGATAGCTTTGCTCCTCGCAATATTCGATTCTGAAATGCTGTTTTCAATATTGTTCATTTTGTTTAGACAAAGGTGGTAAAGAAACAGTGCTAGAGAAATCTGAATGAGAGTAAAAAGAAACAAACCTGTATGCGCTACTAAAACACAAACAAAACCCCAGAAGTATTTGCTAATGTGCCTTGGATCAATCTGAATGCGGGGGCATGGGGGATGCCGGTGATTTACAGCCTGTGGCTGGTATCTGAAACATTCAGAGACAAACTCGCAGAAAGAAACTAGCATTAACCTTTGGCACATGTTTGTTCAGTGCTGGAATTTAAGCCAGCTGCTTAGGCTCCTGAGGAGACCAACATGATAGAGAATCTAAAATACAAGGAGAGGGAGTTTGGGCAGAATATCTTATAAACCTCTGAGTCCATCGAAAATAAATAGAGAGTCAAATACACAAGGCAAACAATAAAGTTAATACGGAGCAAAAGATATGGGGAGGAGATGAAGGAGCACCAGCGGTTTATGGCTCTTTGCATGAACTTGAAAGCAAGGGAGGAGTACTCACATCCCAGGCAAACACAAAATGATGACATAACCTCCTTGACTTGAACCCTTTGGAGACGCAATGAGTGTCACAGCAGAGGAGGAATGCTCATGGGCCTGCAAGAAGAGAGAAGAAATTTATTTCAGTTAGATTCATAACCACAAGACGTGCTAGAAGCAAAGGCTGGTCCTGGTGATCTAATTCAGTGAGGAGATACAGTAGGATGGGAACCTCATGTCCAGCAAATCGGGAAAGATGTTTTGTGAAGCAGCAGCAGCAGCAAGGGGAAGGTGTCTTCTTGCAGGTTTTAAAGACACAATGGGTCCTGGTCTGTTGAGAAGGTGATTACTGAAGGGAATAATTGTGTAAAGGCTTGGGCGCCTTATCCAAAAACTTGTGTTCTCATCAGGGCAGGGAACATACCTAAGGCAGAAGATTGCCATGTATGTTTCTCAGTTTCCTTGTCAGGAGGTAAAAGAAGAACGACATCAGCAGCACTAACTGGGAATCATGAGACAAGTAAAAGAACTAGTAGGACCACACTAGGAACTGTTATTGACTGCTTTAAAGGAAAAATAGCAAAGTATAGAAAGCATAGAAGGAGCTAAAATGGATCAAATAGAACATATTTTGATTATGTTTTATTGATATGAATAATATTTCAAATCATAAGTATCAATTCCTATCAATTATAACTAGCAAATGTCCTTATAAAAACAGAACGTGATTTTGAAGGTCCAAAACTTCAGGGAATTTTCATTTTTCAGACTGCTGTTTTGACATTTGAGTTATACAAGAGTATATCAATATCTATATTGATGACACTGGGTGTGAGGTAAAAATAATAGGCAAGCACAGCCAGAAGTTTTATAAGCAGCTTTGGTAAATACTTAGGCTGTTCAGAGTTGAAGAAAAGTGTAAATTCACGTGCAAGGACAACACTCCAGGGAGAAGTTAACAAAGCTTCAGCAGGGAGGTGGATGGCAGTACGGCTGGGATCACCACCTCTGATACCTACTAAGGGCAGAGCCATTTCTTGGAACAGTGAACAACATGGGAATGAGGAAATTTGTGTCCCTGCTAGCTGCTCAAATAGCACCCAGAATTCACTTCTGTGTGCAAGAGTCAAACAGATGTGGGAAGAAGAATTTGAGGAACTAATAAAAGACTCCAGTTTTGAGGGGTTGTGACAGAAGGCACAAAACTAAGGTTGTCCAGTGATAAAGAGTCTCTTTTTAAACTGCCTTTCTTCCAGCACTCCACAGGGTTTCATTTCAGCTTTCAATTGTTCTAATAATTTATATAAAACCCCCACAAGATTCATACTCCAGTGAATGTGGTTGCAACTGGAGCAACATCAAATCAAATCTACAAGCTCCTCAGGTAGCCAGCCCCTGATGAAAAATCATAGAACAGAACCACAGAACAGAACTACAGAATATCATGGGTTGGAAGGGACCCACAAGGGTGAGTCCAACTCCTGGCTCTGTACAAGACAACCCAAAAATACAGTAAGTTATGCCTCCCTCACATGAATGAAGACATTGAATTATGGCTCTGATTGAAGGTGGGCATTACAGACCCTCCCACAGGTTTTCCTGTATCTACAGCACCCAACGCCAGGCACCCTCCTTTCTGAACTGAACTATGAACTGTATATTCCTTCATTTCTTCTGGACTCCAAAAAGAGAAAGTAGTGGAGAACATGCACATGGACAACTTATCTAGAAAAACTTCAGTTGTGGCAACTCTTCTTCTTTGAATGCTTGCCCAGTTTTACACTGGGTGACCCATCTCATCTCCTGCTTTCACAGCTGTCGTGGTTTGACACTGGCCCAACGCCAGGCACCCACAAGAATCGCTTGCTCACCCTCCCCTGCCACAGCTGGGCAGAGGAGAGAAAGAAAAAAAAAGTTAAGGAAGGCTCTATGAGTTGAGGACGGGGAGACAAAACCACTTCAAGGGCAAAACAGGCTTAACTTAAAGTTACAAAGTGAATTTATTACTAACAGAATCAATGAGAAGTAAAATAAGCCTTTAAAACACCTTTTCCCCCCAGCCCCTCCCTCCTTCCCACCGACAGCACAGGGAGACAGGGCATGGGGGTTTGGTCAGTTCATCACCGAGATTCCCTTCCGGCTGCTCAGGGAGAGGAGCCTTCCCCTGTGAGGCCGTGGGGTCCCTCCCACGGGAGACAGTTCTCCATGAACTTCCCTGGTGTGGGTCCACTCTCATGAGCAGCAGTCACACCGCACCTGCTGCAGCGTGAGCCCCTCCCACGGGCACACAGCCCTCCCAAATCTGCTGTGCCGTGGCTCTCTTTCCACGGGGTGCAGTCCTCCAAGGACAGGCTGCTCCAGCCTGGAAGCAGGGGCCTCTCTCTCCACCGGGTCTCTCACTGGATCACAGCCTCCTCCAGGCATCCACCCACTTGGGCACAGGCACCTCCGCCAGGGCTGCGGGTGGATCTCTGCATCCCCCGTGGACCCATGGGCTGCAGGGAGACGGCTGCTTCACCGTGGTCCTCACCACGGCCTGCAGGGGAACCTCGGCTCCGGTGCCTGGAGCACCTCCTCCCCTCCTTCTCCACTGACTGTGGTGCCGCCATGTTGTTTTCCTCACATGTTCTCACCTCCTCCTCTTCTCTGACTAGAATCCAAAATCTTGTAACTTTAATTTCTTCTTAAATCTGTCATCACAGAGGCGTTACCAACCTCTCTCATTGGCCCAGTTTTGGCCAGCAGCATGTCCATCTTCAGAGCCATCAGAGATTGGCTCTGCTGGACATGGTGGAAACTTCCAGGAGCTCCTCACAGGAGCCATCTCTGTGGCCCCCCTGCTACCAAAAACCAGGCCCTGCAAAACCAATACGACAGCTTACCTGGAATGGGAGTCGATGTCCTCAAGGCAGGGGAACTGCAGTGCTGCTCAGGCATTGACAGCACTGCTCCAGGATGCCTCTGCAGCTGTGGAACTGTTGAGAGGGGTAAGGCTGAACTTCTGTGGCCGCTCTGCAGATGCCAGGAAACAGCATTTAGCAAGGCAACCAACGTCACTTGTGCTGGGTTGAAAAGGCAGCCACTTGCCTAACAGTGCCACAGCAGCAACGTGAGAACAGAGCCCCATCAGTTCTCCAATTAAACATCTCTGCAGGGATGTAAAAACATGGGCAAACCTCATCTGAACAGTTCCCTCCTCAGTATATTAAAAGGAGTGGGCCTACTTGGCACTTAATTCCATGAGAACATGATGCCTCACCTGGTCGGGCTATGAGAGATGGATGAACGAATAGCCTGATCTTTGCTGCCAAGCAGGCACATTACAGACAGTACATTCTAGAGACAACTCACTGTTTAGATACACCAGGTTTTAGATCGTTTCACTTTCATGACACAGGAGATCTCTTTTTTGGTGATGTGCACTGTTAACTCAAATGCTGCCACACTCTGCACATATTAGAAGAAAATCTGGAAATATTCCAGATCACCTGGAATTACTTTCATTAGTGTGTGGGTTCCTTGGGGGACCAGGTACTTCATGTACATTCTGTCTGGTATTCCCAGCAAGTCTAGGCTCAAAGCTTGGAAGCACATCCGAGGAATCAGCATCAAGTGTTTCAGCCACTGAAGGAACACAGGGGCCTCTATGGATGATTAAAACGCCTTGGCTCTTGTCTGTAAATGCGGAAGGGTTGCCCTGTAAACCACACTTCAAGGCACAATTAAAATGCAACTAAGATGGCTGAGCCATGCTTAGTACAATATACATGCAGCTCTCTTGGGATGAGAGCAAATGGTTTTAAAAAATCAGCCCAGAGAAAGATCTAAAACAGAGCACTGTTTCCTAACATCATTTTTCCACCTGTTAACTCAAACCTACTTTTTTTTTTTTTTAATTATCCATCACTTCTTGCAATCCCAGTATTTTCTTTTTTTTCCCCTCTAAAATACATTTCATGATTTCCATGAACACAAAAGTGATTATCACTGGGCAAGAGCATACCCACCATTTACCTACTTCCAACTTCCAGGAATAATATATTGTCCAAGTGCAGACATGTCCTGTCAGGCTACAAGCATTAGACAATTGAGAAGACAACTAACCATCTAACCACAAGTTAGACAGCATTAAAAGATGTGCAGCATAATGTTTTACCAGTCTTTTAGAGCTTCATAAAAATATAAAAATATAAAAACTTCAAAAAGTTCCTGCTTTCATTATTATTTTGACCTAGCCCAGAAACTTCAGGATAATACTTCTGTTAAATGCAATGCTTCAAAACCCAAGATTCCTAGAGGTACTATGAAAGTCTGGAAGACTGAAGCATCAAATATCACAAGATCCAAGCACTGGACTGCTAAAGGAACAGAAAAATACATCAACAAAAAGTGTTCCTTTGACCAACTCAGAAGAATGGTTTCCTGAGATATAGCCTGGAAGACTTGAAGATGACTGTATGGATAAATTTTGAGAGCTTTATGCTCAAGGAAAGTTTGACAGCTTGAGCTGGATTTAGGTTCTGGCTAATTAAGAAAACCTGCAAAATGGCAGATTTCCTTGTCACAACGTCTGCTCTGACACCAAAGTTGCAAAATTCAGGTTTCAGACAGTTTGTTGAGACAGCATGGGGACTCAGCCTGCAGCAGCAGGTTGTGTCTAATCCCATACTGACCACGTGCACAACTTCTGACCTCTGTAAAATTTACAGCTGAGAACTGCCCTATCACAGACATTTCAAATACATTGTAATAACTCAACCTTAGAAAGTCATTACAAATGAACTCTTTGAGGAAAAGATGGCTAATAATTTTTCCCTAATGCACACTCTTATTTAAATCCAAAATGGCTGGTATGTACTGACAAAGCCCAAGCACTGAAGCTTTGCCTTTTGTAGTTGGCACAGAACCTGCCACACTGTCTACAGCGTCCAGAAACAAAGTGCTCATCTACCCTTGGGTGTGATCACCAATGATCCCACCTCAGAGTCTCATTTCTCTTATTTCTATTTGTATTGACACATTACGTATTAAACATGGTGATTGTTGCAACACGGGTGCTTTGAATGCCCAAAAGGAAATCGGCTCTTGGAAATAGTAAGAAAGGGTCTCTCATTCGCAAAGGAGCTGAACAAATGCCCCTTCATGGGAAGCGCTGCTGCGCAAAGCCATCTTCCGTAAAAGGAGTAAGGAAGCAGGATATAATGCCTGATTTCAAATTAGTATTATTTAGACTTTGGGAAAAGGGGAAAGAAGGCAGTCAATGAGTTAGACCAAGTTAATTGCTGTTTTTCAACTGAGTATTAAATAAATTTCAAAAGATGGCGTCCTTGTAAAGAGTTTATTCTGCAACCATCTTTTATTCACTAAAACTGGTATTCCAGAGGGAATCAGAGATTTTTAAAAAATACTACTAATGCCGTTTTCCTTCAGCTTTAATTGGTTTTTTTATTTTTCTAAGTCAAATGAGTCAGTATATTTGTATTCCTAATTCAACCACCTTGCATTTTGATGAGTTAGTTACCATCACTGTTCTGCGTTATGAAATTTCAAAGTCTCTTTGGAATACGAATTTCCTATTTATAGGTTTAAATTTTTTTATTTCATCCTATTTCCCTGATTTTTCCCTCAATAGGTGCTGCTGTAAAATTTAATATAAAATATTTAGTCACAAAATAGTATTGCTTTTATGCACATTGTGGCAAGATTTTTTTCTCCAATAAAAACTATACCATCTTCCATAAAATCCTTAACATATTAAGAACTGTGATGCAGAACAAAATTACACAGTGTGAAACAGGTACCAGCACAACAGTGAGATTATATTACATCAAAAAATTTTAATGGTCCCAAATATATACTCAACAACTAAGCATACACTCAGGGGGGCAAAAAAAATTATGACACAAAAGTGACCACATCTAGAATTCCACTCAATCTTTAATCAAGAAGGGACAAACAAATCCCCCACCTCAAAAAAAATTTCTGCAGTTTAAAGGGCAAAGGGAACAGATTTAAAAAAAAAGAGGAAACTTTATATTCGGCCCTCCCCCGCAGAGGTTTTTAAAACCTGTTGTAGCTTGAGTAAAATGTTCAGAATGTATGATTTCAAAGGCAGGTCTCTTTTATACAAAGAAACTGCTGGCATTCTTAACTAGTGAAGAACTATGGCAAAACCCGCCTTTTCTTCAGAAGTCTCATCCATGGTCCAAGAAAGCATATTCTGATTGTAGCAACTGACCAGCCAATCCAGAGTTCCACTAACAAAACTCCTGCCCTGTTGGCTTTTTTTTTCTTTTTTTTTTTTGTTTTGTTTTGTTTTGTTTTCCATTTCCTTCCCTGAGAAAAGGGCAACATGTGGTCCAAGCTGGAGAACTCAAAGGCATAGGTCTTTCCCCTAAACGAAGTATTTCTCCTTCTTCTGCTCCTTTGAATTGGCACTTGATTGGCAGAAATCCATTTGTATAGGTTGATCTGTGTCATACACAGTAATTCACAAAAGATTGCTGCTTTGCTGTGGGTTTGTTTTGTTTTTGGAAAAAAAAAATCCTTCCCCAACTGGTAATGTTCTTCAGCAGTTGCCATTATGATGACTCAAGCTTTGCTTTCTTTGACAAAGGTAAAGTTTCCTCTTTATCTTCATCTTCATCATCCTCTTCATCATCATCAGGATAATCTACAAGCCCAACGAGGCCTCCCTACAAAGACAGACACAATTATTATAATTAAGAAAACGTCTGCACATCAGTAGTTCACGATTGTATTGTAACACGATGTTTGCCATAAGCACACTGGTTCAGAAGGTTTTGAGTAAAATGAAGCAGAAGAAAAATAAATCCTTCAGTATGAATGAAAATTACATTATCTGAAAAATGTTTAAATTAATAAAGCCAAAACGGGGTTTTACCTATCCAGCTGGAAATATTTCCAATTGAAATTTAAGTAAAGCCAAAAATCTACATCATTTTGATAAGTGTCACTGCAGCTCCATGTGTGAAGACAAAAGTTTATTTTTACCAAGCACAGCTGACTGCATTGAGCAATCTGGAAACACTTCAAAAACAAATACAGAATATCCTTCAATTTGAATTATGATACTTTTAGAACACATGTTGTCTTCACAAAAGTTAGTTTAAATGTGTAGTGATGAAGAATTTTTTTTGAATAATGAAACTAAATGAGGGTTACAAAGTTTAAATAACTTGTCAGCTGAAAATGAAAATGTATCTAGTAACATTAAAAACTCCCTTGTATTGCAAATATCCACAAATTTAAGATTAGGCAGCTCTGGACCCATGAAAAAGCAGCAGCATGAACTTCTGAAACTTCCCCTAACTATATTACGTTGCAATTTCTGAAGTTTAACCAGCATTTGACTACAATGGCAGTTGTAGTCAAATACTTTACTCAAAGGCCCTATTACTTATTCAGGTGCCTAATAATGGACATCCAAACCAGAACATTTCAGTCAACTGCATACCAAAATACAACTTGAAAAACAATTACACATATTCTGTACAGTCACATACGCATAACATTGAGTATACTACACCTAAAACAACAACGTCAGGTAATTAATGAAAAACCCAATTTCAACACTGTTTCTAGTTTTCGACTGTGGCACGTTTGAAAGAAGGTAAGATACCTTATGCCTGAATCCATGAGTGTTTTTCAGTGCACTGCATGTTCTCCTTTGTAACCTGAACATTTTTCTTTTGCCACCACTGCTTGAATTTGTGGAGTCAATACTGTATCCAATATGTATCCATATGTTCCATATGTACAGACTCCATTTCATACTCAAGGAATTACACTGTCTGGGAGAGAAAAAGCCTCCAACAGACTGAATGGATTTCCAAGCCAATTCCATCCCTTCTAAAAAGGGCTTGACTAACTCTTGGGTCATGCAAGGAGTTTCCTCCACAGAGGGATTTAGACAAAGTGTCCTTAGGTTCTTCCATCAGCCAAACTCTTCTAATCCAGGTGTTTTCAACAGAATGCAATCCAAATACAAACTCTTGAGCCATGTTGAGTAGAAGAAAGAAAAAACCTAAACCTCTATTTACCTTCACTAGAAGTTAGGTGAACAAGCAATATGGTAGCATTACAAAACGAGGATGAATCAGTGTTATTCCAAGATTATCTGACAACTGACATACGTACCTCACCTTTCAGAAATGGAAACACATGTTATGAAAATAAATTCTCATTATCTGAACTGCACTGTTATCAGCACTACCTTATCTGCCCCCCTGTGCTGGGAAAACAGCAGTCACACTACTTTCCTGACTCAGTTCAAACATTTTTAGTCAAAAATCTGATAAAATCCAACAGTGTCCTAAAATGTATTTAAAAATGCTAGTTTTGAATATTCACTCCAAGTTACAATGCTCTTTTAAAGGGGCTTTCTTCTTCTACTTCAGTATGTTCCAAATCAAAACTATAAATTAGTTCAAAGGTAAAAATGTCACACTCAATTAGAAATTGTTCTGGCTTACAGCAATCACCATTCAATGCAATTTATTTCCTTCACATAGGTCAGTTACAGAATTCTGAACAATATTAAAATGGTGATGGTAGAAATTCTCAATGGATGTGGCAGGGCATTGTGGTATCTACCAAAATTTGGCTATTTCACCTGTAAAATATCCCAGTGCAATTTAACGTAAGTACAGTGTTGTCTGTATTTCACAGTAAATATCACTGCTAAGAGCAACTAGTGGCATGCTTCCTACTTGACTAGTCTGAGCATTAGAAGAGCTTTTATTTCTTCTACATACAGCAGATCTCATTAAAAATGCTGAAGGCCAGACAAAAAGTTCACACAAACCAGACACTCCATTACTGCTGAACGTGTCAGGACTCACACAAACTTCACAGAGATGCAAAAGCAAATTCCTACTCTGTAACAATGAAGTCAACCTACAACCATTCAAAATTACCTTAGTTGTAATAGCTGCCATCTGAGATGTGCTTTTAGAAACTGATCCAGGTGAGCCAGGGGACCCCGGAGACCCAGGTGACCCAGGGGATCCAGGCAGATTACTTGCAGATGACTGGCTGGTAAGGTTCGATTTTGTACCACTGGAAAAAGAAAGCTTGAAACTGGGGCTCTGACGACCTGAAAGGTTAGTTTTCAGAAGAACTTCCTTTTCTTCACTCTCTTTCACTGGAAAGAAAAGAGGAAAAAAAAAAAGGAAAAGTAAAGCATTGAGTGCAACATTTAACTACAAATCACTTCACTGTTTGGGGAAAGGCTTAATACTTTATGTCTTTATGTGTAACTCAGTTAAGTGAGACTCAGTTACATAGACTTTTTTCCAGACTACTGTACCAGCTACCAGCTGTTGTCACTGGCCACGAATGAACAGTTTCATTCTACCAATGGTATCACCTGAACATGTGTGTAGAAAAATTCGAGTTATAAACCAATATTACATATATTCAATACATAACATTGAATTATAACCCAAATAAAGCACAGAAAAACTTGACTCTCAGCTAAGATTTTAATTCAAATGCTTTAAGAAATCTACAACACATGTTGTATCATTCTGCTTTTAAAGACAACAAAGATGTTTTAAAGGGTGGTCCACCAAATTTATGTTGCAATTTCAAAATAAATAGATGCAAATCCTTCATTGCAGTAGGACTAAATAATACAAGTTACAGCATTCATCTTCTCATCACTTACATTTTTTTCTTTCCATGAATTTACTAATAGGGTCCATAATATCCTCATCATTTTTAGGCTTGTCAGAAGGGGGCACCACTGCCTCTCCATCTTCCATATCATCCTCATCCGTATTAAACCACATTTCCTCCTCATCCTCCAGGGTTCTTGCATCCCTTCTGTACCTGTGGTTTCTCAAAATGGAGCGCATGCTGCAGAACAGTAAGTTTTAAAAGCTTAGATTCAAAAACCAACTCATATTAATAATAAAACTTCTACTCAACACTCAGTGACAGCTTACAGATCCATACATTGCAGAGCAATAAAAACACCAGCAAATCATTCCCTGATGTGAACCTTGGTATTTTCAATGCAAATATCATTAAAAACTTTTCCATGTAAAGAATCAAATAAAGTACAACTCTGCTAACAGCACTTTCAGACTACTCGATCAGTACAAAATTCTGTAGCACATAAACAGCACTATTAAAAGTAATTTTAATAAATCTCACCAAAGTGTTGCATTCAGACTTGGTTTACCAGTCTGCACTGGTAAATAAAAAGTTGTAAAACAAAGAGTTTAGAAATACAGACTTATTCTCTGAAAACATTTTGTAACCTGTTAGTATTCAGGGTCCAACAAGTTAAAAAAAAAAATCTAACTTAAATACAGCTCCAGTTTTGAACAAATACATTTAAAAGAAAGCTATCTCTCTCTGCCACATCCACCTGTTACAACTTTTGGTCACTTATCAGTATTTTCCATTTTTCAGAGCCTTAGATATGAACTGCTACCTCTCCCTATTTGATCTATTGTCAATGTTGTTTATTTCAGCTCCACCTTACTTTTCTCTTCTCTCACAGAAGCAGTATTATGGTCTTGGAGCAGAGGGACAGGGATGTGGCCCTTGAAGAATGGGGGAGGAGAAGTGGAAGAGAGGTTGAAAACATTTTCATTGCTAGATGTTGATTTTAGCAGTCAGTCTCCAACAGCAGCATGAAACTCTTCATGAAGCACTTCACAATTTACTGGATGAAATTTCACATTTTTCATAAAGTCTCTGTTACTGGGATCAAAATGTTAATAATAGAACCTAGACATTTGCATTACTGACTGCAGGAAAAAGCCACAAGGTAAAAATTGGAACATTTCAAGCTACTGAATAAAAACACTAAATGTACTTTTTAATAATAAATCTAGTTATAAGTAAGTTGCTTGCCAGCATTATCATCTGTATCTATACATACTGCATCATTTTGCATTATATTTAAACTCAAGTTCTGCTAACAGCACAAAACTATGACTTAAGTGGAACTCTAATGAATATCTTTGTGGCCCATGTCAACAAAATGTTGGTCTTCTTCCTTACTGAACCTTCTTTGCGAAAATACGTAAATGAGTTCTCGTTATTTGTGCATTTTATTATTTCTGGGTTTTCACTTTAAAAATTACATGGACCGTGACAGGACTTGTGCCGCCACTACATAAGATGTAAGAAGAAGGTTGAGCTACAGACCTCTTGAAGCTCTATTTTCTGTTGGATAAACTCATGCAGCACAACCACTTAGTTCAACTTAACCCAAGAAAAAAACTGAAGCTTTACTTGCTATACTGGATGGAACTTACTGAAGAAAGCAGCTGGGTGTTCTTTCCCACACATGCATTAATATAAGTAAGAATCACAGCCTTGAATTTCACAGCTGTTTATGTGATAAGCTTAGCTGACATAAACCAAAATAATAATATTTCACTTTTAACACCTCAGTACTCAAAACTGCAGATCCTGCACATACTCTTGAAAGTACTCAATGTTTTAAAGTAAATCTACACTTACAGTCTCATTTTAATTGTACAAATCTCAAATTTAACTATTAAGAAATCTTGTGGCAGGAAATAAAAGTCTGAAATTTCAAGATATCCTAGTAGGACTAATCAGAATTAATTTTAATGTGTTTTCAGACTAATTCAAGACAACAGAACAAGAACAGGTCTTGCTAACCATTCTTAAGAGTTACTCATCTGTTCACACAAGCAGTCACTTTGTTTTAACGAAACTAGACATAAACCAAAAAGAAATGGAGCAAAAAGGCCTAAACTTCCCATTTTTATACATCTCAACCTTTTAACCTTGGGCAACTGTGTACTAAGGAAGGGAACTTTTGCTCTGGCAAACGGAAGGAGCAATTCAAGCTTTGCATCAGATTGCTTTTTACTCCATCAGCAAATCTAATAGGGACAAAAAAGCATTCTCTGAAAATTTCTTTGTCTGTTCTGTTCCTCAGGCATTTTGATAAAGCCTATCTAAATATCTACTCCCACAGCTAAAATAAAAGGAAATCTGACATGTAAATTTTTGAAGGAAAAATCCATGGAATGGCAATTCACAACTGAACAGTCTTTCAAATCAGCAGTGGAAATCTGTTATTTAAACAAACAAACTTGGTAGAGATACTTGGTAGGCTTCCAGCCTCATTAAAGCAGTGCACATAAGTTTAAGATGTGATAAATTAGCATTATGACCGGGGGTCCAGCAACTAACGTTTACTGAAAGTTGATTAAAAGTCTGTAGCAACATATTTGAAAATCACACTTCTAATCAAGTAAATTCAGCAAGGCTGGAGATGCAAGCAGGAGTCTAAATTATATACATTTCTCAGTAAAAGAGAACAACCCATCAATAGTCTGATAAGATGATTAAAGCATCAATATACTATTAAGAGCATTTAGTGCATTTTACCTGTCAAGTTTTGGATTATCTTGTCTTTCCCTTTGTTGTTCAAATCGTAGTTTCAGTCCTTTGAATGTCTGCACATAATCTACATCTTCCAGTGCCTTCCAGTAATTTTCAATTACATGAGCTGTTAATGATTTTATATCTTCCTATAGGAAGAAACAAACATAAAGTGACTTATTTTCATTCCAATTAATTTAATTAATATGATATAAAAAGTATCTGAAATGAGAATGCCATAGCAAGCACTGTATTAATTAGCTTATGTGAAATGAGTATTATAAGTGTAATTAAAAATCTAGAGCCTCAAATATTTGATTAGCAAAACAGCATCAATTTTCTAGCAGTATCTCCTTCAAAACATGACAGAACCTAAAGCCTGATAAAAACTATACCAAACCCAATCCTAAAATGTCCTTCCCACTGTAACTTAAAGAGATATTTTTATACTGATAAAGTACATGGCGTGCAGTCCTTCAGGAACAGGGTGCTCCAGCAAAGGTCCCCTGTGGGATCAAAAGTCCTGTCAGTGAACCTGCTCCAGGGTGGGCTCCTCTCTCCACAGGGCCACAGGTCCTGCCAGGAGCCTGCTCCAGCGCGGGCTTCCCGAGGGGTCACCGAGGGGTGCACTTGGGCACCCACCTGCTCTGGCCTGGGGCCCTCCACAGGCTGCAGCTGGATCTCTGCTCCACCGTGGACCTCCAGTGGGCTACAGGGGGACAGCTGTCTCACCATGGACATCACCATGGGTTGCAGGGGAATCTGCTCCGACCTGAGCCAGTGGCACGTTCATCTTAGAGCCAGCTGGCACTGGCTCTACTGAAAACAGGGGAAGCTTCCAGCAGCTTCTTTAGAAGCCACGCCTTTAGCCACTGCCCATCAAAACCTTGCCATGCAAACCCAATGCACCACTGTACAAGTCACAACCACCTATATAGATGAACATTTTTCATGGCTTCAAAACCAGTTTTCAATCAACTCTTCCATGATGATCAGGTTATCTTATTCTTGAATTACCTTGAGTCCCAACTCAAAGAAGAAAGAGATGATCAACACTAAAGATTTCAAGAGGTGACAATGCCTGGTGACTTACTCCTCCACAACTGTCTGCACCCTACCTTGGCCCCATTTACCACATTTACAGTCTGTACATCCAGCATCTTGTCAGAATCTGAATGCAAACAACAGCAAGGGAAGAGTACTGTGTGGACAGCCAAACTGGCATGAATATTTAAGAGCCTCCCCATGGAAGGAACTTGGTAGCACTCCATTAAAATAATCAAAAGAGATTGGTATCTCTTCTGTGTATTTCCATATTCCATTGAATTGACATTATAGAGAACAGCTAAATTTGATGGGTTTGTAGCAGTAGTTTCTAATTACATTCCTGTCATAACAAGCCCATCTAATCTGCATGATGAAATTTGATTAGTGCTGCCTTTGCAAATCTGGGTACTGTGAATACAGTATTAAGAGAATTTAATCTTAAAGTAATGGTACTATTTGAATGTAAGAAAGAACAAGTACAAATGTGTAATAGCGATATAAAACAAGGTTCATATAAATACAGTATCATATGGTCCCATTATGATAGCATAATTTAGGGCAAAAGCAAAAAGAAAAGTAATCTTGAATTACAAGACTAAACAATACAGTAATTATCTTCAGCATATAATAGCACTCACCACTCTGATAAATTCGAACATCTCTATTATAGCAGAGTTCATCAGATTATAACGAGAACCATTATTTAGAAATGCTTTGACCACGGGTTCAAATAAAAAACTTTTCATTATGTAACGGTTGTAGAATTCATCCTTTAGCCCAATTATCTTTCTCTTGAAACGAAGGGCACCTGAAACAGATGAGTTGTCAAAAGAGTTTTTAAATTTAAAAGCAAAATTGCAGAAATTACTTAGCATTAGTTAGGGCAATTTACAGCCTCAGTTCATATACAGCAATACGTTCAGTTGTTCTCTGCTTCTCAATAGTCTTGACTATACTGCTGATTACTTACCTGTTCTATCATAAAGAAATCCTTCATCATAACTGCACAAATGAAACCATCTCTCTTCACTGAAGGATTCATATAGTATTGTTTAACTATACTACTGCTAATATAAAAATCTGTTTTCGATTATTTAAATTACTTATAGTAAAGGTAAAACATTTTCTCAGTAAAAGAACTGAGAAATTTGCTTATCATCCCTATTATTAAAATGTTTGATTAGATTTAATTAGTTCTATGTGATTAGGATATAAACTATCTAATTTTAAAATTGGTAAACGACATTTTATTCATATACATAGTAAGGCAAAGGCTTGATTTACAACCATTTTAAAGCTCTTTCTGAAACTCCAAAGTGTAAACAAGTGAGAGAATGTCCATGCATACAGAGAAGGTACAGTATCACCTGGCAGCACATTTTGCTTAGCAACCATGTGTACGGGTTATTCGGTTACAAAATGTAACAGGTACTTCTTATTGTATGGTACTGCTCAGCCAACTTAAGGCTTTGTTTAACTCTATGTGCACAACAGAATTACAGAGAAAATCTCTTACTTGCCTCCAGAATTAAGTCACACTGCTTTGACACTACTGAGCTGAGCATACAAGGAACTACCACTGTCTGAAGAGCAGCACACTGAACTTCTGTGCGGTTTAATGCAGTCGGGTAGTCATAGTTCTAATTAACTACCTCTGATAATTTCTACTAAAAAACCACCAAAACTTACAATGCTTCTCTTAGTATATTCAATACTGACATACCATCTCTTCAATTCCCCTCTCCATTGAGATGAAGCAAAATCCTTCTTTTTTTTAAGATAAAAAGGTATCTATAGCTGCAAAATTATTTACTAATAGTAGCTTATATACCTACAATCTAGTATGAGAAACATAGACTGTAACAGTAGAATTTCTGTATTCAGTCAAAAATTGTCATGATCTATGAACAGTTTTCTTCCAGCAGAGTGAAGATATGTATCAGTTCACATTCACAAAATTCTAGTTTATTCCTTTGCTTTCAAACTTACACAATGCCAAGAAAGCGTGCTTTGAGGCCATGAGAACGAGTACCCTGCGCAGGATATCTTTGTTAATAATGTAGTTTTTTATGTGATAGGTATGATGTTCTACACAGAAAGTCAGCAATTCCAGTATTAATGCCAAGAGCTGGGCTGTCTGAAAATCATCTGTAATGAAACAAAACCAAAATAATTAAACAGATCTGGAATACTGCCTTCAGAAGCTAACTTCAAATATCCAACTGCACTCCAGCAAACATTTCCAAGTTCTTTAATTTTCCCACAGACATTTTATGGAACATGCTGCAGGATACGTTTAGTCTTTAGAACAGAAATTGAACAAGCTTGCTATGGATTGAGTATTTTCTATAAATACAGATATAGCAGGAAACTCTCTTAAAATATGAAACCAATTACATTTTTCTTAAATTGGTGTTTGAAGGTTCAGAGTACAAAACCTAACCCCGACACGAGTAGTCAGGCTTATTTAACCAAATCACATCATGATGTGCACAGATCTAGATCATAAACTATTGCCTCACATGCAGTGTCTTGACTAAGTTTTCACCAAAAATGTGATCTATAATGCCTTTTAACTAAAGTACTATGCAAGAAATATCTCGGGGTCTTTTAATACTTGTAGTAAGAACTGCTGCTAGTAGCCAGCATGAACAGTTACTTCATCACTAATCTCCGCTTTCTTAGTCTGATCTAGAAACAATATCCTCAAATTCAGCACACCTTCCCAGGGGAAATGTCGGACCATTTCTAGTAACCCTTGACCTTAAAAAAAACATTTAGACACGTTTACAAGTTTATGTCAGTGAACTGCCCCATGAGTTCCTAAAAATTATACAAGTATTTTAATTTTTGCTAAAACCAAATTAGCAGCAAATGTTGTTCACTTCTTAAATCAGGTCTCTCTGCTGAGTTTTATGCTTATGCATTATTCAAATGACTAAATAATGAATCAGCATTTTACTTTGAACTATGTATCATAATCTCAGACTCAAATTTTTTAGACAGAAAATGTCCTTTGACAGTTATTCTAAACATTGACATTTGACAGCCTTGATGTGCCCAAAATCCAGAGTGTCATTACCTTTGCTAGGCTTGTCCTCTGTAGTATTGGCCAATAAAGGGGCTGTCAGAACATGCATACAATGTTTGTAGAAGAAACCTAAGAACTCTGTCTTTTCTGTTTTCTAAGGAATGAAAAAAAAAAATAAATCACACATATCACCAAATATTCTAAAAAAAAAATCAAACGTAATTTCATTTGAAGGTATTTACTTACATTGGCAGTGGCAAGCATATTTTCTGGATCAACTAAAGTACGAAGCAAACCCATGAGTAGCACTGCCCCTCCAAGTTCTGGATCTGTGTCACAAATCATGTGTTCTATGATGAGGTTAATGAGTAATATATCCTAAGAGGAGGAGGGGAAAAAAATCAATTCAAATGCTACTCCCTTGCACCAAATCTGAAATTAAACAATTTCATTATACAACACGTATCTGTGAACAGGTGAACACTCATCTCACCTAAAAGAATTCTTTAAAACAAAGCAGTTCAGTGTCCTGTTACCAAATTCCATACTTCTTTGAAACTAGGGCTCATGTCATTCATAGAGTCAGAAATATAAACTAGTAATTTCAAAACCCAGTAATTTCAAAAACAATACACACATTTCTGAGGACTCTCTACTTACATCATCATTCTGCTGCGCTTCCTGCATGACGAATTCTCGTACCATGGATGGGTTGTATTCAACCAAATATGAGAATATATCAGTGGCTGCACTTCGTACTTGTGCATCATCCATACCCTGGGAAAGTCAAATAAAATCATTTATGTTTTCTTGAAAAGATTAAATGGAACCAGAAAACATACAGCTTTAATTCCTTCTCACAAATCATACCTAACTATTGCTAAAACCATATTCTAAAATTAAGTTAACTCTCACTTCTTCTTTGTAGATTTGACAACAGTTGGGCAAAATAAATTTTATGGTTTCCCTGCCCTTTGATCGATTTCCCTATTTTCTTACTTATTATACCAAAAAGCAAGCAAAGCTAGGAAAGCAAATGAGAAAACAAAAACTGAAGAATGCCACGGCACTTACCGATGTCATATTGTAAAAGCTTTTAAAGTTTTACAAAAATACTTTGAACAGTCTGAATCTTAAGCTAGGACAAGCCAAATGAAGCAAACAAAAAGAAAAGCCCTTGCTGAAGTTTGTGCTGAAGCTACTTTTTTAAAAAAGCCTCCCCTAAGATAAACAAACTTGTTATGAAATAGAATTGAAATGACTTACCAATATGACTTCTAGTGCAGGCAGTATGCCCATATTTGACAAAGTTTTGAAAAATGCATCTCTGTTTTGAGGTTGCAGTGTTTGTGAGAATGCACAAAATTCTTTCAGAAAATTTACCTGAAAACCAGGAATATACTAGTCAGTAATTAAAAAAAAAAAAAAAAGGGATGCATGTGTCACTTTGTGGTAACTGTCACATGTATATTTTACAGATTTCTTACCAATTCCTGTCTTTTCTCCTCATCTGTGGCTTCATCTGTTAGTTGTGCAAACAAGTCTGTCAGAAATTTTTCATCTTCCTACAAAAGCAAAACAATACCATTTGTTTATTTGACAATATCAAAAGGCATCCAAGTATAATATAAAGTTCTTCTAGACCATGCTTCCTGGAATGAAGAGAACATATGTTTGTATACTGTAGTTAATCATACCAGTATCAACTTTCTAATTCAATTTTCAAGTAAATTAATATGAATCTTGTTTTTGAGCTTTAATCATGTTCAGTATCACTCCACCCCCCAACAATTCACTCTCAATTACAGCGTTTGTTGTGTTGCCTTCTAGTTGCCCTCTCTCTACTTTCTACTGCAATTCTCATTGTTTTGTCTTTGACTTCTTCAACTTCCTTCCCCCTTGTCACATGCCAGTCCCCCTCAATCACACTACCCTTGCTTCAGCTGTTTACATACGTTTATAAACATGATCTCCCACCCAGCCCTACACACACACACACACACACTCATTTATATCTTTGGAATGTTATTAGATGTCTGCAGCAGAACAAAAGCAAGGAAACAATGAAGGGAAAGCTGCCTAACAGCAGGAATGAGGTGAGATTCCTTCCCCCTCAATGTTGTGAAAAGGGTGAATTCTAGAGACCAAATCAAAACAACTGTTCCTATTACATACAGAATTTATTGGGCATTCTGTCTGACAGCAATCAAAACCCATTCCATTGTTTTCACGCTGCTGTACCTTAGCAAAACTGCAAACAGCTGCAAACACATTACGAATTAGTATTTAGACTGAAAGAAGCAGCAATACTTAGCTTTCCATGAACTTTACAGTCCTAACAACTAGGAGATTATTAAGACAGAAATAAACCTTCTCCCATCCTTTTCCCAATATTATACAGTAATAAAACAGCACTTGCTTGAGAAGGATTCCTGTACATCAGGTACTAATACATTTTTTCAGAAAGCTGCCAGTGTTGTTCCTTGTGCAGTCAGTAACACCATGTGCAACATCCCTCCGTCCCAAAACCACAGTGCCAGAAATCCAAGCTGCTTTGCTTATGTTTGCACTGCATAAAGCAAAACCATGAAAGTACTTCAGATACACACACAAAAACTTTCTTACGTTGTGAATTACCTCAGTACCTCATCCAGGCTCACCGTGCAGCCTTGCTGAGAAAGCGAGTACCTCAGTTCTGACAGCACACCATGCTAAGGCTGCTATAACACTGCCACAACACAATCAGGATCTCTACACGGCACTGCACAGCACAGATAAACCCAAAACAGGTTGGCATGAGCTACTACATTTCACTATAAGGTAAACCCTATATTTAGAATATGCCACGTTTCCTCTTGTCTGATGCTGAGCTGTGCTCCTAACCTGACCCAACAGACAATGAAAAAAAGTGATTTCTGGATACAAGTTCAGGTGCTATTTCTTCAAAATCCAAACAAAAGGAGATAGGAAAGACCTCATTTGAAGTATACCAAAATTCACTCGGGAGGATCAAGACAGATGTAAATTTTGATTTTCAGATATCAACAGTCAAATATGTTCAAAACAACTATTGAGGTCTTTGATATCAAGAAACATACCTTAAGCTTTGATGGGAGAATAAAGGATGTTTGACTACCTGCTATCCAGCTGTTATATGGCTTTGTAAGTTTTCTCTTCTAATATTTAACTCATTAGACATAATAGGTAAAGTAAGTAACCCACAGTAGACATACTGACATACTTAGTCACTGAAATTAAAAAAGAAACCCAAACAAAACAAAACCCCATAAAACCCAGATCTTTTGAAGAATATGCAGGTTCTTTTCCATGATTAGCAGTGCATTTAAGAAAAGTTTGCTTTCATTTCTCTTTTTGCTATTTTGATCAAGATGTAGAACTAATCTTATCTATGAAAACTATTGAGAAGATGCATGCTTATCCCCAGTTGGGAAGCATAACCCCTATTTCCATTCTCACACTGCTGTTGTGACAGCAACTTTTCACCTCTTCCATAATACCTGAGAGTAAGGGCAAGACAATACCACAGAATTATCTTAGAGGGGTCACTGCAAAAAAATAATGGAAACATCAGCAGCAGATGATCATGGCTCTTACACATGTAAGAGCCATGAAGAGTGTACTTCTGGGAAAAAAAAAAAAAAGCTATACAATATTACTCAATGCATCAACCTGGGGCTTTTATGTTGTGGAAGGAGGAGACCCTGTACCGTTGGTGCTATGTGGGTCTCATTTATGAGACTTCAGTGTCCCAGAAACAGAGTTAGCTGGGGAAGCTGCACATCTGGCACTATGTGGCAGAGCAGGACAGGCAGGAGCTGGCTGGGCAGGAAGGCGTGGGCAGGACCCCAGCTCACCTCTCTGACCAGATCCTGCCACATCCCTGACCTGTTCAAGATGTGGTTGTCTGCAGCAGAGGGCAATCCACTCACCCTGGTATTGGGCTTGCAAACATATGGGACTTGTAGAGGGAACTTAACACTGGCAAGTGATAAAGACTTCAATGCCGGCACTTAATGTTTCAGTAAGAATTTGCAGAAGTTCAGTACGTAACTGTTTTTTAGCATTCCAAATATAGACCACAATACAGTATTTTACCATTTTGCATTAAATATAATAGTGAAACATTCTCCATGCCATGTCCTCTCCCAAACCCCATTAAATACTTTGCACTTTTAAATTAACAAGATTACCTGAAATCTCCAGGCTTCAAAACAACCATGACCTATTTAAAATCAGACAAATTAAGACGGATCTGAGTGATTCGAAAAAACCCACCCCTACACGGATAATATGCAGTAAATGGCATTTATTCCAAGAAAATAAAAACAACGTATTACTAACTTCACACTTTGGCTTAGCCCTGAAAAGCTTTTAGCATTTATCTCATTCCAGATGCTTAATGAAAGGCAGACAGGTTGCTGTTCATGAGAAAAGACCCAATCCTCTCACATTTATAGAAAAATTATCATTGCAAAGAACATTCTAAATACAAGATTCTCTCTCTCAAGGTGTAAAATTACTGACAAGGGCAATATATCTAAAGAAACATTCCTGAACAATACTACCAGGATCTGTGGAAATGCACAGTCTGAGAACACAGTTCACATATTTTAGAAGTCACAAAGCACCAACACTCAATGCTAGAATTAAATGAATTTAAATGTTTTCTTTTTTTTTCAACTTTCAAAAATCCCCCAAAATATGTCTGTGAACATAGTGCAAATGCATAATTCTCTGCAGTATTTGGTCTTTTCACACAGACAAGTACCAAAACACATTTCATTGTATCTTAGAAGCTGTGAAGGTCACAACTGTTTTCCAAGAAAACAAAACTGCAAACAATAGTTTATGATGTAATTGTGGATTCTAGGTACTTTCCTCAGGCACAGAAATTATTAAAAGTGCAACATTTAAACTATGTGTATACCAGATACTAAGCATATTTATTTATGCTTTGCAAGTTCTAAGTAGATGCTTCTAGGATTTAATACATTTCACAGGTCATGAAGATAAAAAAAAGCCAGGCCAACTACTCACTCATTTATAACTTTAAAAACAAGAAAACCCACAGATAAGGTAGGGTCACCAAAAAAGACAATATTTACATTTGTAATTCAACTTTCAAAGTAGTCCTCCTCCTCCCAAAAGGCACTTAAAAAAGGACTCTTCAAAACCAGGCCTCTCTAGTAATTACCACTCAGTTATCAGATACTTTGTGTCTGTGATTACAGATAAATGACATAAAACATACTTTTCTCCAAAAAACCATCCAAAAAACTCACCACCACCTAAACTGGAAAGAGAGCACACATTCCATCCTAAATTCTACCTCCATATTCATTTTGGGCAGAAACGGTATTTTAGTCCATAAAGTGAAATTTTCATGAAATGTTACTAGCAAACAGATAACTACCACTTCAAACACACATTCCTTCCTGCTACCACACAGAAGATTCCTTAGTTTAAAATCCCCTTTATATCAGACTGCCTTTCCACACATGCCTTCATCATGCACTACTTCCACTTGAATCAACATGCTGGAAAAGAAGCGAGATCCACCCAATCACTTTTGTAGTTTCTGTACATGTGGAAAATAATTTTCTACAATGAAGAAGTTAATCCCAAAAATCATGAGCATGCACTCCTCACAAATGTCTTTCACCAAGTCATTTCCCCCAGAAAGCAGTATCCTTCTACACTTTATTGCAAGGCGAATTTTGCTGAAAGTAAATCCCCAGTTATTCCTGAGCCAGCTGCTATAGGAAAGCAGACTGGATTTGGGCAAACTACCAACATGCACTAACACAAATTTTCCTCTAAAACAACTACAGATAATTATGTTTGCATCCACAGGACTCTGTTAAGAATAAGCAACTGTAAAACTACTTTCAAAATTAAAACCTGCCTATTGTTACACGTAAACCCAGTAAAATATACAGATGTACCTAAATGCCTGCAATTTTTTAGCTCCTGGAAAGGGATATAGGGACTATCAGTACTATGATTTCTGTATTTAAAAATTCTGATTTACCAGTACAGTAATACATCTGATCACTGCTCTACCAGGCACAAAGATTATTTTAACATATGTCCAATTTTCTCCTTCTAACTCTCCACTTTCCTGAAAATTAAAGATCCTGAAGTCTACATGCACATACCAAAAGTAACCCTAACAATATTCTTTATTCTGGAAGATAAAAACATTCCATGATCTTGCTGGCAAAAAGAAAACACCAATGAGAAAAGGAGGAGAGAACAGAAGCAAATAGTGTTTGCTCACTCTATGGCGCAGTTCTGCAAGTTTTTTTTTACGAACTAGTTAATAATACAAAGGGAAAGAACTGGTGGCCTCCAGTGTGAACATTAGCATGTATTTTTTTTAATTGCAAAAGAGCGTCATATAAAGCAAGAAACACCACTTACCTGTCCCACCCCCACTCTCAAAACTTGGTGAACTCCATGTTTCAGCAAGGTTTCTTGGTGGCTATGACATCTCAGGACTAGAACAGGCTGGACCCCAAGCAGTAAGAGCATATTAAGAGGGGCTTAGAAATTGCAAAAAAATGTTATATACCTCTTCCATATCTTATACTCTGTGAATGGCAAAACCTGTAATTGAGTAGATTTTCACAGCAGTTAATTCTGCAGGCTGGAAATGCTGCTTTCATGGCTTTACTATTCATCATGCAACAACAGTATCTAGTTTAGTGGGATGTTGACATGCTCACTTAAAATTACCTATCTTACCAAATCAAATCACAAACTAATCCCCAGTTCTCAGAAAAGCCCATCAATGTAAGCACATTTTTATAAAGCTTATGGAAAAGCGAACCTTCATGAAGAAGGAGGGAAGAACATGGCCCATAACCCTAATGCCAAAGGTTACCTATTTTCTATTTTTGGTTTTAGCACAAAAGGGCAACAGTTATTTACCTACGAAAGAAAGCAAAATCATGGAAGCAAGTATCTTCTATGACTACAGAATTTATTTTTTTTAAACACATGCAAAGTCTCTCTAATAAAGCCAGAACTCTGAAGAATCAGCATATTCTCATTTACAGTATTCATTAATTATAACTGAAAAACTGACTTTAAATGTCAGTGACCTATCTTGACAGTAAACGCCTTAAATAAAACACAGTGGTAGTTTTGAGTAAAGTCACTCAGCCTGTCAAAAAGCATAAGACACAATCTGTACAGTCTTGTACAAACTTCTAGTCTCTTCTCTGAAACTGAAGTCTGGCTGAGATAGTTGAGATGAGACTGCTGTAAGGTGCCACTTTGGTTAATACACAGCCTGACATGGAAAGGCCTTGTTACGGCTCACTATTTTTCCATCATGAAGGTAACAATTTTTCTTTTCCTTTCCTTTACAGGAAAGAGAGAGAGAGAAAAGAACAGAATACCCAACAACTCAGTTGTACACACAAGAGTTGCAGTATGTCATGGGATATCAGCTACTCAGGGAGTTTACTTTTATTCTGCCAACTGAAACTTCCCAAGAAGAGATCTTTTGTCACATCCTCAGTGGTCCAGGAGAGACAACCTAAAGTCAACAGCAAAGGCATTAACAACCTTTATTATGCATCAACCAAGAACTTGAGATCTCATCCATGGCTTCCAATAAACTACCATGAAGCATCCCAGAGTCTTTTCAATTAATAATGACTTCTAAAAGAAACCACTTCTTAAGTGCACATGTAAGGTTAGTGAGCACCAGGCTCTCAGAAGATCTAAAATAATGACTGCCAGGAACTACAGAGAACTATACATTCTTCATGAAGTAACACCCCCTCCATACACACAAAGTATTGTGATACCAGCTACAGGAACGCATGTTAAACCACACACAAATGGAAAAAAGCCCTTAGGAATTAGTTGCAGAAGTGAAATCAACAAAAAAAGTCTTTTACTTCAGTTCTCAGAGCATTATTTATTCTGCTTAAAGAAATGGGAAGGAATAGCATCATACATTTTATACACAGATGTAGGAATGGAGGGCTGAAATGAAACTAGAGTGCAGAGATTACAGAAAAGTCTAACCTGACCTATTGCTCTATGAATAAATGAAAAAATAAATGCCAGATAAATAAGCTGAAACCTTGGGTTACAGCTACACTGCGAGAACTTGAAAAATCAATCAATCAATAAAATCAAGCCTTTTAAACTCTTAGAAATGCAATGAACACATAATTTGTGAGTATTTTTTAATTCCCTCAAAACCAGAAATTGATGAATGATGTCAAATGATTTCCAACAGATTCTTACTCACAAACTCAGCGAGTTCTCCCTCCTTGCTAGAGAGCTGTACTGTGAAAGTACTAGGAAATGCAGTATAGCACAGGATGTATTATCTTCCTTGTGTGCTATCATTCTGGGCTCCTCAAAGCTGTGGAAAGCACTTCAACAATTCGAAATGTTTATCTAACTTTGAAATGCAATGTTAATTCTTCTGGCTCCAACATACATGAAGTATACTTTATTCTCAACCATAGAGAACAGCAACAGAACTGAAGATAAGGTTCAAAAATCTGCTGTCACACAACAAATCAAAATCAGATCTGAGCCTTTATTTCAACTGTAAACTGCAACTAACAAGTCTGGCAACCACACTAAACCTTGATATGCTAACCTAAACCTGCCCTACATCTATTAACTTAACGCAAGTTGTAAGAGACAACGAAAGGAAACTCATGTCACTAGCCCTCAATAAAGTTATCTTGGGATGTCTGGCAAACACACCCTTAATGATTTTGCAGGATCAGACCCTCTTTTTTTCCTTGCCCAGTTTCTTTTTTGAAGCTCAAGATCCCTCTCAGAATCAGCCACTGTCCCCAGGACTCTTGAATAATTCTTCCCTTCCTCCTCCTCAAGTCAAAATGTATCATCTTCAGAAATTTGCTTTTAGCAACCCTTGCAAAGAGGGCAAGACATTTTTGAGACAATAGTCATACTGAATGCTCCAGTTGAGACCCTTTAACTGGATCTTTTTCAACATTGTCTCAAAGCCAGACTTGTAAACTTCTTCAAATTGGCAATTCCAAAATCATTAAGGCCTTCTGACCGTTTCAGATAAGCAACTGTGACATTGTTTATCAGGGATACACATACAGACATGAACAGTTTGGTTCACCTGGGCATAAGCTGGGGCCTAGTACTACTGAAGATGGCCCAGGTGTTTCACCTGACAGATTAAAGCTCCAAGAGAATGGGTTAAGTAATATCAGTATTCTGATAACTGAGTGTGATGGATGAAAAGTTGTGAGGCCTGGTTTTGACAATTATTTGCTCTATGAGCTTGCAAAAGGAATTTTTACTCTCCTTTGCTATGTTTCCCAGGAAATTATACAGGGTACATCCTGAGAGACAAACTGAAGACAAATATGATTAAAGCAATCAGTAACATTTAACACTTGGTCCATTTCTGCAGATCAGACAGCCCCTACAAAGACAGTGACTACTCATTTACTAAACTCTGGGAGAAATAAAGTAACGGTAATTAACTTCTACGAACCAAAATACATGTGCTGTAACACTTTGCTGAGTTAGCTGAAAGCTTTAGAAAGCTCCCCTTACTGAGATGTGCTACCAACTTCTAACGCTGTTCAGGAAGTTCATGGGTTGGTGCAGAACACCTAAGACATTGGTAAGGTATGTAAAGTATCAAATAATCTCTTTACATTTCCAGTAAGACATACTTCATGAAAAACTGGTAATTCCAAGCAGCATTATTTAGGGACTTATTAAGACAAACTAAGAAAACATTCAAGCGTCTAAAGCAGTCTTATGTTCTTAATCTGTACTTTCCAAACAGCTAATTTAATTTACTTCAAAATTAGCAACAGCTACATCATAGTAGGAGATTCTATTGTGAAATTTAGGCAAAGTAATTTTTTTCATGGTAACATGACAAAAGACATCCGTGAGTCTAGTGACTAAAAAGTCGCAAAATAAAGAAGAAAAACTAACCCTCAAAACTCCTATTAAAATAAAAGATTCAAAGTGCAAACAGTACTATTCATTCCAAAGAACTTCATTCAATATTCTACATGTTTGCTCCATTTAAATCAGTTACAGAGAATCTAGTCCAAACCCAGAAATTAAAGAATGTGTATTTGACAACTCAGTACTCAAATTCATGCCTTTTCTGTCACACTCCACAATCAAGTAGAGAATCACAGAAGTGAAGGTTCCACCAAAGCACCTCAATCTTTCCAGGAATAATTACCCAACTTTCTTTGCCCAAGTGCAAGTAAGAGACTATGAATTTTTGAAACTTACCTGTAACATGCCAACTATTTCCACTTTATTAAAAAAGATGAAAGAATGAAGTGTTGATAGCATATTTTCCTCAAAAACTGAGGGAGTGGGTAGGACCATATCTTGAATATACTGTACTCTGTATGTCTGATGTATTTTTTGCTTCAGCTCTGGATCAGATATAGGTATCACCTCTTTAAATTTTGCTGTCTTAGTCAGAAATTCCCTGTGTTTCCGTGACTGTGATAAAGACGGATCATATTCTAGGCATCCAATTACGTCCATTATACATTCCTCGGAAAACATGACTTCAAAAAGTGCAGTTCTGTTCAAAAGGAAAATTCCCTTAATAATTTCGTATAAGTGGTGTAGTCCTTCAATGTTCTCCAAGTCTTCGCACACATGAAAAATTTCTAAGAGCTTCTTAATATAACCCTCATTTTCCAGTGCTAGTGCGAGTTTTTCACGACGTAATGGTGAAGGCAGTGAAGATGCCACAAGTTCTGCGATTTCTTCTAGTCGGCTGAGTTCACAGGATGGCAATTCTAGACCTGGTGATGACATATCATCAAAGCGTTCCTCCTCAGATTCATCAACAAGATCCTGAGTAATATCGACAGAAGGGTCTTTGCCTTGAACCTGCAAAATAAGACGTGCCAAAAAGTGGAGTTTAATTCTACTGCTACTTGAATGCTTTTTAAAAAATACCATTTAAGTATCACACACTTTTTCTTTGTATGGGCAAAACAGAAATGCAAATCTAGTCTGACATTGAGTATAGCTGGTTTGGAAAATAAAAGAGATAATGAGAAGATTTCCTCAAATAGAAAGCTTTACGGAACTGTTTCTACATTAGACATTTAACTTTATTTATTTTCTAAACACGGGAGGAAGAATAAGGAAAAACCTACATTTTCTGAGTACTTCAAATAAAAACAGAAATTCGCAATTATTAATATGGTCAGCAACTTCTTAATAGACTACTGAACTAAGCTGCTCGTTTCCAGTCTTTATTCTCTGCAGACAGATTTTCAAATGTAAATCAGTATTACATTATTCTAGCGATAGTTTAAATATTTATCTATAGGCTATTAACTGCTCTTGATGCTTTTAAAAGCTTCCAGTACCTCAAACAGAGGAGAGAGGCCAGTCTTGCTAATTTATCTGTTGTTTTCAATTCTGGAGAGCTGCAAGTCAAAATCTGTTACTGTGCACTTTCTAAATACTCAACGGAGACACTGAATCTTCTCTTAAGAACAAAAAAGCTCAAACCAACACTGACAAAAGAATAGTGGAAAACTGACGGACAGAAAAATAATGCACAGGACTTGCAAAGATCTCTCCAGAGATATGAGGAAACTGTGGAAAATATGAATGAGTAAAAAAATGCACAGATGCTTGGGCACCAGAGTGTATCAGCTTTAATGACATCTTAATTCTAGCATCTGCCTGGAGTCTGATGTGTCAAATTCAGAGAGGCACTGCTGTGCAGAACAGTAGAAGGTGCTGATCTTTTTAATCTTGAAAATCGGCAAAAATGCCCTGAGAGAAATAATGCTTCATTTATAACAGCAAGCCTGTACTTAGAATGCTGCTAAACCCTACATACTGTTCTGCTTAAACAGCAGCAACCACTTTCTCTATAAACAGTATCAAAGCCTTCCTTTTAGAAGAAGTTTTAATGACTGAGGAAGCTTAAGATCTATAAAGTACACTAGACACAAATGCAACAGCATGGCCTCAAAACAGGACGTAAAGACACCGGTTTCCTACAAAAATATTAGATCTTTACATGAGGGTGAAGAAGCTGGGCTTCTTATCTGGGTGTTTCCTGAGAACAAAACTTCCCCTTTTCCCCACTTTGTTTCTGTCCCCAGCTTTTGGGCCATTGACTGCTAAGGTTCTTGGAAATGTTTCTGTACTTAATTTACCTAAGTGGTAAAGTGCTGAAAAGAATCATTCTTAAAAAAAAGGAATAATCTTTACACATGTAACTGTGAAACCAGATTTCTTTTGCTTTATTTCTGAAATCAGTAAGAACAAACTTCAAAACAGAGTGGGGAGAGCTAGATGTTTGTTAAGAACAGAAAGAGAGTGCAGAGAGAGATTTAGAGTAATTTAGAGAAATCCCACATAATGTAGCACAGAATTAAGAGAAGTTGTAATGCTTGGAAGGGAATAAAAAATGCAAACAAGAACTGACAAAGTGAACTAACATCAATGAATACACTGATCAAACTCTTTTGGGTCAATAATTAATACCCCAAAAAATATTATCCACAAACAACACTGATTCAGAGACTATACAGTCATCTGGTTGTAGTGGTAAAACATATGTTAAAATATATACATGCTACATATAAATTGTTTGATTGCTTAAAGCATAATCTTTAAGGTGATAACACAGTGATAGAGCTATCTCCTACTACCAGATCAATCTGATAGCCTGGAAACATTTACACGGAAAGAAGTTCTGAGAGAAACTCAATATTCCCCTCACCTGAAACAGAAGAATGAGAAATGCAGAAATAGAAATGTAAATAAAATACAGTTTTATTATATATACCATATATAAAATTACATTTTACAGTATATCCTATAAGAAATACATTATAAAACCCACTAAGAGCTCACATACATTCTTCTCTCTACAATAAAACTTAGATAGGTAATCTTTTCCCTTATGACCAACCTGAAAAAAGTTAATTATGACATTAATTGTTATGCAACTTTTTAAGCACTCATTTTAAGCTACACTTCCTTGGGCAAAAATACAGCTAAAACGTTATGTTAAGCAGAAAGACCTGGAAATGCTCTAAAAAAGTACCTGAAACATAGATTAGGTTTGTATTAAATTTTTGGAGGAAAGAGAAAGTTTTCAAATTTAAAAAATGCAAAATTTGGGAGAGCTGGCTAAAATGGTAGGTTTTACTTTCTATCTACTGTTGTTCAAATTCACCTCTCAGAACAGCCTAAAAGTTTTGAACACAAACATTAAGATGAATTAGGTTGTCTCAGTCTTACATTTATCAAACTTACCTGACATATTTTTTCCCATATTTCATCACATCCTGCTTTTTCTTGAAAGCTAAGTGCCAAATCATAATTTTCAGCTTCAGACCACACAATCAAGGTATCCTTTAAAGAGAGGAAGAGTATTTTCAGGCAATATATTTCAGATCTTACAAACCTAAATAGTATTTAAAAAGTAAAATTTTAAAATAAAAACACCCTGACACCTAATTATGACAGGACAGTATTACAATACAAATCCAACCATCACACTTCATAAAATTTTCATATGTTCTGAGATTCTTATGATTAAAAACATTTCTGCATAAATCAGAAAAAAGAAGTTCCAGAAACACAACAAAGGTTTTAGTTCTTACTTTATGTGACCATAACATTGTAAATCTCAAAAAGGTTGATCTAGAAAATGCGCTTCTATCTCAATGCATTCTCTAATAAAACACAGTAACAAAAGCAACAGGTTTTGTGGGGGTTTATGTTAGGGGGTTTTTTTAATGTTTCTGTTGGACCACAAAAAACTGCACTTTTTCTGTAGGATCAAAAGTACAATACATTTTTTCATTTTTGTAGGCCCCAGAAGACTGCTAATGCACAGAACAGCTGTTTAAAAGGTAGCCCCCCAAGATGGCTACAAACTCTGAAGAAGAGAAACAGCACAGTTCACTGCCTAGGACTACACCTACCTACTACACTGAATCACACACGAGTTTTACTTATTCCAAACTGCAATTCTGGAAGGAAGTTTTGCCCTAGATTTCTAGAAATTAGTTGAAACCGTGCTTAGCCATGTTTACTACCCAGAGACTGAAGCTCTCATCTACTTACTAGGATAGTTCAAGAGTTTATCAGAGCCCTCATACTGCATGCAAAACCAATACATGAAAGTGGAAGCTGATGCTGCTAACAGCAATGTCACACATTGATAAGGTATTTGATCAAGTAGTTTACAGAGAGTCTGCTAAATAACTCTTAGAATAACTAAATAAAAAATAAAACTAAATTAATAAAAGAAGAAAATAAAATCAACATTGTTTACATGTACTGAATCAAGTTTTATTGCTAGTCTTTTGCCTTCCTGTAACAGCTGAAATACAGCCACAGTAAATACATATAGCTCCATGAAACCGCATTATTTCAGCCAAGTGCTAAACCATGCATTTACTCACTAGGACAAAAGACATGAGAATTCTTCTACTTACACATAACATACAGAATTTTTACTTCATTAAGTACAGATTTTTCTCATAGCGATATTAAAATGAATACTGACAATAAAGAGAAACCTTACATTCAGATTTTGATATGCACTTACTAGAAAATACCTTAAACTAAACTATAATCTAAGCAGCACAATCAGCCAGCTCCAACAGGATTGTCAAGCAATACAATATAATCAATTTGCCATTACCAGAGCAGCTATACTGCTTCAGAGGCACCAATGGCTTTACCTTGTAAATGGCAAATAGTTTACCTTTTCCTTTTCCAAAGGGTTGAGGAAGAGGTGGTACACAGAAGAAAGGGATTTAGGAAGACCACCTCCAAAATACAAAAGGAAGAAAAAAATCATAATTAATAGTTTATTCTCTACAAGACAGGTCATGGAGCAAGTACTCTGGTAATAACAGATTGACAGCACCTGGTACTGCTGACTTCAATAGAGCAAGAAAAATCAGTTTACAAAAATCTGAAAAGTGAAGGTACCCCAAAAAAAATTTTTTGTTTACCATCTTTTAAAAACAGTATGTACCTTACTGTAGGATTAAATGCAGGTATCAAGTTCAAATTCTAATATATTTATCTCTGCAATTGTATGTCTATTGCAGTAGTTTTCAAGGCCACTCTATCCTTAGCTTCAGGCTGAGTAGTGCTTTGTTAATTAAAAAACCCCAAACAACCCTAACACCACATTTTAAGTAGATCCTAGCAGAACTTGCAACATTCCCATCTAATTACATTTCCATTCAGGTGAAAGTAGTTAGATTTCTAAGTGAGTCATTTCCAGAAGACCAAAATGTATTTTATTTTTGACAAACATAACTAACAAATGGGGAAATGACTAAAAGAGCACAAGTAAGAACAATGTTATTTACATTAACCGCTGAAGTTTAATAAACAGAAGCTCTAAGTCTCTGAATAACATCCAGCTATGGATCAAGAGAGGGGAAGGAAGGCAGGCAGAGAAAAATGAAAGAGAAGACAGAAAGTTAAACCTGCTTTTGAAAACTACAGTCACAGATATAGAGAAGTGTATTTGGCCATAGCATAGCAATTATTCCCTTTAACAAGATCATCTACCACTAAATATGGAAGTTCACACCCCTATGCATTCTGGGTTTTTTTAGTTATTTCTTCTTTGGAAAACAAAATAAAAAATTGCTAAAAGAAATCATTTGAGCAGCAGAACAATCATCTTCCAGTTTGTTTTATCAATATTAGAAACGTGTTTTCCAATTGCCAACACTAAAATTTAAAATTATTAGCATCTGTTGTCGTATCACAGAAGGGTTTTGTATTATGATTCCTCAACAGAAACCTATCAACTGCTACTCTCTGGATCTTTAGTAAACTATAATTGTTCGCACAACCTTTCTTGCATCAAAGGGCTTTTAAAAAGAGAACATGAAACAAAAAGCACTTCATTCTGTTGCATAATATACAGTTTTGTCTAAGTTCGCTGTTAAATGCAGACAGTTGTGACTATAATTTCATTTTGTTAATCCTCCAAAGCTTATAATCATCAAAAATAACAATACAAGACTTATATATGTATGAAGAAATGACTGAATGAAATTCTAGATGGAGTTAAAGACAGAAGAACACATCAATAACAGTTTACTTTCTGTTTATTTTATTGAAAGAAATCTTTGTATATGCTTGATCTAACATTTCCTCAGTGTAAGTTGAGTCCAGTAACTACTCTGGATCTCTCAGCTATGGAATAGGAGTACCTGTTGCTTCCAAATGTCAAACATTACTTCTTGAAACTGCAGAAAGCAACTGAAATTTCTTAAGAATGCCTCCTCCAAAGAGAAAACAGGAGGAAGGATAAATATGCTTAGTAATAGTGGCTATTCGTTAGAGAGGTACGGACAAAAGTCTTGCACATTACACCTTGATGAGCATAAAATCTCCAATTTTATTTGATTCATGATAGCAGCTCTGGTTCAGCTGGATCAAAGACGTCCTTTGTTGTTGCATTTCATATAACATATTAGCATCTACACAAGGAACTGGATGGGATAATTAAAACATCTAAAAATTGTTCTTATCCAGCTCATTGTTAAACAATTAAAATGTGAAACAGCAGTATTAAATCACAGCTACACTGTGAGAAGTGTCACAAACCTGGACAAAGGTTTTATCATTGAAGGATCTTATACTGAGTTCTCTGCAAGACTCTCAGCATTCTAGCTCCTCACATTTTTAAGATGCATCACAGTTCTTGGCAAGACCTTTTTTAAACAGGATGACAAGCAGAAGCTATTTATGTAGAGTTCGTGATCTTATTCAAAGACTGAAAAATCATTTACTGCTTTGCAAAAAAAATATTTTGACAGTAGTGCCAGTTGGATGTGTCATCACTATTTTAGCCCATACAAAATTTGCTGTCTCCTTAGGACAATTTATATGAATTTGTTTTCTGTTATAATAGTGCTCATTATGACTGTGCAGATAAAATGAGGAATTTTAAAACTTAACCAAAAGTTCTGAGTATGGCCTCTTTTTAGGAGACCTATGTACTCAACATTCCCATGAAGAGGTATCAATTATTTCTACCAGTGGAGGATAGCTTTGTACACTCTAGTCCTTATAAGGGCATGGCCAGAGGCAAGAATTTGGAATACAACTGGGGATTCCTGTGCTGCTTCTCCCACTGCTGGCTACATCAAGCAAGTTGTGTTTAGTTAGAGGTTCTCCAGAAGTACTACTGTGTCCTACAGTTTTATTTGCGACCTCATGCCTCAGCAACTAACCTGCAATAGTTTAACCCAGGAAACAGAGGCAATTGCACTTAAGGACAGGGTTTACTATCTACCCTATGACTTTTCATTTTTTTGAAACTATTGCCAAAAGGTTTCTGACTTCCCTCAAAAGTAAAAAAGTTTTTGATACGTACTATCAGTCTAAAGTTCTCGCCAGAGCACTCACTAAAGATCAACTTTTATTAGACATTAAATCAGTTTTATTTAACTATTAGGAAGCTGATTAGCAGGTGTGTTATACAGCACTCACACAATCTCCAAAGCAAGCTCCGGAATTTCATCATGAAGAATTGCAGAGCAACTAGTACTTCAGACTTGATTCTGGTACGATTTCTTTCCTAATGTGATTAACTTAACAAAACTGTTACTGTTTTGACAATGGACAAGGACAGGGAGAACACAAATCTCCTCCGTAGCTCCAAAACATTCTCTTGGCATCCCTATGAGATTTAGGCTACACTCAAGAAGTAGTGACCCCCTAAATTAGGTAAGTAATTTTATAAAATTTTTGTATTTTTTATAAATATTTTATAAATTCTTGCTTTCAGCCTTAAAAAGCAAATGAATCTCTTCCTATTGGCCCTCACATGATTCAGGCCTATGTCACTTTCCTGGCCCATACGAGGATCAACGCAGCCACGCTGTTTCTTCTCCTCTTGGACTGCCTGATTGCTAGTTCCTTATCTAAACCCTTATATTGTTTACAGAGACTTCCCTGGACAGAGCAGGCCACCTTTCAGCACCTTGCGATCTAAATATTTACAATCAGAAGTAGAGCTTCATAATTTCAGGTTTCTCTTTATGAAATAAACTACTTGAACTACCCAGACTTCTTAAGTTAAATATACAGTTATTGTGGTAGGTCATGGCAGAATCTTCAAGCCAAAAAAACCCACCCAAGTACCGTAACATAAAGTTTCAATTCTGCATTTGGTTTCATGCACTTTTTCACCTAGAACCTGATTATGTGCTAACTCTTTATTCAAAAAATTGATTAACATGTCAAAGGCATACTCAGATTGTGTTCTACTAGCTTCTACGAAAGCTCAAAAATCAAACACGACTTTTCAGTTAGTGATTTCCTAGCTGCATTCCCATGAATCACATGGAATAAAATCAGTTTATTAGTTCTGCAGTAGAACCTTGACTCACTGGCCATACTCGGCAACAGCAGAAAAATCAGAATACACAGGAAAACAGACATGAAGGAAAAGAAAAGTATGTTAATTTAAAATAGATGAGCTGGCCCACTCCAAACCCAAGAGCAGCCCACCCTTCCCCTTGTTTATTCCCTCACCCCACAAAGCCACACACTCTTCCTTACTATCTTAGCTACAATATGCACAAATTTTATTGAAATAGTTTCACTGTTGGCTTGCTTGTCATGACAGCAAGGGTATGAAGTTCATCTTCTCTGAGCATTCTGTCAGTGCCCTTTTGGATCTTTTCAAAACTTGGCTTTTTCATTAATAAGTCTGCTCTCCATTATTCGAGGATGGCCACCTTCAAGTTACATAGCTAGCAGACAGAACTCTGGATGAATTTAAGTTTTTATTCTTCTGAGGAACTGAAAACGAGACTGCAAAAGCAAAGGACACAAGACACCTCTAGTGCGGAGGCAAGACTGCAGGTAGAAGCTGTAAGCAACTCAAGTCTTCCTTGTATCAGGCACAGAAAGGGATGCAATACATACTTCATCACTGCGTTACAGGATACACATGGATGCATCTAAAAAAGCTGAGGATACAAGTCTTTACTGTTCTATTTTTAAAGCATTGCCAAAGTATACTGAAAAGCTGTATCCCAGTCCACACCCGTATCAGGTTTCTCCCTAGATAAATGCCATGTGTATAGAGGGTCTTTTAATCCTTTAGGGCTGCATAGGAGGAGGTGTGTTGTCCTAATATACTAGTGCAATTATCCATTTTCTGAATAAGGATCACTTGTTTAAGAACAGCCTCTTTGTCCTCAACATTCTGAAATTTTAATGCCTTAACCTCCCCCAGCCCACAATTAAAATATGTTCAACCTTTACTAAAATATTAAGAAAACAACCAACATCAGAAGAGAAAAACTAAGTATACCATGTGTGACCCAGTAATTAAATCCAATATATTCTGTGGCAAAGTTAAAGGACCATTATTGTAACATTTTAAAATAAAAACACCAACAAAACTTACCACAAAGCTGTAAACAAGAATACAAATCAGGTGCTCATGTGGCTGTATTGTGCACTTTTGCTTTTTCTGAAGAAGTTTCTGCCTACAAGTAGTACCTTAACATAAGAAATACTAAGTCCTTTTTTTGAGCCATGGGACATTAGTTTCTCAAGTTGTTTTCTTTCTAGCTCTTTTTCCTCATATAGCTTCCTTTCTTCTAGTTCTAGTACAAGTAGTAATGAGTTTGCCAGGAAACACGTGATTCAGAGCATCAATAAACTTCCACTGGTAGCAATTCTGTGTTGCAGAATCAGATACATAGACCTATCCTTCTTTTTGAACACAGCAGTAAACAGCTCTTCATTGTGACAGACTAATTTATTTGACTACTTAAAAGGTAGTTAAAAGACTGACTATGAATTTCATGCTTTAATGAATTATTTCAAACCTCCAGATAGCAGGTAAGTCCAGGAAGACTGGGAACTAGACTGTGCAAACTGAAGTATCTCAGGTTGATATATGAAAAATGAGTCCCTGAGCAGGACTCAAGATCTCCCAAGCATTCTTTCTCTCCAAAGGCAGAAAGTCGTATTTACCACCACAAAGGGCAGTCACTGCTTTCAATATTAAACACCAAGAAATATAAAGCAGACAACTGGGACAAAATCATACAAGCTCAGCTTCACACGTATAGTTTTTGCAGGGTTTTTTTTGGTGGGTTTTTTCTTTTTTTGGTGAGGGGGTTGGTTTTGTTTGGGGTTTTTTTTTTTGTTTTCCATGAATGTTTTACACACCAAGGCAAGAGAGGCATCAAGGCAAATCTGTCCTCAGGTCTTCATGCTAATATTTTGATAATTAATTATCTAAGCATTGCAGCTATTAAGACACACGTATGTATACCATGAGATTGCATAATTTGTGGTATCAACAATTAACGAGACCATCTGTTTCACGCTGGCATTAATAGAGCAGCATAGGTAAAAGGTTTTTTTTCCACCAGTGGAAGGACTTCACTGTTTATCACAAAGGTATCTACAGGCTTCTTTTGTTGAAGGATCCAAAGCAACTGGCATAGCAAGTTTCCCCAAGAACTTAGTACACATTATTTCTCCTTGCTTCCAACCAGAAACTGTTTCAGTTGCTCCAATTAAAGATTGTTTCTTCTTACAGGCCTCATGTCAGCCTAGACAAAAGTCAGAACTCATCCATTTATTCCATTAGATATTCAAAGTGCCCACAAGCTACATGCTGTGTCACAGTAGAAACAGATGTGCTGCTATGCATCCCTTAAAATAGAATGGAGGTTCACCCTCACAACAAAATTCTGAGATAAAAGCCTGGTAAGATCATAACACTACACAGCTACTCTGAAGTTGTAAGTCTTAGACTTCTGGGAGATTTTTCTTCAAATTTTGTAAATGCAACTAGCAACAGCAGGCAAGCTCAAAGGCAAGTCTTCTATCTCGGGCTGCAATTTCAGTAGTAGTGAGGTGACCTAAGTGGCCTTCTGCAGTCAAAAAGAAAGATCTCACTCAGTCTTCCATCTCAGTTCCACAAATGGATCTTGTGTAAGGTGGCTTGAAATTTCTGCCAACACATAGAGTTACCAGTTTTTGAAGAGGGATTTAAAGTACCAAGTTGATTTTCTTGTGGTTTAGTAAGTTTAAGCCATCTAGGAGCAGAGCTGGAAAAAAAACCTACTCTTTCTTTCAGTTGCTAAGCTCCAAGCTTAGCTCATATGGAATCAGGTTTAAACTCTGAACTTGCCTTTTACTAAGGGAAAGGATAAGTAGGCCTCACATGAAAGAAACAGGCTACAAAGCAGATTTAACTCACACACCAAGAAACATTTGGTATTTCTAAGGCTCGGAGTGGAGCCCCATATTCAAGCTATATTAGAAACTGGTTTGTTTAAATAATATGAACAATCCACCTCCAAATACAAATTTCTACACAGCATTTGAAAGCTTTAAAAACAGCACGTTTCCGTCTCCAGAACAGAGGATGTACAGTGCTGTTCTAACGGGACAGATTCATTTTAATATTTTTATTTCTCTAACCATATTTTCACAATGACCAGTATGATTTATGCAGCACTAGATTACAATACATGTGTGACCCAGAAGAGGAAATGCTGTTAAACTGACAGGCACGTGTGGTAGTTTGCACCAATCTTGCAATTTTGTGCGTACTTAAAGTAGGTTTCACGTTTGATCTGGCATAAAGCCTTTTGATACAAAACTCACCCCTCAATGCTCTTTGAACAGATTTAACCCAGCAAAGCAAGTTTACACCAGATCAGCACTTTATGCCATAGAGCTGTGAAACATTCAGTGTCACTTCTGGAGTTTTAAAGTTCAAGTTACTGTATCATAGAACCATGACCTCAAGCTAGTCAGGATTACAGCTAAAACTTAGTCTGCTTAGCATTTTTGCTGGTCTTGTCCTTTCTTACTCCCTGGAATTGATTCTCCAGACCCACACTGGCCTTATCAGTGGTTCAGTATGGGCTGCTTATATGGTGCATTATGAATTATACCAAGAGACAGATATGGGTTAAATTTTTCAAGGAAGGGTATTTTTAACCCATACTGGGTTCTCCCCATTCAGTTCAAAATACAATCCTACAAACAGCTGCAGTTACACAATTACCGAGACTACCTGTGAACAAAACAACAGTATGTCCATGCCTGTAACAAACTATTAAAGCTAAAAGACTGAAGAATGTTTTAATACATTAACTGTACCTGACAAGATTTTAACAAGTCTGAGCTGACCAAACAAGCAACACAATATAGACTGGTTCAGCATTTTTAAACCTCTAAGGGCAATTCTCAGCATCCATGAAACAAAAAGTACAAAACCTACGCAGTTCAATTCTCACCCATCTCATGAGCGTTCTTAAGGGGCTCACAATGTATGGCTTAAATTGAAGCAAGGTGCAAACTAAAGGTGAGAAACTGCTTTTATGCACACAGAATGCTTTGGAACAGTAGTAACCCATACCCACCTTCCAAGTAAAAGATAAACAAAGGTTAACATGTAAATAGCTTTAAAGCCTTCTAGTCCTCCCTTGAATAAAAATACATTTAAAGTTACACATTTAAAGCATCTGAAATATAAAGAAGAAAAAAGCCAGATGATACTAAATTTCAGATACTATAACCCTCAGGAACCTCAGCTACTTTGTGATTTTCACAACTATGTTTTGCCTGTCTCTTCCAAAGCAATTTCTGGTACAAAACTGAGTGCAATTTAGCTGTATAACTTCACCAAAAATGCAGAGAAATAACATGTGATCACGTAATGCACAAAAATGGTGCAAACTACTTTGCCTATTTTTGGCACAAGAACATAAAATATAATTTGCAATAGAGGCAAAAAAATGACTATTTGCTACACTGTTGCTTGAATATTGTTAAAGAACCTGCCTTTAAACATGAGGAAAACAAAAGTATGTTTACCTGTTGCTTCTGGTACGCAGTGTTCGGGTTAATTTTGGACTCCAAAAGAAGAGAGCCTAGAAAAAAAAAGTTCCACTTATTTACATGTGCACTAAAATTTTAATCTCCACATGAATTTTCTGATCACTCTTTCCTCAAGCAACAATAGGTCTCTTAACCCCTATCCTCGAGCTTTATATTTCATTTGTCCCTCACAGATACTGTTCACACAGTACTGAATAATTAAGAGTGCTCTGAGGACTGAATTTTAAACCTTTCTTGTTCTGAGTAATGACTTTTCCACAGAAAATTTTTTAGAGATGATAAAGTCTGCAGGTCGACACACCAAAAGCATCACAACTGCATTCCAGAGATTACCTATGGTTGTTTTGTGTGAAATTTGTAATCATGTGGTATTTGTTCTTAAAGGTTAGCTAAAACACTTATTTTCCTGGGAAGCATATCTAGAAACTAATGCTTAGAGCAGTAACCACTGTGACTGCTAATACCAAAAACCTTCACACAATAAACTCAGGAACAATGGTTTCACAGCAGGTTTTACTGATGTAAGACACAGAACAGCAATTCCATTCTCATGTCTGTGCCTTCTTTCCCTTCTTTTTGTGTGTTAGCATAATTTTGTCAATTTAAAAGATCTGAAGGGTTCTTTGATCTATGAAAAAACAACCCTTAAAATTGATTTTATTCTTGGACCTATCACTTCCCTCATCCACCTTGCTACTCAGGTGCACTAATGCTAGAGCATGACTTAAATTAACATATCTGCAGAGCTTCACTCAACTTACACGAAGGAATACTGATAAATTAACTTGCATTGTCAATCATATAACTAAAACATAAGGCTGCAAGCACCCCTTTAAAGTGGCATTTCTCCATTCACTTACCTGTTTAAATTTATTCTTTAAGAAAAGTCCAAACTTTCTTTAAAAGTGTTCTCAGTTTCATCACTAGAGTTCTAAGGCAAACATACTCCTAGAATACGGGCTGCTCTCCATCTGTTCATCCCCTAGCCTGGACAGATACCGGGGGCTGCCCTGACCCAGGTGCAGCACTTGCACCTCATGAGGTTCACAAGGGCCCACTTCTCGAGCTTGTGCAGGTCCATGTGGATGGCATCCTATCCCTTGGGCATGTCACCACACCATCGCAGCTTGGTGTCATCTGCAAAACTGCTGAGGGTGCACTCGGTCCCTCTGTCTGACACTGATGAAGATGTTAGGCTGGGGGATGTCTGGGAAGAGACTGAAGAACCAGATCACAGAACTTCACTTGCCTTAAGAGTGGTGTATCACGAAAGAATTACATAAGTATCAGAACATTCTGTTGTCTGATAAGAAAGGTTACTACTTCATGAATTTAGAAGCTTTACCAATGATTTTAATATACATTAACTCACTATGTATGTGATCATCAGATACAATTAAGTATTTTTTTTAAATTAATGTACCTGTGAAGGCTGCTTGTCCCTAATTTTTAAGTCTGTTGTTCTACAAGAGGGAGCCTTCACTAATGAACTTGGCTTGAGAAGCTACCACCCTGTCTCAACTGCTCTTGGAGTAAAAGCTGTTTACAAACTCAGATACAATTCAACAACAAAACTGAAATAAATACCCCTCCAGGGAAAACAAGACACAAAGAAAAAGCTGTCTTGCCTCAAGCCCAAATACACTATTCAGGTTTTTTTAGAGTTTTTCCAGTTTTCTAACTTGCATGAGCTCTGCAAATAAAGCAGCTTATTTGCTTAAGTGTAACCACATAACTAAAGAAAAAAATAATCACAAACCATAGAGCAGGACAGAGAAGGAAAACATCTAAGATGAGGTTTACCGACGAATCCAATATATTGCTCATACTTTGGCGATAATCTCAAGCTTTGAATTTTGGGTTTGCCTAATGAACATCTAAAACCAGCATTTCCTTTTCCATTACAATCATCAGCTACACAGAGTCAGTCGTGCTTTCAAAGTCCCAGCTTCAACTATATGAAGTTTTAGAATATTATTTGTGCTATTAAATTGGCTGACTAACTTCCAAGAAGTCTTTAATGTCCAGAAATGTTTAATACCAGGAAGTATGAATTAGAATCTTCTAAGAATCAAAAGTAATTGACAATTTCAACATTGCATTTCAATGGCTGAACACAGACCTACAGACATGTAAATCCCAACATTAGAAGAATATCATACATAACTTGAATGCCATGTTTGACAAAATACTATTTTAAAAAATTGAAACAATTGAATGCAGACACTTCATCTTCCAAGCTAGAAACAGACACTAGAGAATGACTCCTTTACTAGACTTATCAAAAAAGAGTATTTCTTCTTCTCTACTAAACCTGATGCTTGCAGGAAAGACAAACCAAGCTTCATAAGGCTTGAATTGCTTCTCACTATCACATGATTCAACTTATTCCTCACCATTTGGGACAATAACTAGAAAAATACTGATCTGGAGATAGAAATATACTGAAGAGTAAATTGTGCTCTATGACTAATAACTGCCCCAAATCCATCCTTCTGGAGAATACAATGCTATATTTGTGCAATGAGTTCCCCAAAAAGGGTTCAACAAGTCAAAGATCAGTGACTATTCTACTAGTTAGTTCAGTGAGTTTATTTCATACACTAAGTTTTACAGGATCAGGCTCCTTCCTGGTATGAGGCAATGTTAAGTCTTTGTTACTTGCATGTGGAAACTAGGCAGCAGTAACAGATGTCTGAAATACAGATATATTCTTTAGAAAAGGTTACAGAAATATACCACAAATAAACTTCTTTTCCATTCAAAGCCATTATCACTTGTTTGAGATGCTTTTGTCATAAGCATTACTTTCTATGGAGGTATTTTTGCCATTGGTACTATCCTAGAAAATGTTAAGACTATCCAGTCTACTTCATAAAAATACACCAACAAAATTTCATCTTCATTGACCCAATGACTCTATTCAAAGTTTGGTAAGACCTGAAATCTCACCTTAATACAATAATACTAAAACCTATGTTTTTAGTAAATGCTCCAAAATTATGCAGATCTAGTTATTTTTCAAATTACAGCCTTGAACAAATTTGTAAAGGTAACCGCAAAACACTGGTGCCAAAACATAACATCTGAAACCACCTATAAAAAAGAAAACTGACTTGCAGAATTCTGTTACCTTCCACTGTAATGCAATACAGCACAGCTGGGGGTTTTGTTAGTAGAAAACACCATTCTGTGCTGCAGAAGGAATGTGCGTATAGGGAAAGACTTGCTCAAAAGAGATTACATACAGATATTTGATGCTATTTTCAATTATATTTAGAGACATCAAATATCCCAATCAAACAGTCTTAAACAGCAAATTTGCAGATTTGTTTACAAATATGCATATGGAAGAGACCAGTTAATCTGGAACACTGCTCCTCTCCCACTAAACTGCTATATGGAGTCTTCCTCAAAAGCAGAAAAAAAATTAGGGCTGCTCGTTACCCCTCACCAGTATAAATATGTTTACATTTAAATGAACGTTTCAATTCAAGAGCTGTGTCTTGCAAGATGCACACAGAGGTTTAAGTTCTGCAGTCAATTCTGCTGCAACCTTATCACAGAAACTAATCCTCAGAAACTCAAGAAACAGCTCAAACCGAGGCCCAAGAAAGCGTTCAACAATTGCAAGAAACTATTCCTGAGTATAAGACACTTTTGGAGGGCCAAACCCAAATATTAAGGAAAGGGGACAACCAGGATAAAAGAAACAAAAAAACCCCAACTCATCCTCCCCCATTTTTCATTTTGATCTAAGATAAATACTGTGTTGCTCTCCTAAAAACAAGCCAATAAAATTAGTCCCTTGAATTTGAACAAGGTAAAAGAAACTTAACCCAAATTTTGTCTAAGCCTTCTGCTAGATGTACAGGTTTACTGATACCTTCACTCAAGAAACAGCAAGGATGGGTGCTTGCCCTGTGGCAGAAGTTACTAACATACAGACTTCAGAAGCAGCAAACTACAACTTCTGAATGAAAATTATAAGAGCATTCAGCTAGCAACACAAATTGTTTATCTGCTCTAAATTATTTTCTTTAAGATGGTGTTAAACACCAGCACAAGTTAAAAAACCTACAGATGAAACAGATAAAAATCCCTTTTATTGAGGTCTTATTCCTCCAATTCCAAATGATAGCTTACCTTGGACGTGGCATACTGATTGTATTTCCCTTATCTGAACATCCTGACTGTGCTACAAAATCTCAACCACTTGTAAAGCAGGCTACTACACCAAGTCACAACTGCAAAATCCAAAGATTGAACTGTGTGCTAGCCCACGTGGTCAGCCAAAGAAACCACTGGTAATTCTGCTGTTGATCTCAGCATAGCCAAACTGGCCCTTAAACGGAGTGGGAATTTCCCACACACATCACGAACTACTGCTCACACCCCCACGACCTCCCCCACTCAGGAAATGGAGCCTTCACCTTCATGCAGATCCTGAGGTTTTCTGTCAGCTTCCTGGAGTAAGTCATTAAGAACATGCCAGTGTGCACAGGATGAATCTCAGCTCAAAGGCTAGGAAAAGCTGGTTTAGAAATGCAGGAAGGAAGAAGTTTCATGTGGAAAGTGGAAAGAGGAGGAGCTGACAAAGAAAGACAATACAAGAATGCAATGGAGGCAAATGGTGTACAGGTCCATTCCTACTACTTGTAGGAACTTGTATTTTGGTAACTGGGAAAAAGTTAAAAAATCACAGTCAACTATTTCATTTAGTTAAGAAAGCATGCAATGAAACACAAATTGCACAGCATATAAAACACAGGTATGGCATTACCTTTTTCCAAAACATTTGCTCACATGTAAAAATGACTATTTGCCTTCAAAATTAGCCCACAAACAATAGACACTGGGAGTAAACAAAATATAAATCAAATTTTATGAGGTGTTTACACAAGCAAGTTAGAAAAACTAGCCTATTAATAGAGTGTACATTTACCCAGGACTGATACTAGCTACTATATTAAGAACTTCAACTCTGTATATTATTCAATACTGTGGGAAGTACAAAGTATGCAGTTTGAGAGAGGTCTAAAGTGTGTACCCTACCAAATAAACATCTGTGTATTAGGTGCAATTAGTAAGTCTGAGACAGTTCTGCTTTGATTAGAGTATCTCAGCTATGCAACACAAAGCAATGACTTAATTTTAGTTTTTATACCAATTTGTATCTTCCTTCTTACAGATGTTCATTTACAGGTAAGCTGGCAACAAAAGTCCAACTCAGGTTCTAATCAGTCTGAAGCACATACATCCCAGTGTAAGTTAATAAATGGATTTTAGTTCGAATGAGCTATTTCTTCACAAGCAAGTTAGGAACTGCAGTTCTTTTAATTTCTTTTCTAAAACGAATTAAAATTAAAACCACAGAAAATTTTTAACGTATGGGAGACATGACAGTTTTTAAGCATGACCCCAACAGCCATGTAGGCAGCCAGGACGGTATCTATGACAAAACATACTGTAAAAAATAGCCTAAAAATTTAGTGGTAGCCTTTTCAATTCCCTCCTCTATTTCTGTTTTGAATGTTTTCTCTTGCACTATGAAGCTGTCAAAGATTTAAATGCATCTTCCTCATTGTAAAAAAAATAAAAATCAGGTATCAGTTTAACCTTTTAAAGTATAATCAAGAAACTACAAGATCTCTCTGGGGGCTTATCAGAAGCTCAATTACCAAAATCCTGTTTAGATGACTGATTCCTCCGTATCAGTTTATGATCTTTGCTGTGGAGATTACATATGGTACAGTTCGTCAGAACTTTCTCAAAAACTAAGGATTAATGATTCTCAAGTTGCTGTTCATCCTACTTCCTACAATAACAAAGCTTAATGAATAAAATTACAACGTCTGTCGACAGTTACAGGCTACAACTACATCTAAATACAGTAGCTATACATCTAATGAAGTAGTAAGTCATGCACTGACAGACTTCAAAAGCAAAATGGTACAAGCTTGATACCATAAAGTACACATTTTAAAATCCTAGATCACAGCAGTCATGAACTCGCTTAACCAATAGTCAAGACCAGCCCAAACATGTAGCTACAGGGCTAGATATTACTACTCAACTTATACTACTGACATACGTTGCCAGAAAACGTGAAAGTTGATGATCCATCGTTTTAAATTTCTTTTCGGGAAGACCGAGAACTGCTGAAGGACTCAGAACTCCCATTCCATTAAAATAAAGGCATCTATGAAAATGCTGTTCTGTCCATTGTATTGTCTCGACTACCATAACTGTATTTGAAAACTTTTGATAGCTGTTACAACGTCTTACATAATTCTAAAAGCTACCAAAGAAAAAGGCAGGTGGAAAAAGAAGGATGTTAGCCATCCAACGACTTCCTAAAAACAAATACTAATAACCAAGATCTAAGTCTTGAACAACAACTTTCACGAGGGGATCACTTCCAGAAACATCCAGTGATCAGTTCTGAAACTAGACCACTAGATCTCCAAACCCATGCAAGATTTACAACCAGGCCTGAACGCATTCTGCATGCAACACTGTGTATTCAGTACGAAGCAAGTGCCTACTATGCTTGCACTTGATGGTAATCTTTTATTTCTTTCACTTGGCCTAGCACGAATGAACCCTGCTTAGTGCCTACTTGCTTTTAGGAACACCATTTGAATTATGCAGCAAAACGTTAAGGCAATAGACACAAAGCTACACCCAGTTCCTATTCTGGGTAGGCAGAGGAAAGACTGTATCTTCAGCCGTACAAACTTACCATCACTCTCTGCCCTGACTAGCAGGGACATGCCCTTGAGCCTCTCCACGTAGCAAGAGGACACATGCCCTGTGCCTCGATCATCCCACTGGCGGTCCTCATTTAGCGTGTACACCTTCACCCTCCGCCGGGTGTCCGTCATCCTGCCGCCTGCCACACCGCAGCCACCACGCTGGCTTGCAATCGCTGGAGGAGCAGAAGGCTGGTCGGGGGCCAGGCTCCCCTCAGGGGAGGGGAGCGGGAAAGAAGGGAGCAGCCCCACACGGGCACGCCAAGCAAGCTCTTCGTATTCCTCTTCAGTGCCCCAACGGGATCCTCATTATCGAGGGTAACAGAGGATTGGGGAAGAGGGGTAAACAAGAGGTGAAGATGTGAAAAGGGGAGCTGCTCCTTCAGGTACAGTCAGACGCTGCACAAAAGGCGAGTAAGCCTAGGCAGGGAGAGCCGCAGAGAGGAGAGAGGCTCTTTGCAGGGCGAAGGGCGGGCAGGAGAGGCGGTGAAGAAGGGATCCGGCGGAGAAGGGGATCCGCGGTAGTGAAAGCCGCGGCGGACAGCGGCCGGCCCAGCGTGACAGGAGCAGGCGTCCCTGGAAGCCGGAGCCCTGCCGAGGAAAACGGGGGGGAGGCTGGTAAAGCCGGAGGGAAGCAGAAGAAGGGAGGCAGGCGGGAGAGGGGCCGCTCGCCCCGGCCTGTAGCCCGGCTCTATTGTGCAGCAGCTGCCCAGGCCCGAAGCCCCTCGCTCGCCGTCCGTCAGCGCGGGGCTCCAAGGAGCCGCCCTCCTTCCCGCCGGGGCTGCCCGGGGCCTGCGGACACTGCCCGTCCCGGGACGGGGTGAACGGCCAGCCGAGCTCACCGCCCCGTCTTCTCCATGGGCTCCGGTCGCAGGCGGCGGCTTCACTCCNCCCCCCCTGCCTCCGCCGCCATGTTCTTCTTCCTCCTCCCCCTCCTCCTCCTCCCGGTGCTGCGGCGGCTCAGTCCCAACTCCCCAGCGCGCCCTGCGACGTGGCTGCGCTTCCAGGCGCTCGGCAGCCCAGCCGGCAGACAAACGCTGTGCCCTGCGGAGAGAGGGGGCGAGCGGCAGCGGCTGGTGCGGCCCGGCTCCCTCCGGCCCCGGCTCCGCCTCAGTCACTGCGCGGCCGCCATCTTGGTTTCACCTCTCACTGGAGGCGCGGGGTCTCCCAGCCAGCGGCGGCACGGGCCGCCCGCCGGCATTTAAAGAGGCAGCGGCCCCGCGCGGGGGACGCGCGTGTGGCTGTGGCCGCGCCGTTACCGCGGGCCTGGGGGAGGCGCCGGCGGCCCCCGGCTTTGTAGTTTTCTTTTTCTTTCCTTTTTTTCTTTTCTCCTGTCACACCTTGCCGAGTGATCCCAGAGTTAAACAGCTTTTGGTTGAATGTCTGTTGGATCTCCGCAGTCATAGATGGGATCAAACAGTTCCAATAACAAATAGAAGCTGTCGAGGCTGTGCTCTGCCGCTGCTGCCAACATCTGAGCGTGTGTTTGACAGATTTCCCTAAAATATGTGAAAACACCGGTGCATTTGGGACCCCACCAGCACCACTGCAGAAGAAAGTCCATTTCACAGTACATTCTAGATACACAGTGTACATGGGAGCTCACTGCAGTATATACTCTGTTATTTTATGCTTTTGAACAAGTACTGATACTTGTTTATCAAAGTGAGTTGTACTCCGGGTGGTTTGAGACAAAACCACAGATTTGCAGCTTTCACCTCAGAATTAATTATGTGTCATAAGGAAGCCTCTGTTTTCCTTTGTCCATCTTCTATTTTGTTTGCCCTGTGAGAAAGACAGTGTTTGGTTCCAGGACTGATAGCCAGTTTCCTGAACAAGCTCCCCAGGGTCACAGCACCAGCCTGACAGAGTTCAAGAGGTGTTTGGACAACGCTCTCGGGCACATATTATGACTCTTGGGGCGTCCTGTGCAGGGCCAGGAGTTGGATTCGAGGATCCTGAGGGGTCCCTTCCAAATCAGAATATTCTGTGATTCCTGATGTGCCCAGACAAAGCCATTTGGCCTTTGCTCTGATGCCCAAGGGCTGGTTAAGGATACAAGAGCCTTCAAGAGTGTTGTTTGGGTGCCTGTGACGTAGCTGGAAGTATGTTGTGCATGTTGTTCTCAGCATGGTTCTCAGCTTGGCTAAAGCAGCGACAGGTTTGAAGAGATTCAGATGTCTGAGAACTGTGGATTGTGGGCCTGGCTGAAGGGGAGCCCCCACACAGCATGTGCACAGAAAGATGCTCGTCACCTTCCTTTGGTGCCCTGGGCAGCTCTTGAGGGGATGTTCCTGAGGAGGTGCTGTGCTAAAACTTCTCTCAGGCCAGTCTGGAGGCGGATTTTTGTGACTTCAGAAAAGATTGATGTCACTCAGAGAAAGCTCTGTAGGACCATTATATTCATGTACCATTTACAAATTGTACCCTCTTGTGGCCATCAGATTAAGCAGAGACCACATTGCTCACTGCAGTTTTGATTTTTTTTTAATTGAAAACAAGAACTTAAACAGATTTCAGTTTGCATCGTTTGCTTTATGAAAATGTTGGGCTCAGCTTCTTTTAATGGGCCTTGTGTTATTTTGATACCAGTCTGAACAATGCTCAGTCCAACAATAGTGCCCACTTGTCAGGTTTTAACCCAATTCTCATTATATTTGGCAAGGGGTTTTATTTTTTCAAACATTCCTACCCCAGTCATTCCAGAAAAAAAGTTTGGGCATTGAGAGCAACTTCCCATGCTGGAAAGTAGTTGTGAAAGAAAGAAACATTCCATTTATTTTTCTTGGAGTAATGAGTTAGAAAACAAGTCTGTCAGGTCACACCTCAATTCCTTCTCTCCATTTCTACCAGTTTGACAGTTTGTGTCCAGAAGGAAATATCTTCAGGCATCACAAGAGGCTGGTATTAACTGAGTTAAAAGTTAAAAGGTTTAGGCCCCTTTAGTTTCTGTAAATAATAAAGGACAGAAACTTTGGCCCACCAGGAATTGAGTAATAAATTATCAGATGGAGTCTTGAACACAGTTTTAAACTTTCATATTCCTAGGTAAGTAACTACACATGGATCAATGTAATAGGAATAAGCCTAAACTGGGTTTACCATAGAGAGCTACTTTCTTGCACAGCAGTCAAGACTAAAGAGCAAGATAACTTTTTCTTTCAGTGTCTAATAATAATTTTGGGAAAGAAAATTGCATTGTTATTATGAAGAACTTCAGGTCACATATATAACTTTGGTCCTATGTACTAAGGCATTATTAGAGCTCCTAAAACTCCTAGCTAACTATTTTCTGACCAAAAAAAAAATTATGTTAGGTAAACTAACAACTTCAGAATTTATTATGGTGAAGATTATTGCTAGAATGAAAGTCTGCGCTTGCCTGAGTATATAGTTATGGCTATATTCAGTATGTGCAAACAAGGTTACAATCCATACTACACACACACACGGACACTTTCTATGTCTTCTAGTTCCCGAGGCATGTATTCTGACTTGTGTCCCAAAAAGCTGTGGAAAATGAATGACTGAGTGAAAAGATAAAATTACATAGAAAAATTACCGTAATGGGGGAGTCTGTAAAGAAGATGTCTATAAACGAGTCAGAATACTGTGATCAAGAAAGAGGGAAGATTCAGAAAAAATATGTTTCTAGTTTAGTGGGGAAGCAAACACAGCAGTTTGAAATAAATGTATACAGTAGACAAAAACCAAACCTTACAATCATTACAAGTTATGAAGCACAGAAAGAATGGATAAGAATGTCAAGAAATATGCATGGTTGCTAGTTTTAGGAACAGCTCATGTTTCTTAAATCTTAACACTGTTATAGGGCTATTCTATCAAGATTTTTAAAAGTGTTGATATTGGTACCAAAAAAAAGAATTGTTTAATAAATAAATTTGTTCTATACTTGAAAGAATGTGTGATGTATTTGTATCATATGATGATGACTAAGTGCTTTCCTGGTCATTATTGAGAAGGATATTAAACAACTTTTCTTAGAGAGAGACATATTCAAGTATGCATGTCCTAAAGAACTTGAATTTGAGAGTCCTAAAGAGGCTTGTGTGTGTGATCTCAGGAAGCATGAAACCTTATTAACTTTTAATAAAGCTTAAATTATTGCAGAAATTCCACAAGATATGAAGACTGATTATAAGTATTCAAATTGGACAAGTGAGAACTCAGATAATAGTAGACTGATTTATCTGACATCAGTCACAGACAATAAATGCTCACACAGAATGCAATAAAGAATTACAAGATGGGCATATAGCAGTAGCAGCTCATGTGGCTTTAGGGAGAAAAATGTTTAATTTATTGTTAAATTACAAAGTTGCTCATAAGGGTAATGGTGCTGATATAATATACATGGATAGTTCTCAGTTATTTTTCTGGAAAGTCAACATTTCATTCTGTAAAGAAAGCTCACATTGCAGGGGTCAGATTTGAGGTGACTGGCATAGCTCAAAAGGAGTTACTGATCAGTGGAGATGATCCTAGATGATTGTGAGAAATCAAGAGTAGGACTGATGCTATTTAGGAGTTCTTGTAATGTTTAGAAAGTCAATGTAAAATCTCTGTGCATAAAAGCTGTGTATGACTCAGAGAGCCTGGAAGAATGGCAAGAAATGGATGAGGACATAAGGGTCAGAAACAGACAGGTTCACTTACTGAAGGTGCTGATGGAGAAGGAATGGCTTAGCCTGGGACAGCTGGGAAGGTTACTGGCAGCTGCTTCTGGCTTATTCCAGCTTTACAAATGTCTGTGAGCTCATCAGTGCTTCCCAGTAAGCACTGCATTTTAAAGGCAAGCAATGACACTTAAAATTTTGAGCTGTAAACAGTGTTTGTTCAAGACCTGATGGATGAGCAGCTCAGGCAGCCAGGGTGTGGCCTGGTTGTGCTCTGACCTACACTTCCTAAATGGGACCCTTCAGATACAGCCAAATACAGGCTCACATCTATGGGAATAAATAGTAAGACAGATCTGAAAGAAGCAAGGCTGCATAGTAAACAAGCAACCCAACACAAACTTCTGATACTGCTCTGTGTCTGTAAGATCCTATAATATGCCTTTTGGGTGTATTGTAAACTAGCACACTGTGAAAGAATGTAACATCAGGAATAAAAGTAGCTTTAATGCCACATTGTATAATTCTGGTGTCCTCACAGTTAACAAATTTTAAGAAATTGAAAAGGATCAGAAAGGACTGCTCTGAAGAGCTTTATTTTTTTGCAGATCCATTTGTTGCACTCCAAAATTTCAGATTCCTGCAGCATGCGCTCTTTTGCAGCCATACCGTCTGAATCATGTCTCAGATGCTGCCGCTCAGCTCTCACATCCTGCCACAGATCCCTGAGAATCAGTAGCCCTGTTCTTGTACCTGAACCACAAACATGAACCTGTGAAGGTCAGCAGTTAAGATTCTGTGACTCTTCCTCCTACATAATGTGTTTATGAATCCCCTCAACAAAAATGTCATCTCTTTTCTTTCAACCCCTATTGTCGTCTTAATTTTCAGAGTACCGAAAAGACCCTTATCTTCCAGGCAGAGCTTCCTTTAAGAGTTCTCTGCAACTGCACAGTCATGCGAAGTCTGTGTTTGTTTTGAATTCCTGTATGCCTCTCTGGAAAAGCTGTTTTATCTAAATATGTAGGCCTCCTTATCAAAAGACCAAAGAATTTCAAAGCACTGCTGATGCAGAGAACATGCCTGGGTCATTTATTCATCCAGCAGTGAAAATTCCCCTCCTTCTGAGGGGGGAGCTCCAAGACATCTGAATTGTGCTAGCTGTCCTTATGCAGTACGTATTTCTATTTTTACATGTATTATTTTGCCCATTGACTGTGTTTGTAAAGTTTTTAGTAAGAGTTATAGAGTCCTTTTTTTCCTTTTTCTATGGCAGACTTCCTATTCCTAAATTTTGCTCCCATGTATTTTTTTAAATAAGGTACTTTATCCATAACTCAGATTACAACAGGCTTCTCTTAGACCCACACATTTGATGGTCTTTTGAGAAAGCGATGGATAGAGAGTCAGGAAGTATGAGATCCACGTCATAACCCTTTTTCCAGGAAGATCTGAAAGTCCATCAGAAACCCAGGGTAAAAACTACCTCCATTTTTCTATCTAATCACCTAAAAATTACTATCTGCTGCAATACTCTCATCAAAATAAATTCCTTGTTACCTTAGGAACATCCTGAGGTGAGTGTGGGAACTGTTAAAGGTGTTTCCAGTTTGTGTAAATAAGAACTACATAGGTGGATTTAGAGTGAAAAGGGAGAAGGGCCAAAAGGGGTGGAGAAGGGACATTGTCAGAACCAGAACAAGACTGCAGCACATGGACACAGGTAGGTGGGCACTCATCCATACACACACACAGAGTCTCAGCAGGTTGGTACTTCAATTGGAGCAGTCATCCGGGATGACTGGACTAGACGTGTAAATTTAGGATCAGGTTCCTGGACAAAAGCTAGTGAAAGTGACAATACTTCTGTATGTAATAAAGTGTAATGAACATAAAAATATGTCAGAAACCTGAAAAAATGTCCTGAAAAAAAGAAGGAAGATGAGTTTTTTGAAGGAAGTAATTTAGAATCAGCCATTGTTCTGACAGCAATTCAAATATAAGTTTGTTTTTTTCAATTTTAAAAGATATGGGTCACTTCAGTGTTTGTGACAATGATGGCCTTAGAGATGCAAATAATTCAAGACTTGCACAGAATAGGAATGATTGTGGTGCAAGTTGCAACTAAGTAATACAAACAGATTGGGAGCACATCCAACTACTCGAGAGATTACTTTACTAATTATAGTTGGCTCTAGTGTCTTCCATTTTGCATATGAAGCCAAAAAAGCAGAGGTGAGAACCTGACACCAGGCTCTGTGGATGAGCTCTGCAGTAACAGAGGCCAAGCATTTAGGGAGGGAAATGTGCACTGTCCTCACTTTGCATCCCTTCTCTAGCTAAAAGCAAAGCTAAGTAAACCAAATGCAGAACTGGAGGTTTTGCTCTTACTGTTACCTAGAAAAAACTCCCTAAATTGTTATGGAATGGTTTGCCTCAATAGCAACATAGAAATTCCTCTGATTCTACATTCCCAGCCTAGTCTCCTCTTTTTCCATATATATTACCTCCCTTCTGGCTGACACCCGAGATAGGATTTGGGCTCACTCCCGAGATAGGATTTGGCAGACATCTCTAACATCTTGAAAGGCATGAAGAAAGTCAGCAAGGGTCGCTTGTTTAATTTCCCGTCCAGTATGAGAACTGAGGAGCAAGAAGTCCAGCAAGTAGGTGGGATGATCAAAACAAGAAAAATTGTTCTTTTTCTCATAGCTTGTTGAAGAAAGTGATGGAATGCAAGGTGACATCAATGCTGAAGTCAAACTTAGTAGCCCAATGTACTAATCTGCTACGAGGGTCTCTTGCAGAGCATGGGTGGCCTCGAAGCAGAGCTCTCAAGTCAGACACTTCTGTGACTAATGGGCAAAGGCATTAGAGGCATGTGGGGATTATCAGCGGATGTGCAGGAGGAAGAAGGTTGAGAATGGCATTTGGGCCAGTAAGGTCTGGAGCAGTGAGGTGCAAAGGGGGTCTGGCAGCTTTCACGCCCCAGTGTGTTGAAGTGTGGGGTGACTGCAGTGACACAGCTCTACTGTGCACTGGCTGGTGCAGGACAGTGGGACTAAATCCGCAGGGAGAATAAACAGTCCTAAATAAATACAACTAGGACCACATTTGGACATTGCTAACAAAGACAGTGTAAGTGCATACCAAATCATTAATCATCACTGCAGCTTTTCATTGTATAGAAATTATGTATTATATTATTAGAATGATAGATATTAAATATTCACTAACAATTGTCTAAACTAATTAACATGCGGGATTTATTTGTGACATTTATGGCTTTCATTAGTGATAGAACCTGAGAAAATAATAATGAGGGAATGTATCACCTATAAGAATATATCTCAGTTCTATGTGTTTGTTTGTGTTTAATACTGACTAAAAGAGTATGGTGAGATTCTTTAAATTTTCTGAAATCTTCTGCATAAAAAATCTTGTAAACATGTACTCTGATAGACAGGTGTTTGAGGTTCCCTGGTGTCAAGACATTCTCTGCTGTTTCAGATATGTGGTATAATATAGCCATTCAATTTAATGTGCTTGTATGGGGACAACAGAATTGCCAGCTGACGATTGCTGAGGTCCCCTGGAACAGCCACCCTAGAGCCTTATCACCTAAAGATCTTACAGTGCTTTCCAGCCATGAGAGTATTCTAGGGCAACTAGAGATAAAGGAAAACAAGACTAATTCCAGTCAGTGAAGCTGAAACCTTGATCCCTTCCTGCTTTCCTCTGCGCTTCTCACTTCTCATAATCCCAAATCATTGGGATTATGATTTATATTTTCCTGTTACCTTTTATATATGACATGGACCAGCACTAAATCCCTGCCCTGACTTTCTCACTGAGGAAACCATGGATCCAATCAAGTTCATCTTCCTCCTTTACTCACACAGCTGCCCTCTTTATATCTCTACTGTGTTCCTCCCAATTCGTTTCAGCACACCCAAATGAGTTGTGCTTAGGTTATGTTCTCACCTGCCATCCTGCTCATAGCTATCACTAGATTGAAATCTCTGCTGTACCATATTCCCTGCTATAGGACTAATCTCTGTGCTTGCAAGGTCCTGCACAATTTGGTTCCGCCTCAAGCCAAATACATTTTCAGAGGTTTTTTCCTATCCTTCTCTCTCCTGTCTTATACTTGCCTTGAAAGCCTTCCCCTATCAATCAGCATGTATCAGCTTCTGGTTTATCCCATGTGTGGTGCTCTTCTTCTTCACATTGCAAATATTGTTCTCTTCTCTTTCCCAGGAAGTGACTTTTTGGGGATTCCAGCAAAAAACCTTGTCATTTAGTTCAATATATCCCCTTTGTAGGCATGAGGAGTGGCAAGGGGGAAAAAGATCCCTGATAATATTGCAAAATAACTGTATAGAGAATCCACTGTAGCCACAAACTATGGTGGAGGCATGGATGTGGGAAAAGGAACAGTATGGGGGAAAATCAGAAATACGAGTTTATTGGATATAAAAGTTTTGTTAATCAATTGCATTTTAAGCACAGGACATATTACACAATTTTATAGTAGTTTAAACTCAAATCCATGCATTTCAAAAAATGAAACAAAAACTTGTTAGCAAAATAAGACTTCAGCCATTTAAAGAGGAGATGTTTTTGGAATGACAATTAAATGGCCCTTTTCTAATAGTAGTACACTGAATGGTATCAGAATTGGGAACTGTGCTGTTTCTTGCCTCCAGCTATCTCAGTTCAGATCTTTCACAGCAGAACTTAGGGATCCTGAGGGATTTTTTTTCCCCTCCAAAACACTGTACTGAAAATAACCCCCTAGGAGGTTATAGGGTTACATAGAAAATAGCAGTTTAATTTATTCATCCTAAATAGCAAAAGGCATATTTTAGCATATATTAAAAATAGGCTCATTTTATGCACTTTTTCAGTCTAGTGTCTGATTTTGCTGTTGATTTATTTCTGCACAGTGCATTCTCCTTAAAGAAATTTGTAGGCTGTTGTGGACAATTTCTTCCGATAAACGTACACAAAAGAATAGACAGGCTCGTGGTTCTTTTGCAAAAATGAATGCACAAGGTAGGAAGTTCTTCTCTTTCTATATCAATTCCTAGGCACCACCTAATGGTGACTCAGCCTTCTTAACAGCAGTTCTCTGAGGAGAGGAAAACCTTTCTCATCTTTTGTATCTTTCTGTAGCCACAGTTCAGCAGTCACTGGAACTGGAGGAATGCAATGAATTGATTTCCTACATATGCTGCCACTCTTCTGTGTTATAAAACATGCTACCATATCACAAATACATGAGGTTTCTGGGATAATCACAGTTGTTGTAGATTTACCCTATAGATAGCTGTGTTGTGAATATAAATTAATAACTTCCAAAGCAAAGATAGCTGTTTAAAAGAATGCAGTAAATACCATGTTTGCACCCACAGATATATCTGCATTGCAAAATTTGCTTCTCCTGCCTACTAATCTAGTGCAAAGGTATAAAGGGACTTGTTTGAATTTATCTTGGAATCACTCATTTCAAAACTGGCTTTCTCCTTCTGTAATGCTCCTACAGTAATGATCAGAAGACTATTTCATTGATTCCTCTTTCTGTTAGGAATGGCCTTAGAGTGTACTTAGTGAAGTGTCTTTGAAGAGTTCATAGTTCCACATTTTATGTAACAAAGCTTGATTTTGTTAGTTTTTAGTGTATGTGGCAAGGCCATACTTTTACCCAAGTACTTGGGAGAAGCAGTTGCCAATTCTGAATTGGTAAAAGTGGTAACAGAAATGATGTGGACAAGTATGGTACAAGCAGATCACTGCCACACGATTGGTGCTGATCTTATTTATGTGCTTGTATATTTTTAGCTATTGGCAGTGCCTGTCACAGTAGGGAGGGGTGGTAGATACAAATGGAAAGAATACTTTGAAAAGGATGTTATTTTTATACTGAGCTTCTCGTATTGCTCAACTGATGTTGCCTCAACATGACACTGAACACAGTCAGAGGAAAAGTGTCAGTCACAAGCCTGTAAGAACTGCCACACTGGTCAGATCAAAGGTCCATCTGTTTCAGCATTCTGTACAACTAAGTGACGTGTAAAAGAAAGTGTTTCCTTTCGTTTGTTTTGAATCACTATACAGCTTTTGTGTTTCTGAGAAACAATGAATCACCATAGTTATACCACTGATTTTATGTTCTCTACACCTCTCATCATCTTTTTTCCATGAAGAAATGTGCTATTCAGTTTCCCTTGAATAGAACCTATTCACTGTTTCTGATCCCTACTGCTTAACTTACTTGTATCTTATGTAGTGCTACTACACTGGTCTTGGAGATCCATAACTGAAAGTGCATGTATTTGAGATTCAAGGTTGGTACAACAGCATCATGATGTTTTCCTGGTTTGTTCTCTATTCTTTTCATAAGGAAATAATTTTAATGTTCAGTTTGTCTTTTCTTGCCACAGGGCATGGTGTTGCCTATTCAAATAACTCCCAAATCCTTTCATGAGTAGTTACAGCTAAGAGCTCCCTGTTTTGTATTTTTCTTTCAAGTGCCTGTGTTTGAATTTGGGAATCATACATTGTATGAGAGGTTTTACTGTCTGGCTGCTCAGCATTGGTTAAAACTTTCTTCAAATCCTTGCTGTCTGCTTTAATTGTGACTTTGCTGCACAACTTTTTATCTTTGCAAACTTTCCTGCTTCAGTATACACCTTTATGTTGTCATTTGTGAATAGCTTGTACAGCAGGATCTGGACAGCTGTAGATCCAGTGGAACCCTATTTTCTTTCTTATTTGTGAAAAACTATAATTTCTTTGGATCTCCCATCCAGATGTTTGCCCATAGATTATCCTTGCTCCCATTCCATGAGAGGTTAACTTCTTCAAAAGTTCTTAGTGAGGTACCTTTCTCAAAGAAGCATTTTACAAATCCAAATACATAAAAATCACCAACTCAACCTCATGATTGCTACATTTGCTATGCAAATTCCTTTCTCAAACACCATATTGATTGTTCCTTCATATTTTAATTTACTCAAACTTCTACTTGTTCTATTTTACAATAATTTCAATTAGTTTGCCGCCCATGAAAGTCAGACCTTAGGTATTGTAGTTCCCCAGATGACCCCTGAGATTAGTAGTTTTTGAAAACTAGTGACATGTCTGTCATCTTCTGTTCTCCTGATTGATTGAAATGTTGGGTTAAACACCACAGTTTTCAAGTGAGGAATTTCATGTTTAAAATTCTTGAATGACCTTTCCATGCCCTGGCAGACACTTACTATTTCTTTAACTGATTCATTTCACAACCTTTCCTTATGACAAATCAGCATAAGAGAGTTCTTGGATTATTTTTCAGTTCTTCAGATGTCCCACCACCAATCTAAGATTTCCCTTCTGTATCAAAGTCATTCCATTCCATCAGAAGGCATTCTTAGAAAGATTGATCTCATCCAATGCCTATAGTTTGATTTCCTTCAATCCTTCTGAACTACATCTCATGAGATATTTGTAATTAAATGCACATCTCTATGGAATCAAACAGAAAGACCTGGAAGAAGATGACTATTTAGAGGATGATATGAAAGAATGTAAGAAATAATAATAAAGTAACAAGATTGAACCAAAACCAGAAGAGGGACATTTCCTTTACCTGAAGTTTCATAAAGAATAACAGTTTTTGAACAGTTTTCATTATGTAGAGGAATGCTTTGTTGACGTATATTTATATACTATCCAAGGACTGAGAAAAGATGACCAGGGAATTTCAGTACAATTTTATGTAACTATTTTTTACACTACATAAAATAAATAATTACTTTTTTTTTGACTCAGTGTAAATGTAACTCTACCATTTTCCAAAACTATTCAGAATAAAATAATGCTGTATTTGAACAACCATCCAGAATAAAAAAATGTGGAAGTAAAGCTATTGATCAGAATTAATTTTTTTTTCTCTTAATGGCTTGTAATGGATGCATTTTGTAAATGTAATGACTTTGCTGCAAACAGAGAATTCCAGTGTGTAGCTATCCATTTAATACCAGTCCTCTTTTGCATTCACTTCCAGTAGTGACTGATTGCCAACAACAAGGCTTATTAAACACACTTGGAGCATTAGATAAGCTGTAAAATTGAGCGAGAAAGCAAAGATATGTATTTAGTTCTCTGTNCCCCACACCACACACATTTCTTTTTAAGTTTAACCATGTTAATGCATGAAAGAAAATATATGCAAGTGTAAAGGAAGTTCTCACAGCTGGTTTTCTTTGCTTTGATCTCAGTGAGGATTTGGGTACTAAAAATAGGATTTATCTGAGTTTCAAGAACAAAAAGCTGAGCCTGGGGTCAGAGTTTGCCTTTCTGTTTGGCCTTCAAATTCTCAGTGTTCACAGAAACACAGAATAATTGAAGTTGGAAGGGACTTCTGGAGACTGCCTGGTCTAAATCCCCTGCACAAAATAGANTAATGGATGCATTTTGTAAATGTAATGACTTTGCTGCAAACAGAGAATTCCAGTGTGTAGCTATCCATTTAATACCAGTCCTCTTTTGCATTCACTTCCAGTAGTGACTGATTGCCAACAACAAGGCTTATTAAACACACTTGGAGCATTAGATAAGCTGTAAAATTGAGCGAGAAAGCAAAGATATGTATTTAGTTCTCTGTAGTTTAAGCAAATCACAAGGAAAGGAAAAAAAATAATTCAAACTCTAGAACTCACTTCCATTCAAAGCTATATGAATGGAATATGGAAAATTTCTTCATCATAACTATGCAGACTCCCTCCACGACACCAGTAATTGCTTCTTTGCCGGTTTGGCTGAAGTTACAGACGTAACTGTGGAAGGATATTCAACATTTTTTTTGTCTGTAGCCTTTCCATCTCCACTTGTTTCACGCTTTAAAATCTGTACAAAGCGTAGATTTGAAAGTTTCCTTTCTGACTTCAACTGCTCTGAGCTTTCCAGCCCTTGGGTTTAATTCTTTCTTACAAGGCAGCTCCCTCCCTCTTTTTGTTGTTTCTTTTTTAACACACACCACCCCCCCCCCCCCACCCCCCCCCCCTCA